>OX940975.1:62358017-62807493 GCA_954871275.1 Leptopterna dolabrata
GACGTTCACCCAACCTTCCTTTCCTTCCCATCTAATGTGTCAACCCCCAGTCTCAAGTTAAGTTCGGTGTCCCATTTCAATTTCAAATTCGGTCAGTCAGTCAGTTTAAATTTCGCAATTTTCGCCCACACTCCCTCAACCGCTCGGAGATCGCACACCTCTCACATCTCCGCTCAACCGCACACACCTCCGCTCCCGATTTTTGCGAATTTCGAATTTGAAATTTAAAATTTGAATTTTTCAAATTACAGACTCAACCATGGACCCGAGCTCGCCGCCGCCGCCGCTTCTCCGGCCACCCACGCTGCAGCCACCCGCCGCCACGACAACGGACGCAACGGCCGCTGTCGACAACCCGTTCTCCACCCTTTCGCCACCCGGCTCCGCCTCATCACCTGCGCCCGCCGCCGCCGCCGCCGCCGACGTCATGACCGCCTCTGCGTCATTTCCCCTCACATTACCACCCTTTTACTCACATGACCCCGCGTTGTGGTTTTTTCAGGTTGACGCAGCGTTTTCGGCCGCAGGGATCCGCAGCCAAAAGACCCGCTACTCCCGCATCATCGCCCTTTTGCCGTACGAGATCTTGCTGCAGACGTCGGACATCTCCCCCGACGCCGCAACCGCTTACGACGACCTCGGCAGCCGCCTCATCTCCCTGTGCCAACCTTCCAAAATCGCAAGAGTGGCCGCCCTGACGCAGCCGCAACACCTCGGCGATATGAAACCCTCCCACCTCTACCGGCGCCTGCGACATCAACTGCAAGGCATTATGACCGCCGACATCGCCCGGACCTTCTGGTTACGCGCCCTACCCCACCACATTCAGATGTCACTCGCCAGCCACCTCGACGGCCCGGACGAACCTCTCCTCCGCCTCGCAGACACGGTGCATGACCTCGCCGCAGCCGCCTGCATCAGCGAAATACACAACCCCCGCACTGCACCCCCTCCTCGACAACGCCACGCATCGTCCCGCGAGCGCAGCCGTCCCCACTCCACAGAGCGCCGCCGACCCCCCTCCATTGACAGGCGCCGTTCCCCCTCCACGGAACGCCGCCGAACCCCCTCCACATAACGCCGCCGAACCCCCTCCACGGACCGCAGGCGCCCGCCTTCCCCCGAACGCCGCCCCAACCCTCCTCGGGAGCAGCGAAGAGGGAGATCACCGGCCAACGCGACCCCCTCCTACACGCCTCGCCCCGCCAGGACGGACTACCTCCCCGCCGACCACCCCCACCGATGCTTCTACCACGTGAACTTCGGTGGGGAGGCCCGCAAGTGCCAGCCCCCCTGCTCCTTCCCCTCCGGGCAGGGAAACGCCGACGCCCGCCGGTGAACCCGGCGGGCCCCCCTCCTCGCCAACACGGGGGGGACCCCCTCCATTCCACCCCGGCCCGCATCAACTCAACCACCACCACCAAGACCTCCTACCCCTCCTACGCCGCCGCCACGGCCGCCAACCTCACGGCCCCCCCTCGCTGCTCTGCCAACTCCCTCTCACCACCCAACACCGTTCCTCCACTTCGGAACAGCCCCTCCACGACCGCCGCCACGGCCGCCAACCTCACGGCCGCGCCTCGCTGCGCCGCCACCTCCCTCCCCCCACCAAACGCCGTTCCCCCACCTCGGAACAACCCCTCCACGGCCGCCGCCACGGCCGCCAACCTCACGGCCGCGCCTCGCTGCGCCGCCACCTCCCTCTCCCGACCAAACACCGTTCCCCCACCTAAGAACGTCCCCCACTCAACAACCTCCACGGCCGCCAACCTCACGGCCGCGCCTCGCTGCGCCGCCGGCCCCACCTCCCAACCGGCCACCGTTCCCCCACCTAGGAACGGCCCCCCCTCAACCGCCTCCACGGCCGCCAACCCCACGGCCGCGCCTCACTGCGCCGCCAACCCCCTCTCCCGGCCGACCACCGTTCCCCCACCAAGGAACGGCCCCCTCTCAACCGCCTCCACGGCCGCCAACCTCCCAGCAGCACCTCACAGCGCCGCCGCATCCCTTCCCCGGCCAAAAACCGTTCCCCTCCCAAGGAACAGGCGCCCCTCCATCCACGTCTCCTTTGAGGGAGACAAACCCCCACCACCACTCAACCCCACCACCCCTGCTACCAACCCCACAACTGACCAGACACACCCCGCCCCCACCGCCGCAATTTTACAACATGCAACCCCCACCCACCAACGTTTATTCCTCCGATGCAAAAAGACAAACGTCCCCTTCCTGATCGACACAGGGGCGGCGCTGTCAATTTTTCCAAATTCAATCCTCCGTCGTCAGGCGCGCTGTTATCGCCAGCTTCTCTACGCCGCCAACGGTACCACCATCCCCTCGTACGGGACGTATCGCTCATCAGTTTACATGAGCGGACTCGCGTACGAGTGGGAATTCACCGTGGCGGACGTGGAGAAGGCGATCCTGGGGGCCGATTTTTTGGCATATTTCGGCCTCCAGGTCGACATCAAGAACGCGCGCCTGATTGACCCCTCCACCAACAAACCAATCCCCGGCTTCATTCACGCCATCAACCAGCCCCCGAATAAATTCGAAACCCTCCTCCAACAGTACCGCCCCCAGCGCCGCCCCTCAGCCCACATATCAACCATCCAACATTTCATTGAGACCACTGGCCCCCCAATTACAGCCAAAGCCCGCCGCCTCCACCCCTTACAACTATCCCAAGCCCGCAAACACTTCGATCATTTGATCGCAGACGGGATTATCCGCCCCTCAAAATCCCCTTGGGCTTCCCCCCTGCACATAGTGCAAAAGCCCAATGGGGATATCCGCCCCTGTGGCGACTATCGCCGCCTCAACTCCAAAACAACACCCGACCTCTACAACGTTCCCCACCTCCGGGATTTTTCTTCACACTTACATAACACACACATATTCTCCACCCTCAAGAGCCTTCCACCACATCAACATCCACCCCCCAGACATACCGAAAACCGCTATCATTACCCCCTTCGGCCTTTTCGAATACATCAAGATGGGATTCGGCCTTAGAAACGCCGCCCAGACGTGGCAGCGGTATATGGATAACATCTTACGCGGCCTCCCGTTCGTCTTTTGCTTTTTAGACGACGTTCTGATAGCATCCCGCAACCCCGAAGAACACCTGGACCACCTGAACCAAATCTTGAACATCTTCGCCACCGAGGGGCTACAGATCAACGTGGACAAATGTGTACTAGCCCAACCCTCCGTCCGCTGTCTCGGCCACCTCGTCTCCTCCGACGGAATCAAGCCACTACCGGACAAGGTCCACGCCATTAGCGACTTCCCCCAGCCCCGTACCGTCACGGAACTCCGCCGTTTTTTGGGTATGTTGAACTTTTACCGTAGACACATAAAACACTCAGCACAACACCAACAACCCCTCATCAACGCCATCCCCCAACCCCCCAAGAAAAATGACAACCGCCCCATCTCCTGGTCCCCCGAGCTCACTACCGCCTTCCAAACTTGCAAACAGGACCTAGTAGACGCCGCTCTATTGGCCCATCCCGATCCCCACACACCCCTTTCCATCACGACCGATGCTTCCGATTGGGCCATCGGGGCAGTGCTCCACCAGCACACCGGCGCCACCCCCCAACCCCTCGGGTTTTTCTCTAAAACCTTATCCCCCACCCAGAAAAACTACTCAACGTTCGACAGAGAGCTCCTCGCCATCCACGAAGCCATAAAACATTTTCGTGACTTCGTGGAGGGCAGGCAGTTCTCTGTCGTAACGGACCATAAACCCCTCACCCACGCCCTTCTCCAAAGCCGCAAATCCGCCTCGCCTCGTCGCCTCCGGCAGCTCGAATTCATCGGCCAATTCACGTCCGATATTCGGTATCTGCCGGGGGCTGACAACTGCGTGGCGGTCGCGCTCTCCCGCCCCACCCCCGCGCCGGTGGCGGAGTTACTGCCCTTCCCCTCCCCACACACCATCAAATCCCATCAGAATCCCGAATCCGACCAAACCCTATCCAACCTCATCTCCGCCTCCAAACTCCAACAGCTGCCACCCCTTGAGCTCTGGTGTGACGTAACGGCCGACTCACCGCTCCCTTACGTCCCACCCGACCTCAGGCGGCAGCTCTTCCTACAATATCACTCCCTTCACCATCCCGGCATACGGGCAAGCTGGGACCTCGTAAAAACACGGTACTTCTGGCCCCATATGAACACAGATATACGTAACTGGGTTCTAGGGTGCCAGAAGTGCCAAACTTACAAGGTCTCGGCGCACCCCCACGTCACTCCTCAACACATCCCCGACTCCCTCCCGTGGGAACATGTCCACCTAGATCTGGTCGGCCCCCATCCCCCCTCCGAGGGGAAGAAATACTGCCTCACCATGATCGACCGTGCCACAAATTGGGTGGAGTGCATCCCACTCGTCCACATCACCGCGGACACCTTTCCTCAACCAATGGGTTAGCCGTTACGGTTGTCCGCGGACAATCACGGTCGATCAGGGGAGGCAGTTTGAGTCCGCCCACTTTTCAGATCTCCTCCGTTCCCTCGGGATCCAAAAAATCCGCACCACTCCCTATCATCCCCAATCCAACGGGAAAATAGAGCGGTGGCACTCGGTCCTGAAACAGGCCATATCAACTTCAGCTACATCCCCCTCTTGGACAAAAACACTCCCATACGTATTACTCAGCCTTCGAACTTCTGCACGTCCTTCAGACAACACAAGCCCCGCACAATACGCTTTCAAAGATCCCCTCCGTTTACCAGCCGACATTTTCACTCCACACCACACACCGTCAATTAACAGGGAACCGCTACACACTTCAACACCAACAAACGACACCACTTACCCCAAAAGATTTTACACCGCCACTCACATGTACCTGAAAGAGCCCAGCATGCATAAAACTTTTCAACCCCTTTATGCCGGGCCCTTTCAAGTCATCCGCTCAACACCAACCACCGCGACCCTGTTAATTGACGGAAAACCCCACACCGTCCCGTTAGCCAGATGCAAACCCGCTCCTGTGCTCCCTCAACCGACAAGCCCTATCAGTCTCCCACCGTCCGTTCACGATGTCACACCTCTTCTCGCAACACCCGTCACCTCCGTCGCCGTTTCCGGATTTCGATTCGGATCCGGAGATGGCGGCAATTCTCCGGGACGTTTTCGTCCCGGACCCGCTATCCCCCCTACCCCCCTCGCCCGGGCCCCCATCACCGCTTCCTTTTTGTCTGCAACGGATCACCGGGTTACCTCCCCGGCCCCGGCGGTGGAAGTACCCCCAGTGGCAAATTCTGCGCGAATTTCGCACAGCTCAAGCCACTGGGGTACACCCCCCCTACATTCCCCACGACCTCCTCATGTCCTCCATCCTCCACGAGTTCCGCCTCGCGAAACTCATGCCTCCCCCACCCCCACTTCCACCGGCCCTCAATTTTCAAACCCCCCAACCACCCCTCAAATTCAACCCCCCCCAAAATCGATTTTGGCCCACCACCCCCCAACATCCTCAAACTCAACCTACCCCACCACACCACCTCCGCCGTGGATATCCAAAATAGCCCCCGTCGGGACAAAACGGCCCGGGCGACGGAACGGACGGAGGGAGCGTCACCCACAACCCCACGTCCCGGCGGCCCAGTAATCCCGCCCCGCTACGAGCAATCACGGCGGGGCCCTGAGGCGGCGGAATGCTGTTTGTTTCCCAACACTACCACACACAGCGTCCCGCCCCTCACGGCCCCACCGCGGCCGCCCCATCATCGCAACCACACACAGCTACGCCACGCGCGCACCGGCGAAGCGGACAAACCTCCCGGTAGGTCTCCTCTGCCCCCTACCAGGGGTCTTGTCCGCGTCACCGAGGCGCCCCCACACACCATCCAACCCACACCTACACCCTTCCACATCCACACCCTATCCGTACCCAAGGAACGGCGGACTTCCGTGTCCCCCACATTGTACCCCTACCCACCTACCTCGTCCACTGTAAATACTCTAAACCCTATGCCTCAACCTCAACTATTGTAAATATCCTCATTGTAAATACTATTGTACATCACTATTTTAAATTCTCCTCATACTACTCACTACCTAAGCCTACTATCTAAGTCTACTATTTAAGTCTCCTATTGTATACATCTTCTTCCAACTCAGTGTCTCTCATCCGCCCAACTATGTAAATACTCATGTACTCCTCATCTACGCATACCTCACCAACTTCTTATGTCACTACTATGCATACCTCACCTAGATTTAAGGATGACGCCCTCAGCACTCAACCTGTTGCCGTGGCCCTCAGCCGTTGTCACCTTTGGCCTTCCGCCCCCATTTATGTTTGCCTTGGCCCTCAGCCCCTGTCACCTTGCGCCTTCAGCCCTTGTCACCTTCCGCCTTCAGCCCCACGAATTTCAGTTTAGTCCTCACCTTTGGCCTTCAGCCCCAATTATGTTTGCTATGGCCCTCAGCCCCTGTCAACTTGCGCCTTCAGCTCCACGAATCTTGGTTCAAACTGGGGGGACCTCTGTCGTGAGTCCCTCCCGGGAACACTCCTCTAGTAAACTTAAGTCTTCACCAATATTCTAACGCAAAACTTAGTTCCGTAAATAAACGTAACGAGTGGGGAGACAAGCCACAGAACCCAGGGTACACAACCTGGGGCCCCACCACCAACCCCTAACAGGGGGTTGGAGGGAGAGGCCTCACTTCTCTATAAAACCCTGGATCCTGCAGCTTTAGCTTCATTCGACACTTCCTCTAACCAGCTCTCTCTTCTCTCCTCTACCTTGCTCTCTCTCTCCTCCTCTCTTAAAAGATCCTAGATGTCGGTGGTGGTCAGCCCATAACCGCCTAGGCAAAACCTCCTCCTCCAAAAGATTCCAGATGTCGGTGGTGATTCGCTCATAACCGCCTGGACACCTCTCCTCTAAAAGATCCTAGATGTCGGTGGTGATTCGCTCATAACCGCCTAGGCAAACTCTACCACTCACCTCTCATCTCTCTCCCAAAAGATCCTAGATGTCGGTGGTGATTCGCTCATAACCGCCTAGGCAAATTCTATCACTCACCTCCACTTTTTCACTCTCCCAAAAGATCGTAGATGTCGGTGGTGATCCGCTCATAACCGCCTACCGCCTACTTTTGTGTGCACATCCATTACCTACTTATTTACCTATTTATGTAAATACGTTAATATGCATATCGGTATGCTCATCCAAACTATTCCTGAGGGATGAAACTGGGTTTCAGTTTGTCCAGGGTTTTAGTCTTTACATATCGGGTCGCAGTTCAACGAACCCAAAGATATAGATCCTCATAACTCATACCTAACCTTTTATTTTTTGCTTCCTCTCTACCGAGGGTAGGGAAGCCTTGGATTCGTGATTGAGTAAAAAAAAATTATGTCACAGAATAATAAACCAAAATCAATTTCGGGAGCTGAACCTTAGGTAAAACCTCAATTTCCGCGTCTTTGGTCAAAATCGACTTCATATTCGGTATTCTCGTCCCCAAAAACATGGAAAACGATACCTCAAAAGCTCATTTTACTAACATGTTGCTAAAACGCAAAAAGTTCCTATTTTTATACACATTTTCACTCATAACACCCCTGGGTATATTCCGATCGGGCTGAAAAGTTTCGGGACACAACTAGGGCCCAAATGGAGCATGTGTGCGAAAGAACGATTTTTTTAGACCGAAAATGAAGCCTGTACACGTGATACGGCGGACGGCGGACGGACATTGCATTTTTGGAATCTACGCACCTTGAAACGGAATAGAAAAAAGTTTGAGGGGGTGTTATAAAAATTTATTGCTGAGACACATAGGTGTATTATTCACAGAATATTAAACCAAAAAAAGTACGTCCTCCAAAATGGTAACGCCCATAACTACCCGAAATGATGGTTGAAATAGGCTGAAATTTGGAAGGTAGGTGCGGGTTCGGTCACAGATGTACAGTAACTTTCGTCTACGCATGCGCAAACGTGAATTACTTAAAACGCCCATAACTACCTTGAATATGGTTTAAATGAGTTCAAACTTGGAGGGTCGATCAGGAATAATACTTTGATGGTTCACTGGAACTTTGATTTCATTGGAATCCTACTGTGACGTTTGTCTGCGCATGCGCGACCATGGAATGTTGAAAATATGTTGACATATTGATCCTATTACGCATATTAGGTAATTTATTACTACTCTATTTATTGCTATTCAATCATTTTGTCTCATTTTGGTTTATTATTCTGTGAATAATACACCTATGTATTCGCTCAGCAAAAAATTTTTATAACACCCCCTCAAACTTTTGGTTTATTATTCCGTGAATAATACACCTATGTATTCGCTCAGCAAAAAAATTTTATAACACCCCCTCAAAATTTTTTCTTTTCCGTTTCAAGGTGCGTAGATTCCAAAAATGCAATGTCCGTCCGCCGTCCGCCGTACGCCGTATCACGTGTACAGGCTTCATTTTCGATCTAAAAAAATCGTTCTTTCGCACACATGCTCCATTTGGGCCCTAGTTGTGTCCCGAAACTTTTCAGCCCGATCGGAATATACCCAGGGATGTTATGAGTGAAAATGTGTGTGAAAATAGGTACTTTTTGCGTTTTAGCAACTTGTTAGTAAAATGAGCTTTTGAGGTATCTTTTTCCATGTTTTTGGGGACGAGAAGACCGAATATGATGTCGATTTTGACCAAAGACGCGGAAATTGAGGTTTTACCAAAGGTTCAGCTCCCACAATTGGTTTTTTATGAGTCAAAAACCTGGAAAACTGTCTGAAATCTCCATCAATGTGTATAATAACATTGGAAAAAGTGTAAACAGGTGAATCAAGACCATTAAATGCCACTACCAATGATCAAAGATGATCTAAAAAAAAAAAGAAAAAAAAGCGTACCTATTTCATGTTTTGGGGGCCAAAATTGGTGGAAATCATCAGAAATAGCTATTTCAATCATTCCACATGAAAGAAACAATAAATTTAACAGCCAACAAGAATCTCTAGAACTCCAATAGAATAATAAACCCATGTGACAAGGACTTTGCAGCGTTTTTCTTTTCCGTTTCAAGGTGCGTAGATTCCAAAAATGCAATGTCCGTCCGCCGTACGCCGTATCACGTCTACAGGCTTCATTTTAGGTCTAAAAAAGTCGTTCTTTCGCACACATGCTCCATTTGGGCCCTAGTTGTGTCCCGAAACTTTTCAGCCCGATCGGAATATACCCAGGGGTGTTATGAGTGAAAATGTGTGTAAAAATAGGTACTTTTTGCGTTTTAGCAACATGTTAGTAAAATGAGCTTTTGAGGTATCGTTTTCCATGTTTTTGGGGACGAGAATACCGAATATGAAGTCGATTTTGACCAAAGACGCGGAAATTGAGGTTTTACCAAAGGTTCAGCTCCCAAAATTGTTTTTTTTTTTTTAGTAAAAACCTGGAAAACTGTCTGAAATCACCATCAATGTGTATACTAACATTAGAAAAAGTGTAAACAGCTGAATCAAGACCATTAAATCGCACTACCAATGATCAAAGATGATCTGGGGAAAAAAAAGTGTACCTTTTTCATGTTTTGTGGGCCAAAATTGGTGGAAATCATCAGGAATAGCTAATTCAATCATTCCACATGAAATAAACAATAAATTTAACTGCCAACAAGAATCTCTAGAACTCCAATAGAAGAATAAACCCATGTGACAAGGACTTTGCAGCGTTTTTGGTTTATTATTCTGTGAATAATACACCTATGTATTCGCTCAGCAAAAAATTTTTATAACACCCCCTCAAAATTTTTCCTTTTCCGTTTCATGGTGCGTAGATTCCAAAAATGCAATGTCCGTCCGCCGTCCGCCGTACGTCGTACGCCGTATCACGTGTACAGGCTTCATTTTCGGTCTAAAAAAGTCGTTCTTTCGCACACATGCTCCATTTGGGCCCTAGTTGTGTCCCGAAACTTTTCAGCCCGATTGGAATATACCCAGGGATGTTATGAGTGAAAATGTGTGTAAAAATAGGTACTTTTTGCGTTTTAGCAACATGTTAGTAACATGAGCTTTTGAGGTATCTTTTTCCATGTTTTTGAGGACGAGAAGACCGAATATGAAGTCGATTTTGACCAAAGACGCGGAAATTGAGGTTTTACCAAAGGTTCAGCTCCCAAAATTGGTTTTTTATGAGTCAAAAACCTGGAAAACTGTCTGAAATCACCATCAATTTGTACAATAACATTGGAAAAAGTGTAAACAGGTGAATCAAGACCATTAAAAATGCCACTACCAATGATCAAAGATGATCTTAAAAAAAAAAAACGTACCTATTTCATGTTTTGGGGGCCAAAATTGGTGGAAATCATCAGAAATAGCTATTTCAATCATTCCACATGAAAGAACCAATACATTTAACAGCCAACAAAAATCTCTAGAACTCCAATAGAATAATAAACCCATGTGACAAGGACTTTGCAGCGTTTTTTTTTTTAGCAACTGATTCTATACGTGCATGTAACAATGAGGCTATACTGCCTAAGCAGACGTTTTTTTATAGCTAAAGTTATTAGCTGTACACGTCAACTAACAGCTAATTAAGGTGTCAATTTTAACTGTTCCTCAACAGCAAATAGCTAATTTAGTTGCAACTAAAAAATAGCTACAAGCTAATTTAGCTATTACCTAAAATTTTAACTAGCTAATAACTTATTTAGCTTTTACCCAACACTGTCTGACAATAGCCCAGAAGCAAGGTCCAAATGAGTCAAACGGTTTCTTATTCAAATGTGGTTTTTAGTGAAGGTAGTGCTAAATAGTGGGGGTTTACGTGACCGGCTTTTTGAAAGTGTCACTCGCCTGTGAGATAAGCCAGCGCTGTTGTCACATCAGTAATTAGGAGGCGGGGGACGGTGAGCAGAGCACGCTACCCTTATCAGGATGGCTTCGTGGGCTCGCGATTCCTCGTCTCCACCACATTTAAAAAAAAAAAACCTTTTCCCAACGAAAAACTTCCCGTCGGCTGCCCCCGTTCCGAAAGGGTTATCTCTTTATTTTATCACACCCCATAAACTACGCACAACGAACTAATGCTGGCGAATTTGGTTTCTTCTATCGGCTATTAAGACCTGGTACACATTCAATCACACGGCACAGTCATTAATATCACGCGACCCGAAGATTGATATTGTTAAAACGTTAAACAAGGGGTTTCATGGCTAGTTAGGGGAAAACCAAGGGCCCGTAGCACCAGCATTAAAGTATCATATTTATCTTGTGAATTCGTTTCATATCTACACAATGATTTTGGGAGTTATTTTTGATTGGTGGATTGGTGGCACGGAAGGAGTCAGCAACAACCTTGACGGATCAAGGCGTTCTAGTGGCACCTAATTCTGCGCAACAAATTCTGGCGGTCCAACAAGTAGACGCTCAGAATGTCCAAAGACCCAACAGAAAGATTTTTTCGCAGTGGCGGAAGCAATCGTAGAAGCTGTGGTGCCGACAATGCCGTGGCACAAAAACCTCTAGAGCGAAATTCAGACCGATCAAGAGTAGACCCTCAATATTTAGTCATACAGAAAAGGCGGCGTACATTGGAGGAAAAAGGGCTCCTGGCAAAATTAGCTCAGTTCTATGCTGAATGTACCCCGTGTTCTTATATCTAACATAGATAAGTAGTTTGGTGAATTTATGTGTGATTAAAATTCACCATGAGAGGTGGAGGTGATTTGAATGTTGGAAATTGAAGTTAATTTGACATGCGGGAATTTGGTATGGTGCGGTTAAGGGCGGACCTCCACCGATCTTTTCGGGACTTAACCAGTTCTGGTTAAGGGCGAAACCTCCACCATATTCTGGTTGAATTTAGGTATAGATAAATTTGGTAGGAATGTTAGAAATTGTGTAAATTGTGTGCGTGCGGTTAAGGGCGGACCTCCACCGATCTTTTTAGTGTATTTCGCCAGTTCTGGTCAAGGGCGAAACCTCCACCATGTTCTGATGAAATTTGAGTGTGTGAATTTAAGACGAATATGTGTGTGCGGTTAAGGGCGGACCTCCACCGATCTTTTAGTGTATTACGCCAGTTCTGATTAAGGGCGAAACCTCCACCATGTTCTGATGAAATTTGGAGTGTGTGAATTTAAGATGAATATAGGAAATGTGAGTTGTGCGGTTAATGGCGGACCTCAACCGATCTTTTATAGGGTTTTGCCAGTTCTGGTTAAGGGCAAAACCTCCACCATGTTCTGGTAAATTGTGTGCGGTTAAGGGTGAACCTCCACCGATCTTTTAGGGTTGAATAGGAGAGAGAGGAGGTGAGGAGTGAGAGAGAATAGCCATCGACTAGAGGAGAACTAGAATGGCGAAAATGGCGCAGGATCCGGGGTTATATAGACCCTGAAGCCACCACCAGGATGGTAGGGCTCCAGGTTGTGCACCGGATCCTGCGTCCCTTGCCCCACTCGTACTGTTTATTTCATGGTATCTAAACTTAGCTTCTTAATATTAGCGAGAACTTAACATTGGTGGTTGTAGTTCCGGGAGGGACTCACAACAAGTAGTAAGTAGTATTACCTCGAAAAACTTCAAAAAAGCTGCAAACTATTACACAACGGTTTATTATTTACCTGTATGGATGCCCCTTCTGTTTTCTGTAACCAGTACTGCCCCCGTGCTTCCCAGGAAAGTCGTAAATCGAGTACTGGAGCCAGCGAGGCCCGCACTCGATTATATATTTCATTCGAAATATTATAGTTTCATAATATATCAAATTTTTTGAGCTACGGTGTTCTGAGAATTTCAACCCCTACTTTTGAGCCCTTAGAGATGACTGACAGTAACGCCGAGCTTCGCGGACCAACTAGACCCCAAACGGGACCTACAAACAAAATTTACTAAATTTTGGTTTATGGTAACCGAGGAAAGTGCGAAGTACGGCGTACGGACAGAAATTTTTGGTTTATTATTTTCAATAATGAACTTTTGAAATCGAGTACGAAACCCCCCCTCAAAATTTTATGGTTTACGTTTCAAGGTACCTATGTAGAATCCGCAAATGCATTGCCGTACGCCGTACTTCGCACTTTTCTTAGTTACCATGATCCAAAATGAATGAAATTTGGTTTGCAGGTCCGGTTTGGGGTCTAGTTTGTCCGTGAAGCTCGGCGTTACTGTCAGCATCTCTGGTGAAAAATAGTGGTTGAAATTCTCAGAACCGTAGCTCGAAAACTTTCAACAGAAGGGTGTCCTGGTACCCTTAACATATACCACTCCTGTAAGTAAGTTAAGATTGTTAACAATAAAACAACGGAGAAGCCGAGCAGCGCAGTGCGAGGGACAGGGACCAGGTAGCTCTCCATCCAACGGCTGACCAGGGAAGAGTAGAGGCGCCTTTATAAGGCGCCCAAATCGCCCAGATCAACATTCATAAAATTTCTCTCGAACCAGAGCCATCTCTCTCAAACCTTACTTCCTCAACACCAGCTTATCCTTCCCTCTGCCTTCTCAACGTGGTGAAAACCGGGCGAGAACTCCATTCAGTACTCAACATGGTGAAAACCGGACGAGTATTTTTCCTGGATATTCATCGTGGTGAAAACCGAACGAAATCCTCCCTACATGTCTTCCAAATAATCAGGTGAAAACCGCGCGGATAGTTTCGTATCCCGATATTCAGCATGGTGGAAACCGGACAAATATTTACCTAAATCCCAGAGGCGTACCCAAGGAGGTGAAAACCGCCCAGATACTATCCCTCGCACTCCTCTCTCATCTCATCATTCGAAACCCAACTTAGAGTCACCTCTTCATCCAAGTCAAAATTTTACCTCTCCAATTTTTACCAAAATTAGAACCAACACAAAGGGCATTTTGTTTACGTTTTCAAATTGATCTTGAACTAAATCATTCATTGAGACCCCCCCGCAGCAATGTACGATCAGCCCTTCGTTTGCATCGAAAAGCTTTGTCAACATGATCGTGAATGAAAGGGTGTGAATCTAGACCTGATATCATTGCTAGGGATCATCTTATTATAATCACGGACGGCTGTATGAAGTCGAGTTGGTCGTTCCGTGATATTATTTCATTTGAAACATGATGGCTCTTTTTGATTTTGTTGATAGGTACTTTTGGAACTTGAACAAACGTTAGGTATGCTTCATGAATAACAACAAATAATTACTAATGATCGTATTATTGAATCCCGCGCATTTTTATAAAATGTAATACGTATGTATATTATGTGTGTATGTTGTAGGTGGTGTGTGTGTTAAGCGCTTACCTGGGGGGAGTACGAGGGTAGGTACTGACCTCAGAAAACAGTGAACTTCGCAGGAATATACAGGTAAATCATTACACAACGATTTCTTGCACGACGGTTAATTACACAAATAATTATTATTCACCTTATGCTTCATGAATAACGAAAACTAATTAATGATTGAATCATTGAATCGCGCGCTTCTTTATGAAACTGTAAAGGGTCGGCTCCACTACTCGATTTAGGGCTTTCCTGGGGGGATCTCAAGGGTAGGTATTGACCACAGAAAACAGTCATCTACCCTGAAGGACCACATATACGGGTAAATTATTACACAACTGTTTCTTAAACAGCGTTTTATTACACAATGGTTTCTTATTTACCTTATGCTTCATGAATAACTACAAATAATTAATGATTCGATTTAGGGCTTTCCTGGGAGGAGCTCGGGGGTAGGTATTGACCACAGAAAACAGTGACCTACGAAAAAGGGGCATCTATACAGGTAAATAATAAACCGTTGTGTAATAATTTGCAGCGTTTTTATTCCATTTTCGGATTCTACGTACCATGAAGTGGGAACCATCAAATTTTGAGGATGGGGGGGTTAACATTTTAACATGGATCATGTTTTTACGGGAGTAAACCAGTCTCGAAAACGTCCGCGTCCAGTCCAGGGGAACTCGGTTCCCCTCCCCGTCGCCAGCACAGTTCTCCCTCTACCCGACCCCTGCCATCCAACTCCGAGGAGAGCATGGCGAGACTCCACTCTGCCGAGGGGGTTCTACCTACCCGAAAAACCCAGAAAGCAGCTGAGGACGTGTATTACATGACATTGCTTTATTAGGTCGCTGGTCCTAGGCTTGGAAATCCCACGACGTTTTTTTTGCTTCCCCACTACCGAAGGCATGGAAGCTTTGGATTCGTAATTGAGTTAAAAAAAAGTTCATGTCATCCAAAAGAAAATTTCCAAATACCATTTTCCGTTTCAGACATCGAGGAAAATATTTGGTTCCGTGTCTTTCTGTCTATGGTAATTGGTTGCAACACCCATGACAACCCGAAATAATGATCGAAGTGGGCTGAAATTTTGAGGGTAGGTGCGGGTTGAGTCAGAGATGGTCCCATACCAAAATCATTGATAAAGTACCATAACTTCCGTCTGCGCATGCGCAAACGTGAAATAATTGGAACACCCATAACTACCCTAAATATCGTTGAAATCAATTCAAAGTTGGAGGGTCGGTCAGGAATAATACTTTGGTAGTTCCTAATCAATTTCATTGGAATGGTAATGTAACTTTGCTACACGCATGCGCGAACATGAAATGTTGACCATTTCCTTGTAATGTTTCTAACTACGCGATAAATAGTCGTAGAGAGCTGAAATTCTGAAGGGTATACGCGGGTTGGATCGCAGATGGTCCCGTTTCAAAATCATGAAAATCGTTTAGTATGCGCATGCGCAAACGTGAAATACTTGGAGTGCCCATAACTACCTTAATTATCGTTGAAATGAGTTCACATTTGGAGGGTCGATCAATATAATACTTTGATGGTTCCATTATGAACTTCATTGGAATCTTACTGTAATTTCCCTCTGCGCATGCGCTAACATCACATGTTGACCGTTTCCTTATAACGCTTCTAACTACGCGAAAAATAGTCGTAGAGAGTTGAAATTTTGAGGGTACACACGGGTTGGATCGCAGATGGTCCCGTATCATAACGAACCTACCCAACTAGTCTATACGTCCATGTGATTCAAGTGAGGAAACTATAGTGCCTACTCAAATTGGCAGACGTTTTTCTACATACCTCCATATCCTCTGTTATCATGTACCTATTCGAAAAACATGTTCCATGTTTCCTTGCTTTGATCCTTGATCTAAACTGTTATAATCCGGGGGTGTGGGGGTGTCCCCCAGATTTCATTCGACAATAAACGTACCGTCATGAACACAAACCACTGGCGGCTAGACGCCCACTACGGCAACGCATTTTTTTTTTTTCGTGGTCGATTCCAAAGGTTCAATATTGAAAATAATAAACCAAAATTCCCACGCTCTACCAGTGGAACTAACGAAACTGGTTTCAGACAGAAACGAAATGAGAATCATTTTATTGATTCTAATATAGATAAATACTATATAGGTACAATCAAATTCAAAGAGACTTATTAATTATGTGTAAATTTTTAAGATAAATGGGTGCGGATTATCCCACTTTTGGAACACTGTTCCCTGCCAAGTGGGGGTGTTGGTATAAGCGCCTCGCTAGAGGACCCCTTTCCATCTATGTGCAGTTTGAAGTTGCTACCTACTTGTCGTTATTTATTGTTATTAAATTATTCTTGTTATTTACATGTAAAGGTATAGGTATTTGCATGTGTTACTAAACAATGGGTCCGATTATTATTTCAGTATGACATAAAGACGCGGAAAAGCTTTTCGCATTCTTTGTGTCCCTTAGTTAGTAGGAAGCTGAAAACATGTTTTTTATAGTCAGCCCGGCTGAGAAAGGAAGGCACGGCTAAGTCTGTGGGCAAAAATTTCAGCAGAATCGACCGGCTAAGATATAAATATAGCTACGGTGCAGTTTAATCGGCTAGGCGAAATAATATCACAGAACAAACAACGCGACCTCATACAGCCACCCGTGATTATAATCAGGTGATCCCTAGCAATGATATCTGGGCCGGATTCATACCGTTTCATTCACGATCATGTGGTAGAAGCTTTTTGGTGCAAACGAGCGGCTGATCGTACGATGCTCCTGGTAGTATAAAAAAAATGTTTTACTTCAAGATCAATTTAAAACCTTTAAAAAAATACCAAAGAAGAAGAAGTTGATTTTGGCCAAAGAGTGAAGAATTGAGGATGTAACGATGGTTCAGCTCTCAAAATTCATTCTTCATGTATGAAAAACCTGGGCAATTGTCTGAAATCACCACAAATTTGTATGATAAAACTAGAAGTAGTATCAACAGGTAAATCAAGACACTTGAATGGCATTTTTAATGATCAATTTGTCAAACAGGGGCCTAATTCGAGTTTTTGGGGGCCAAAATTGGTGGAAACCACCAACAATAGCTATTTCAATTGTTGCACATGGAAATAACAACAAATGAACCGGAACATTTTTGTAGCAATGTCCAATATAACAATAAACCCATGTGACAAGGACTTTCTAGCGTGTTCGCATATGTCGGAGCCAGTGCAGCCAACTCAACTAAACCGTCGACGATCTCAATTCTAGATGGAAACTAATTTATTGCTAATGCTACTTACGAATAATTGCTACTTAATTACTGATAATAATACTGCTAATCACAGTACACTACAACCTGAACCTACCTACTCGCATCTCCGGATTCAATGAAGGTAAAATGTGAGAGTAAAATGAATAATTATTCAGACTGTCTAAGTCATCATTTTGGATGTTTGGGCCTACCTAGATCACCGAAATAGTTCGCAAAGCCGAGATTTCGCTATTATAAAAGGGTACCTATACAGTATAAAAGAATATTTTTATGTCTAACCGATGATCATTATCCGATTCCTCAGGGACCTTTGTGATAGAAGCCGCCATTATCATTTTATTCAGTTACTATGGCCTCTGTACAGTATTCATAGTTATGTTGTGGAATACGCGGAAATTCGGAAATCTAGGTACAAATAGTAGTTAAATCCATATTACAATAGGTAGGCATCTAATGATGGAATAAGGAGTTTCGATAGTTGTTTGGTACTGAGTACACCTCATTAATGGTTATGGATGCGTGAAATGATTTTTCCTCTGTTACGATGTATTTCTTCACGGTATGCAAAAATATCGTGTGGATTTCCGACTACCTGTTAGGGTGCCACGGCAAAGGGCAATGCGCATTCATTCAAATACTTTCCGTTGAATCATCTTCCTTTTGTCGGCAAAGGCAATATTTCATGTTCCCCGACACCTTGAAAGGTGGCAAGACGGGTAGAGGCGGTTCGAGTAAAAATTGCTTCGAATGGAACCTGGCGCTCTACGCTTGGGCGGGGATTGTTAAGGTAAATGGTTGTATGTTAGACGAAATGGTTTCTAACACTCATGTCTTGACACACATTCCGCCTTTTGTGACGCAAGGATTATAAAGTCCAATAACGCCTATTTGTCAGTGCCATTGTCGGAACGAATCCCGTCTATTGACCCGACAACAGAGGTCTATTCATTCGGTGAGCTCAGGCCCAAGCGGAAAGAGAAGGTTTAACCATTCCATAACACTAAGCTGATTTAAAAACTCATACATAATAGCGTAACTTTATCAGTGTACATTCATTACAGTCACACGTTGTCCGAGAAACAGTAGACAGGAAGGTCATCCATGAAGGATAAACATTAAGAACCGTTGAAAAGGGTTGCTTCGATGTATCTGGTTCATTTTGAACCCTTGGAATCTAGCGAGTAAAACACTATTTTTTAACCCCTCTCAACGTGCGTCAACCGAATCTTCACACTTAACCATACTCCTAACCATTTAGCAGGTAAGAAAAACGTCTTCCAATTCGAGTAGGCAGTATAGCTTCCTCACTTGAATCACATGAACGTGTAGAATAGTAGGGTAGGTTCATTTTGATACGGGAACATCGGCGATCCAGCCCACGTGTCTCCTCAACGTTTCAGCATTCTACGACTGTTTTTCGCGTAGTTAGAAGCGGTTACAAGAAAACGGTCAACATGTCATGTTCGCGCATGCGCAGACGAATGAAATTCATACGGAACTATCAAAGTATTATTCCTGATCGACCCTCCAAATCTGAACTCATTTCAAGTATAGTAGTACAGCAGTAGTAGTAGTATTTAAGGTAGCTAAGGGTGTTTCAAGTATTTCACGTTTGCACATGCGCAGACGGAACGATTTCCATTATTTTTAAACGGGACCATTTGAGATCCAACCCGCGTCTACCCTCAAAATTTCAGCTCTGTACAACTGTTATTCGCGTAGTTAGAAGCGTTCCAAGGAAATGGTCAACATTAAATGTTCGCGCATACGCAGACGAAAGTTACAGTACGATTTCAATAAAATTCATTTGGAACTATCGAAGTATTATTCCTGATCCAACTTCTAAGTTTGAACTCATTACAACGATATTTAGAGTAGTTATGAGCTTTTCAAGTATTTCACGTTAGTGCATGCACAGCCGAAAGTTACCGTAGTTTTTCAATGATTGTGGTATGGGACTGTCTGTGACCCAACCCGCACCTACCCTCCAAATTCCAGCCCATTTCGACCATTATTTTGGTTAGCTACGGGCGTTACAAGGACTTACCACAGACACACGGAACCAAAAATGTTCCTCGATGTCTGAAACGCAAAATGGTGGTGAAAATTTTCATTTTGGAGGGCATACAATTTAACACAGAACATGTTTTTAAGGGAGTAAACCAGGCTCGAAAACGTCCGCATCCAGTCCAGGGGAACTTGGTTCCCCTCCCCGTCGCCCGCACAGTTCTCCCTCTACCCCACTCCTACCACCCAACTCACCACCGCTCTTACCACACCTTCGCCGATTAGAGCACGGCCAGACCCCACTCCGCCGAAAACTGCCGAGGGGGTTATACCTACCTGAAAAATGCCGAAAGCAGCTGACGACGTGTATTACGTTACATTGCGTTAGGTCGCTGGTCCAAGGCTTGGCCCAATCCCACGAAGATTTTTTGCTTCCTCACTACCGAAGGCAGGGAAGCCTTGGATTCGTGATTGAGTAAAAAAAGTTCATGTCCTCCAAAATTAAAATTTCCACAATCATTTTGCGTTTCAGACATCGAGGAATATTTTTGGTTCCGTGTCTGTCTGTCTGTCTGTGGTAATTCCTTGCAGTACCCATAACTACCCGAAATAAAGGTCGAAGTGGGCTGAAATTTTGAGGGTAGGTACGGGTTGACTCACAGATGGTACCATACCAAAATCATTGAAAAAGTACCGTAACTTTCGTCTGCGCATGCGCAAACGTGAAATAATTGGAACACCCATAAGTACCCTAAATATCGTTGAAATGCGTTCAAACTTGGAGGGTCGGTCAGGAATAATACTTTGGTAGTTCCTAATCAATTTCATTGGAATGGTAATGTAACTTTGATATACGCATGCGCGAACATGAAATGTAGACCATTTCCTTGTAACGTTTCTAACTACGCGATAAATAGTCGTAGAGAGCTGAAATTCTGAGGGTATACGCGGGTTGGATCGCAGATGGTCCCGTTTCAAAATCATGAAAATCGTTCAGTCTGCGCATGCGCAAACGTGAAATACTTGGAGTGCCCATAGCTACCTTAATTATCGTTGAAGTAGTTCACATTTGGAGGGTCGATCAGTATAATACTTTGATGGTTCCATTATGAACTTCATTGGAATCTTACTGTAATTTCCCTCTGCGCATGCGCTAACATCACATGTTGATCGTTTCCTTATAACGCTTCTAACTACGCGAAGAATAGTCTTAGAGAGATGAAATTTTGAGGGTAGGTACACGCGGGTTGGATCGCAGATGGTCCCGTATCATAACGAACCTACCCAACTAGTCTATACGTCCATGTGATTCAAGTGAGGAAGCTATAGTGCCTACTCGAATTGGCAGACGTTTTTCTACATATCTCCATATCCTCTGTTATCATGTACCTATTCGAAAAACATGTTCCGTGTTTCCTTGCTTTGATCCTTGATCTAAACTGTTATAATCCGGGGGTCTGGGGGTGTCCCCCAGATTTCATTCGACAACGTACCGTCATGAACACAAACCACTGGCAGCTAGACGCCCGCAACGCTTTTTTTTTAAACTCAATCACGAAAGGTTTCCTACCTTCGGTAGTGAGGATGCAAAATATGTGATGAAACGATTGCCGCCGCTCTGAACACCATATTTTGCCATTTACGGTAGAGAGTAGAACCCGAAAATCAAAGCAAGGATTTCACGTTCGTTCATGCGCAGCCGGAAGTTCCAGTCCAGTACAAGGTGCACACCTTGTAACGTCGGAAGGCTTTTACAAATAAATAATTTCAAGCTCCAATCCGAAATTTATGAAATTTATAAACCGTAAATTGCTCACATTTATGTACTGATATACTAGTTCATGTTGAGCCAACTGGGAACCTGCATCTACCCTCTATTCACCTCATTAACCGAAATTCGGCATGGAGATATCCAGCTATAAGATGTAAAACAGAGATTGAAATTTTTTAAACGCCGTAGCTCGAAAACATTCAGTGAAAAGCCATAGTTTTCCATGCAGACCTGCATAGATTCCAACATTAAGGATTTTTAGAAACCTCAAGGAGCACACAAAAAACCCCTATTTTTACGCCGATTTTTCTTCCATGACACGCCTGGGTGTATTCCGATCGGGCTGCAAAGTTTTGGGACACACCACGGGCCCAAATGAAGCATGTGCACGAAAGAAAGAATTTTGTAGACCGAAAATGAAGGTAGATATGAATGATATGGCGGACGGATATAGATTTTTGGAATCTACGCACCTTGAAACGTCAAAGAAAAAATTATGAGGGGTTGTTCAACAAATATTTGCTGAGTGAATATACAATTTACAGAATAATAAACCAAAATGGGTGTAAAAATTGTTCTGGTGTGTCATTTGTGTTTGTGAGGTGTCATTTTCCATATTTTTTACGGCGAGGAGACTGAATATGAAGACGATTTTCACCAACAAGCGAAGAATCCGAAGCGAAGAGATTCTAACAAACTTTCAGCCTTAAATTTTGGTATAATTTCGTCGTTCTTTCAGACACAGCCTCCACTTGGGCCCGTTGTGCTCCGAGGCTAGGCAGCCCGATCGGAATACACACAGGGGTGTTATGGGTGCATTCGGTATTTTAAAAGTCTTTGTAAACTTCGGCTTGTGGGGTACCCTTTTCCATGTTTTTTAGGGTGAGAAGACCGAATGTGAAGTTGATATTGACAGAAGAGTGGAAAACTGAAGTTCTAACGAAGTTTGCGCTCCCACATTTCATTCTTTATGAGCCGAAAACCTAGGAAATTGTCTGAAATCACCATAAATTTGTTTAGTAACACTAAAAGTAGTAAACTCCTGAATCAAGGCATTGAATGGCACTATCAATTATCAAAGATAATTTGTCAAAAATAAGAGCCTAATTCGATTTTTTGGGGACCAAAATTGTGGGAAATACCTATTTCAATTATTGCTCATGAACGACGCAATTAGAAATGAACAGCTAGCATTTCTGTAGGTATGCCCAATAGAATAATAAACCCATGTGACAAGGATTTTGCAGTGTTTTTGTGGAAGATAACATTTTGCAGGGGGTTCAAAAAATGTTTTGGGAATACATAGGTGTATTATTCACAGAATAATAAACCAAAACACCATCAACTTTTCACTGATAAGAAACAGATATTTGTGTCAGTGCTGGTCACCAAGCGCCAAGAAATTCCGAAGTTTGGATTCTTTTTGAAAAGTCATAAAAATACCCTTCTAGGGATAGTTTTCGACATACGGCGGGGCGCGGCGTTTTGAAAATGTCAGCCCCTGTTTTTCATCCCTGAGAGATGGCTGTCAGTAACGCCGAGCATCGCGGACCAACTACCTAGACCCCGAATGGGACATACAAGCCAAGTTTAATTCATTTTGGTTCATGGTATCATGAGAAAGTGCTAACATGGCGTACGACGTACGGGCAGAATTGTTATTTATTCCATTGTCGGATTCTACGACCTTGAAACCCATACCAACGAAGTGTGCATGTGTGTGTGTGTGTGTGTGTGTGTGGTGGGGAGGGGGGGATTATCATGCCCGATTCCAAAGGTTCATTATTGAAAATAATAACCCAATACTAAAGTTATAGGTGTAAAATACTCACAGGTGATAATGATCTATATAATGAACCATCTGATGCCACATACCTGAAACAAAAAAGTGTTGAATGCACTTGACTTTATATAATTAGGTATAACGACGGTAATTATAGTCATAATAATTAAATGAAAACAGTTATTTCAGGCTGAGGCTTCACGTTGAACTGTCCAATCGGCGTCGCGGATGGGATCGGGCGTCCTCTCAGGAGGACCAGAATAATAGTCATAATAATAATATTAATAATAGTAATAGTCGTAATAATATAATAGGTAGCCCCTCTGGGTAATGGTGAAACGTTGACCTTTAATATTCCTTTGAAAACTGTCGCGATATCCTCCCAGATCATCACTTCTTGTATTATAAAGATTTCACAAATAATAAACTTGAACGAGTGAGGTGGCGTACGTGACCTGGCTCAGGTAGTCCTGAGGCTCTCCCACCATCCCTCAACTGTTGAATGACTGGGGGAGAGTATACAGGGTAATATAAAAACCCACCGTTCTCGCCTGTCACCTCATTCTACGCTCAAATCGAGTCAATGACTTATCTATCTCCCCTCTCACGCCTCCTCCCCTTTTACCTAAGATCTCAGTGTGGTGAAACTGACCTGGTGACAACCGGCCTCGAGTGGCGACCACTGGGCAAATCCCTCTAACGTCTTTAGTGGTGGTAACCTCACTGGCTTCGCTATAGGTGTTAACATTTTAGACGTTAGATACGGCACCTTCTCCTCCATCACTCTCTCTCTCTCCACCATACCTCACCACTACCACCATTACCTTATTCTCTTCAAACTACCACAACAACTATAAACCAAAATGAGAAAACCTGCAGGGGATGTGCCTCACCCCATCTTCATCCTTCCCATGCGAGGTGCCTACATATGCACCTACATATGCATGCCTGCATATGCCTGCCTTCATCCTGCCCATTTCATCCATCCCATCCTGCCCATGCCCATTTTCCAACCTGATTGGAAAAATTGTTGCCACAAATAATATAGTCAAAATTTTAGAAAGGCTAAGCTCAATGGAAGAAAAGCTTAAATCAACATCGGTTAGCTAACTACTTCCTCGCCTTCCCACTCCCAAGAATTTTCGTTCAATGTACCAGTCCGCAATCAACAGCTGATCCAAACCCCTGCAAAAAAAACATGCAAAAAAATCCCCCCCCCCCCCCCTCAAAATTCTATGGTTTCTGTTTCAAGGTACGCGGAATCCGAAAATGGAATTTAAAAAATTGCTCTCCGTCCGCCGTACGTCACACTTAGTTACCATGAACCAAAATTAATGAAATTCGGTTCCTACGTCCCATTTGGGGTCTAGCTGGTCCGCGAAGCTCGGCCTTACTGCCATCTCTAAGGGGTGAAAAACAGGGGTGTAAATTTACAAAACATCGTAGCTCGAAAACTGCCAATAGGAGGGCATAGTTATTTTTAAGTTTTGAAACTGATTTCAAACTAAAGAATTTTTGAGACCACCCGGAACATTGTACAACCAGCCATTCGTCTGCACCGAAACGTTTCGTCAACATGATAGTGAATCAAACGGTCCCAGATATCATGCTAGGGAACATCTGACTAGAATCATGGACGGCCGGAAGGAAGCCGAGTTAATTGCTCTGTGGTATTATTTCCTTTGAATAATGATGGCTGTTTTGGATTTTGTTGATAGGTACTCTCGTAGCTTGAACAAACGTTATGGTTCATGAATAACAACAAATCAGTAATGACTGAATTATTGAATCCTGCGCATCGCTATGAAACGGCCTCAGGCCAGCTCCCAGGCCCCAGTACTCGATTTAAGGCTTCCCTAGGGGAGCTCGAGGGTAGGTATTGACCACAGAAAACAGTGACCTACGCAGAAGAGGCATCTATAATACAGGTAAAATAAACCGTTGTGTAATAAGTTGCAGCGTTTTCAATATTACCGACAGCAAGGCCGAGCTTCGGTGCACCACTAGACCCGAAATGGGACCTACACTTCGAAT
This sequence comes from Leptopterna dolabrata, assembly GCA_954871275.1. Classification (NCBI taxonomy): domain Eukaryota; kingdom Metazoa; phylum Arthropoda; class Insecta; order Hemiptera; family Miridae; genus Leptopterna; species Leptopterna dolabrata. Next base: position 62,383,115 of record OX940975.1, read on the forward strand.
TTCGTTAATTTTGATCCACTCGTTTCGGGAGATGACGTATGGGCAGACTTGTTCTTTGTTCCATTTTCTGGACAGATTTGTTCTTTGTTCCATTGCGGGAGATGACGTATGGGCAGATTGCCATTTTCTGATTCTATGTACCTACCTTGAAACGTAGGTAGAACATCAAATTGTCCGTGGGGGGGGGGTATTTTCTTCGTGCTCAATTCCAAAGGTTCGCAATTGAAAAGAAAAACCAAAAAGTACAAAACTCACGATGTAGGCAGTAGGTAATACCCCCCAAAACAGGATTCTGTCGGTATAGTTATGGATAGGCATTCAAGAATATTGAGCACAGGACTGTGACCTAGCAGAAGGGTTATATAAATAGAACAAATGGTGCAGGCTGCACCGAACAGCTTGGACTTGACCGTTGTGGAAGAATTTGAAGCGTTTTTTCTCTCAAAACTCGCGTTGAGGAAAAACAATCTCCACGGGTTGAGTGATATTTTTTCTCAGTGTTTCCTCCTCGCTCGCTCATCTGTCACATTAGCGGTGTGAAGATGACACTCAAGTGGTCCTACGTGGTTCTGAAGGGTGATGCAGTATTGAGGGAGGCACGTGGACGCGATTTCGTGAAAAGACCCACAAGAAGCGAACACTTGTGAATAAAACCCTTCAGCCTCCTCCTTTTCCTGTATTTTTTGCAACCCTCTTGTCGTTGAAGCACCCCGGGGCTAAGTGAGCTTTCAACACCTCCGTCTAGGGGTTGTAGTGCAGCAGCTGTTCTAATATGTATGCTCGTCCCCTAACGCCATCCTCGCCTTGCCTGCCTCGCAACATCGTTCTGTACTCCTGTTCGTGGGTCAGGACCTGGGAAAATGAACACATACGGACACGCAGCTCAACACGGAACAACGGTCTCCTGACCTCCTGTGATGGAAAATGTGACCGTATACCGTATACGACTATATTAATCAGGTGAGAGTTGTATACGTACCAAGAACATACATACAATACTTGTAAAACACGCTTCGAATTATTCCACAATGGTTTATTATGTTTTTAGATACGAGTATTATAATCGAACCCTCAGATAGCTAAGCCCTTTAAACCCATTTACAGAACCCTTATTCCCCCACCACCACCCCCTCCCCCACAACCATTTCGTAACTAACGTTAACGGTGATCGTTCAGCTGAAAGGTACCTGCTTATCCTAGTCACATGGGTTTATTATTCTATTGTATATATCTATAGAAATGCGGCTGTTCACTTACTGTTTCATTCATGTGCAATAATTAAAATAGCTATTTTTGATGGTTTCCACCAATTTTGTCCCCCCTCCCACCCCTCCAACATCACGAATTAGGCTCCTATTTTGTTGTTTACAACTTTTTTTGATAATTTATAGTGTCATTGAACAGTATTGATATACCTGTTAACAATACTTCTAGTGTTTTTATACAAATTTATGGTGATGTCAGACAATTTCCCAGTTTTTTACTCATAAAAAATGCATTTTGGGAGCCGAACCTTCGTTATAACCTCAATTCTCCACTCTTCGGTCAAAATCAACTTCATATTTGGTATTCTCGTCTTAAAAAACATGGAAAACGTTACCTACCTCACAAGCTCACGTTCACTAAAACCTCAAACAAAACCACGAAAACCCCTATTTTTAAATCCATTTTTCACTCTTAACACACCTGGGTGTATTCCGATAGTGCTGCCGGGCTTCGAAGGACAATTAGGACCCAAATGGAGCCTGTGCACAAAAGAACGACCATTTCAGGCCAAAATTTAAGGTAAATTCAAGGCTGAAACTTCGTTAGAACCTCACTTCTTCGCTCGGTGGTCAAAATCGACTTCATATTCCGTCTCCTCGCCCTTAAAAAAAACATGGAAAACGAAACCTCACAAGCTCATGTTACTAGAACACCAAAAAACCATATCGTTACACCCATAACATCCTTCAGCATATTCCGATAGGGCTGCAAAGTTTCGGGACGCAACTAGGTCCTAGATGGAGACCTAGTTTGCGAAAGAACGAAGTTTTTAGAACGAACTAAATTAGATATGGACAATACTGCATACGGCATACAGTGTACGGCGCGCGGCGTACGGCAGACGGACATGCATTTTTGGAATCTACCTACCTTGAAAGGTAAAAGAAAAATGTTGAGGAGGATTTTCGATTTTTGACACTTTTGATGTCAAATTTGACCCTACACTTTTTTCATACAAATATTTTTATCATCTAAATAGTCCCTCCGTCGTGAATTACCATCGCACACAACCTCAGGTGACGGAATATTGATTTCAGCCCTTAATACCAATTTTTGACCTCCAAAAATCTAAATTTGACCCCTATTTTGTATAAAAACAACTAAAATGGTATTTTTTTTCTGTCTTTACTCACCCCTACATAGGTACCACTTCCAGTGATTTTATATAACTGTTCGCGATTTTACCGTTTTGACCGATTTTTGACCCCTTAAAAACTCAAATTTGACTCCCTCAGAATTTTTGAAAATTGCTCGTCTTCGAACTCATCCTTCTGCATGGCAATAAGAACGTTCTGACGAATTTCGAAATTGTTATCTTGCACCCAAGGATAGATATCATCTGAAGAGACACAAACAAATATACATATATATAATATATTATATTTGTTAAAATCTAGGGAAGAATCCAGGATATTTGCGTTTATTTGCTCAGGATTTGCGTTTTAAAAAAAATCAAAAATTCATATTCTGAACATTTTGGACCCATTGCAATCGCTTCACTTTCTTTGAAAATTCGCTAAAAATTTGAAAAAGAAGATGCGTGTTAGCTATACATAATGCCTACCCACTTTTCAGGCGTGTTCCATATGAAAACCAGTTTGGAGGACTCCAGTGTAGACAAAAAACGCTGCAAAGTCCTTGTCACATGGGTTTATTATTCTATTGGACATACCTACAGAAATGCTGGCTGTTCATTTATTGTTGCTTTCATGTAAAATAATTGAAATAGCTATTTCTGGTGGTTTCCACCAATTTTTGCCCCCAAAACTTGAATTAGGTACGCTCCTTTTGGTTTATAATTCTTGTAATACTTAATACACCTATGTATTTGCTCAGCAAAAAAATTTTATAACACCCCCTCAAACTTTTTTCTTTTCCGTTTCAAGGTGGGTAGATTCCAAAAACGCTGCAAAGTCCTTGTCACATGGGGTTTATTATTCCACAAAAATGTTGGCTGTACATTTATTGTTTGTTTCATGTGAAATAATTGAAATAGCTATTTCTGATGGTTTCCACCAATTTTGGCCCCCAAAACACAAATTATGTAGGTACGATCTTTTTTTTTTTTTTAAATTAACTTTGATCATTGGTAGTGCCATTTAATCGTCTTGATCCACGTGTTGACACTTTTTCTAGTGTTATTCTACAAACTGATGGTGATTTCAGACGATTTCGCAGGTTTTTGACTCATACAAAATCAATTTTGGGAGCTGAACATCTGGTACAACCTCAATTTTCCACTCCTTGGCCAAAATCGACCTCATATTCGATCTTCTCGTCCCCAAAAACATGGAAAACGATACCTCAAAAGCTCATGTTACCAACATGTTGCTAAAACGCAAAAAGTACCTATTTTTACACACATTTTCACTCATAACATCCCTGGGTATATTCCGATCGGGCTGAAAAGTTTCGGGACACAACTAGGGCCCAAATGGAGCATGTGTGGGAAAGAACGACTTTTTTAGACCGAAAATGAAGCCTGTACACGTGATACGGCAGACGGCGTACGGCGGACGGACATTGCATTTTGGTTTATTATTCTGTGAATAATACACCTATGTATTCGCTCAGCAAAAAATTTTTATAACACCCCCTCAAAATTTTTTCTTTTCCGTTTCAAGGTGCGTAGATTCAAAAAATGCAATGTCCGTCCGCCGTACGCCGTCCGCCGTCCGCCGTATCACGTGTACAGGCTTCATTTTTGGTCTAAAAAATTCGCTCTTTCGCACACATGCTCCATTTGGGCCCTATTTGTGTCCCGAAACTTTTCAGCCCGATCGGAATATACCCAGGGGTGTTATGAGTGAAAATGTGTGTAAAAATAGGTACTTTTTGCGTTTTAGCAACATGTTGGTAAAATGAGCTTTTGAGGTATCGTTTTTCAAGTTTTTGGGGACGAGAAGACCGAATATGAAGTCGATTTTGACCAAAGAGTGGAAAATTGAGGTTGTACCAGATGTTCAGCTCCCAAAATTGATTTTTTATAAGTCAAAAACCTGGGAAATCGTCTGAAATCACCATCAATTTGTAGAATAACACTAGAAAAAGTATCAAGAGGTGGATCAAGACGATTAAATGGTACTATCAATGATCAAAGATAATTTGAAAAAAAAAAGGAGCGTACCTAATTCGTGTTTTGGGGGCCAAAATTGGTGGAAACCACCAGGAATAGCTATTTAAATTATTTTATATGAAAGAAACAATAAATAAACAGCCAACGTTTCTGTAGGTATGTCGAATAGAATAATAAACCCATGTGACAAGGACTTTGCAGCGTTTTTAAATCTACGCACCTTGAAACGGAAAAGAAAAAAGTTTGAGGGGGGGTTATAAAAAATGTTTGCTGACCGATTACATAGGTGTATTATTCAGAGAATAATAAACCAAAATGCAATGTCCGTCCGCCGTACGCCGTATCACGTGTACAGGCTTCATTTTCGGTCTAAAACAGTCGTTCTTTCGCACACATGCTCCATTTGGGCCCCAGTTGTGTCCCGAAACTTTGCAGCCCGATCGGAATATACCCAGGGGTGTTATGAGTGAAAATGTGTATAAAAATAGGTACTTTTTGGGTTTTAGTAACATGTTAGTAAAATAAGCTTTTGAGTTATCGTTTTCCATGTTTTGGGGGACGATTAGACCGAATATTAGGTCAATTTTGACCAATGAGTGGAAAATTGAGGTTCTACCAAATGTTCAGCTCCCAAAATTAATTTTTTATGAGTCAAAAACCTGGGAAATCGTCTGAAATCACCATCAATTCGTATAATACCACTAGAAAAACTGTTAACACGTGGATCAAGACGATTAATTGGCACTATCAATGATCAAAGATAGTAAGAAAAAAGAAAAAAAGGAGCGTACCTAATTCGTGTTTTGGGGGCCAGAATTGTTTTTTTTTTTTTTTCTTCATTTGGTTGAATTGGTTGAAAACATCAAAAATCGCTATTTAAATTATTTTACATGCAAGAAACAATAAATGAACAGCCAATATTTCTGTAGGTAATAAGTCCAATAGAATAATAAACCCATGTGACAAGGACTTTGCAGCGTTTTTTTTTTTTTCAAATTATCTTTGATTATTGGTAGTGCCATTTAATCGTCTTGATCCACGTGTTGACACTTTTCCTAGTGTTATTCTTTAAATTAATGGTGATTTCCTACAAATTGATGGTGATTTCAGACGATTTTGCAGGTTTTTGACTCATAAAAAATCAATTTTGGGAGCTGAACATTTGGTAAAACCTCAATTTTCCACTCTGCTCAAAATCGACTTAATATTCGGTCTAATCGTCCCCAAAAACATGGAAAACGATACCTCAAAATCTCATTTTACTTACATGTTACTAAAACACAAAAGTACCTATTTGTATACACATTTTCACTCATAACACCCCTGGGTATATTCCGATCGGGCTGCAAAGTTTTGGGACACAACTAGGGCCCAAATGGTGCATGTGTGCGAAAGAACGAATTTTTTAGACCGAAAATGAGGCCGGTACACGTGATTCGGCGGACGGCGCGTACGGTGGACGGCGTAAGGTGGACGGCGGTCGGCGTAAGGTGGACGGTGGACGGCATACGGTGGACGGCGGACGGCGTACGGTGGATGGCGCACGGCGGACGGCGGACGGACATTGCATTTTTGGAACCTACGCACCTTGAAACGGAAAAGAAACAATTTTGTGGGGGTGCTATAGAAATTGTTTGCTGAGCGAATACATAGGTGTATTATTCACAGTATAATAAACCAAAATGAATGTTCGATATTTGATTTAATTTAATTTTTTTTTTTTAGTAAACAAGCGCTTAGCAGTGTGCAGTGTACTATTCAGAATCAGCGTTTAATTTCCTATAAGCATAATGGTAGTTGTCACTACAGTTACGGTATGGAAGGAATCCAAAGACACCTAAATAATTTTTGTTGGTGAATTAAGTTGACGAAGTGAATAAGTTGATCAGATTTTAAATGCATTAAATTGGAGAATGTGCAATAAATTGAGACCTCGATTCGATTTCACGTTATTTTATTGAAACTGGATAGACCCAACTTTCGCGATGATTGATTCTTTAATGACTAGTCCACTCGTTGCATGGCTAGTTTTCAGAAGAAAAAGGTCTCGTCACAGTCACGACCTCTTATTATACGTCGATCCATCATTCAAACCTTTTTAGATTTGGCACCTCTGTGTTGGCCAGAAACATACCTGGCGGTTTGCAGACCCACACCCCGAACCAAAAAGGTTAACTAAAACCGGTCTGGGCACTACCGCAGCTATCATCCTAATAGCTGCACCAACTGCCACACAGCGGGGCGAGTGTACGGGTCCCGCGGACATCGACTTGTAACTCATTCGGAAAGTTCATGAGACACCTTCATAAGTGTCTAATGCACCATCACGTGTATAAGTTTCTATTTTTGGGGGGTTGAAGTCAATATTGGGAAAGAAGCAAATGTCGAAAAATGAAATTAAAAATTTTAAAAACCAACTCAAAAAATGACGATTTGTCAGGTCCATGTTTACTGCAAGTTATTCTATTTACCCAACTGAACATCTCGCAGGGAAAGATGAATTCGTTGTTGTGAGCTTTTCAATAGCGCACATGAACAAACAGAACAAGGTTCAAGGTTAGCTCAACAAAAATGTAAATAATATATGTCGTTCCGATCGGTAGCGAATCGTCTCCAACCGATTTGTCGACTCCCTGGACATTTTAAAATGATTTCCCAGCTTCCGTTTACTGGGCGGTTCATCTAATTGAATCCTAAACTTTATATGAACAAGAAAATAGAGAATAGAAATTCCAGGTTAAGCAAATAACCTCCTAGTATTCTAGTGAGTTCAAATTGACTTCAGACTACCTTGTGAGAATTTTTTCATAATTTTTTTAGATTTAGAGACACTTGGTGATAACTTAGGTTATTAACGTGATATGGGGGGAGTAGTTCTGGAATTTATTTCTGACCATAGTTCGTCGAGCAGGACCACGAATACGATGGAAATATATGAGGCTACACCTCCCAAATAGCAGGAGAACATCACAATTCCCGAATATGTGTATCTAATCAAGCACATAATATAACAATGGGTTAGAATATAGCTGAGATCCGGTCGTCGTTTTAGATAGCTCCAAGAGTGAAGCACGTCACAATAATTGTCAAATTTGTTATTGAGGAGTAGTCCTCTTCAAGTCCGTCCAAAAGGCGTCGAAAACATTTCCATTTGCTGGAAGGAGGGAACGCCACCACTCTTCGACCAATTGCCTTTCCAACAAGTTACTAGCTCCCCTGACTTTAATTTTATAACGCAATTTTACATGCCGCCATAAACATTCAATGGTTTGTTTGATCCAACGCCATTGATCCGACACAATCACTGATCCAGCTTCAATTTCGTTTTTAATGATAGGAAGCAGCGTCGCCCTGTCCCGTTTGTCAACGACAAAAAACCTCCGTTCTAGAATATCTCCCCGCTTACAACACATGCCGAACACCCACGGGCCTTGAACACGCGTGCCGTAGTTCCGTTGACTTGACTCTTCGCCGTCGGTGCCATCATCTTCCAAGTCGTCTGGTACTAGCTGAACTTGTGCCGCATCAGGTTGCCTATCGCTCCGTAAAAGTCGCCCGCGGTTGTACTTGCGTTTTCCCTGAAACAGCGACTCGTCGATTTGGACCTCTACACCTTTACCCCCCATCTTACTACGTTCCTGGTACACATCCCAACAAACGTCTCTACACAAATTGTACCAATCAGTAACAGTATGCCCACTCCTACCCGTCCATTTAGACACATCACCAACAGGAGCTAAATTACACCAAAACCAAACCAACTCAACTATCTGGCACAACGACAGTCCACTATTGCACCGCCCATTCTGATCGTTGTAAGTAAAAAATTTATTTGTTTTTCGAATCGAGCAGTATGTTTGGCACCCTCTTTTAACACATCTCAGAGTTACAGTTTTAATTACTTGACCTTCAGCATCGCGTTTCCGCGTCGCTCTCTCGCACTGCTTCAGGTGCCCCCCACACAGCTCACCATCCCTCATTTTCGTGCACTTCTCTTGCCCGGGCAGCACATCTTTCCCCTTTAAGAACTGTACGCACATTTCTTCATTTAAAATCACCGTGGTGTAGAGGTCGCGGAGAAGCATGTTGACGGAGGAGCCGAACTGCGAGGACTGATTAGACCAAGTACGGATAAAAATAGGGATGAGGCAGATAACCGAACTTGAGGTGAAAGGGCATCGGGCACGGTTGTACATAGGTCGCATCAGATTATATAAACATTCATTCAAGCTCGTTGAGAGCAAGAAAACAACCGTAGGTCGCACGGTTGAATGTAGATCGCATACTACACCTGCACAGTGAGCGTAGATCGCATACGACATTGGTACCCAGGTAGGTAGTACAAGCTGAGTACACAGAAGGTACAAAAATACCAGGTACCTATACTTTCATCAAGCCAAATACCTGATGTTGAAGCCTGAAGTTAGGCGTGATGATTATAGAAATAAGTAGTGAATTCAATAATGAATTGCAGGTGGAGTAGTAGGTAGGTAAGTACACAATATGCCTAGGTGAGCAGGCGGACGGATATTCTCTTAATCTTGTAATAACATTTTCACGTATGCAACTTACGCGCTTGAAAAATTGTAGTTATGTTCGATTCCCAAGGATCATCATTTGAAACAATAAAATAAATATAAATAAATTAAAAAAATTAGTACCCTAAACCTGCTGCACATTATTAAACAAAGGTTTATTATTTACCAGTACAGATGCCCCTTCTGCATAGATCACTGTTTTCTGCGGTCAGTACCTATCCTCGAGCTCCCTCCAGGACGGCCCTAAATCGAGTACTGGAGTCAGCCGGGGAAATGGAGTTTCATAAATATGCGGTGGAATCAAGGTTTCTATTATTATTATTATTATTATTTTTATTTTTTGTTATTCTTGAAGCATAACGTTCGTTCAAGTTACAAAATTACCTATCAACACAATCCAAAACAGCCATCATTCTTCAAATGAAATAGTATCAAGGAACAACCAACTCGATTGCATACAGCCATGCGTTATTACAATTAATAGCTGTTCCCTAGCAATGATTATCTGGGCTGGATGTATTATGTATATCGTTTTATTCACGTGCATGTTGACGAAGCTTCGAGTGGCAGAGGTCGCGTTCCAAATAGACCCCAAATAGGACCCACAAACCAAATTTCATTAATTTTCGTTGGTGGCAACTAAGAAAAACCGAAGTGCGGAGGTTGGAAAAAAAATATGTTTATTTCATTTTCGGATTCTACGTACCTTGAAATAGAAACCGTAACAGTTTGAGGGGGGTTTTAAAAAAAAACTTCACGCTCGATTAAAAAGGTTCGTTATTGAAAATAATGAACTAAAACTCGTCAGTCATATGGCCATATAGAAGCTATCGAGGTTAACAATATTATTACCAATCGCAATGTAAGTGATGAACTTCCCACCTTTCGAGTAGCTTCTACATAATATATATTTAGCCATTTTCCCCCGATTGTATTCCACGTTTTTAGCGGTGAAAGTTCCAATTTAGAAAAAAGTTGCAAATTATTACGCAAAGGTTCATTATTTACCTGTATAGATGCCTCTTCTACGTAGATCACTGTTTTCTGTGGTCAACACCTACCCTCATGCTCTCCTCAGGAAATCCCTACATCGAAAACTTAAGAAGAACTTTGGTGGTCATACTATTTGAGTTTTTGGGGGTTAGAAATCAATAAAACCTGTAAAATTGGCTCTCACCAAATTACCAAAAACGCATATTTTAATAATCACCAAATTTAGCAATTAAAGAATGGTGACTCGCGTCTAAAACTGGCCGTTGCAACACCAATCGCTATTAAATCACCAAAAATGTAGAAGGATGGTATTTCAAAAATTTGCTGAGATAGTCATGCTGCATGATTGAAATCGTTTTTAATTTAATTTTAGAATTTTCCATCAAGGTTGTTTTAGTTGTAGGTGGTGCGCTATTTCACTTGCTCAATTCCAAAACTTCTGTGTTGAATGTTGACAATGTGAACGTAACAAATTGATTACCATAGCTTCCGGTGGAATCCTTCGTCACTAGCTGGTGAGTACCTACTGAGGCGAGCGCTTTCCATGTAAGGACACCACCATCTAGGTAGGTACTAGTTTCCAGTAGTCGACCAGTTAGTGACGACGGATCCTCCGGAAGGTGTGGTAATTTTACTTCCACTACCTACTATGGAATAACCCTTCAGAATTAATACTTAACAACATTTCTATTACATTAACAATATCAATCCTTTACATTTCGAGCAGACCAAGGAGTTTCCTTCCCGTCATTTTGGTTATTATGACCGCTCACATGTTGAAAATTGCTTTTGAAATTTGAAGCAAAGAACAGTTTAATAATGGTCGTGGGATGACAGTTTCATACTTAATGCATACCCATTCTTGTTCATGTTATGATTAGGGGATTGTTATTCATGCTAAAACTTGCAAAATAGATTCCTTTCCAGTCGTTTGAAGAGATTTCCGGGAGAAAAATCCCTGGGCGGCTGTCCCGAATATTTTGACGTGAGAGAGGGCGTTTGTTCCTCCCCACTCAAATCTCAGTCACATTCCCAATATTGGTTTATTGAAATACCAATAACGGGAGCTTCAATAAAATATTACGATTCTCCGTCTCAGTGGTCCCAGAATCCCTCTTCAAACCCTCTCCCACTCACCTTGAGCCATCACCACTCGTACCTTACACCGCTAGGCTTCCCCTAGCGCCAAGGCGATCTCTCATAAATATTGCAACATCCCATCCGTTTTGCCTCGATGGTCCTTTTATGACCTGGGAACAATCGGATTGGTTGTGGGAGTTCAATCAGCCGAAGTCGAATTCCTAATACGACCCTAAGTTTTACAATGGGTATCTTCCAGATCTGATAATCGAGATTAATTCAAGCATGAACGACCCCTTCTTGAGCCCCACATTTTGGTTTATTATTTTCAATAATGAACCATTGGAATCGAGCATGAAAAAAAAAATGTCTTACCCCCCCTCAAAATTTGATGGTTTACGTTTCAAGGTATGTAGAATCCAAAACTGCAATAAAAATATTTCTGTCTGTCCGCCGTACGCCGTACACCGTACGCCGTACGGGCCACTTTTTTTAGTTACCATGAAACAAAATTGATGAAATTCGGGTTATAGGTTCCGTTCGGGGTCTAGTTGGTCCTCGAAGCTCGACGTTACTGTCAGTCATCTCTAAGGGGTTCAAAATAGGGGTTGCAATTTTCAGAACGCCGTATCTCGAAAACTTTCAGTGGAAAGATATGGTTTTTTTTAACGTTATTAAATTTTTCTTGAGCTAAACAATTTTTTGAGACCCCCCCGAGCATTGTACGTCCAGCCGTTCGTGAGCACCAAAAAGCTTCGTCAACACGATCGTGAATCAAACGGTATAAATCCGGCCCGGATATCATAACTACGGAGCATCTGATTATAATCAAGGATGGCTGTATGAAGTCGAGTTGTTTGTTCTGCGATATTATTTCATTTGACAAGTGATGGACTATTGGATTTTGTTGGTAGGTACTTCTGAAAATTGAACAAACGTTGAAGTATAATTGATGGGTAAATGATTACACAATGGCAAATTATTACACACCGGCAAATTATTACACAACGGTAAATTATTACACAGAGGTAAATGATTACACCACGGTAAATTATTACACAACGGCTCATCTACCAAGAAGGGGCTGGATTTTGTTGATAGGTACTTTTGCAATTTGAACAACCGTTGAAGTACTATTTATGGGTAAATTATTACACAATGGCAAATTATTACACAACGGTAAATTATTACACCACGGCTCATCTACCCAGAAGGGGCTGGGTTTTGTTGATAGGTGCTTTTGCAACTTGAACAACCGTTGAAGTAATATTGATGGGTAAACTATTACACAATGGCAAATTATTACACAACGGCAAATTATTACACAAAGGTATATTATTACGCAACGGTAAATTATTACACCACGGTAAATTATTACACATCGGTAAATTATTACACAACGGTTCATCTACCAAGAAGGGGCTGGATTTTGTTGATAGGTACTTTTGCAACTTGAACAGCCGTTGAAGTATTATTGATAGGCAAATTATTACACAACGGTTCATTATTCTATCTCCGTAGAAGGGGAACCTATACAGGTAAATTATTACATAACGGTTTAGGTAGGTACCTAGTAACGAGTACGGGGTTAGGTACTAACCTACGGAGGTTCCGCGATCTACATAATATGGGTAGAATAGTAGATAATATTGTGGGAGTAACCCCACTGCTACCGCATGATTAGGAGTTGTTGTTATGTGAAGTTCGAACTTGTGAAATAAACTGTTCCGTCTCTTCTAAAAGAAATCTTATTACATTTGGGGGCCCGTCCTAATTTTCATTATCTGAGGGGGCGAGGTTCCTTATGGCACCTCCTCGTCGTGGTACATCCGGGACTAGGCGAACGGTGGCTACGCGTCAACGTGCTGCGGACCCGGAACCTAATGTGCCTCAGCCTCTGAACATTGACGCACTGGAGGCCGCCGCTTCCCAGCAATCACCAACATCCATGCGAGCTACCGTCCCTTCTGTGTCCCATTTTGAGTCTTTGGAGCCAGGTTTGGTAGAACTCCGCCATTCCTTAGCCACTCTACAACAACAGCTATTGGACCAAGCGGCCAGAACCACTCAGTTGGAACAGGAGAATCGGGAACTCCGAATGCTTGCGATCCATACTCCCTGTTCCAACCCAACTTTGGTCTCTCATGAGAGTAGTCTGATGAATTATGATGGAAGGAAACCATGGGAGGAATACGTGGGACATCTGGAGGTTATTGCGCTCGCGAATGGGTGGACGGAAGCGAGGAAGGGTCAGCGTTTAGCTAGCGCTCTTCGAGGTGCAGCTATGAGCGTTATGAATATGCTGCCGGTAGAGAAAAGAGTGGACTACGCTAGTTCGTCTTCTGCGCTTGGGCAACGGTTTGGACAGTCACACTTGGCGCTCAGGGGGCAACGTGAACTAGAAATGCGCCGGCAACGGCCTGGGGAACCTCTCGTTGATTTGGCCATAGACATTGAACGTCTTGTCAGACAATCAATGCCAGATTGTCCTGACAAGTATCGGAGCCCACTTGCACTGCAAGCCTTCCTTCGGGCGCTGCAAGACAGAAGTGTGAGTAAGTTCGTAGCAGGAACTGCCCCTGCGACAATTCAAGAAGCACTTAACAAGAGCACAGTTAATTGAGGGCCAGTCTCTCTCATCAGGAACTGGCCCAAGAACTGATGTCTGTTGGAAATGTGGTGCTGATGGGCATTTCCGGGACAAGTGCCCTCAACGTCAACAAAATAAAACGGCGGGGGTGAGGAAGGTGGAGCCGGAAAACTAAGTAGAGCCCGGGTTAAGGGGTATACCCTGGCTCATGACGGTTCAAGCCCCTATGCTTACGTTAAGACAACACGAGGGGGGAAAGGGGCACTTTTTGTTGAAGCTATGCTAAAAAAGAGTAAAATTTGTCTCGTTGTGGACACTGGGGCGACAATTTCAATCCTTCGTTCTGATTTACTTGCTGGAAACGATGGGGTTGTTGAGCGTTCTCGATACTCGGGACTGCAGACAGCTTCAGGAGACCACATGAAGGTAAGAGGAGAAATTACGCTACCGTTAGAAATAGGCGACGTTAGGATCAATCACGTCTTCCAAATTGCAGACATAAGAGACAAAGCAATCATGGGTCTAGATCTTTTAAGGAAACTCGGTGCTTCTGTCAACGTACCGCGCTTCCTCTTGCAACTTAAAGGTGGCGCTCGAGTTGTTCCTTTGAAAAAGCGTTGGCAATGTGCTATCAACGTCCTACAATTGACCATGTCACAAGAGGCTAACGCTGTAGCTAAGCCAAGAGTGACTATAGATGTAAAGGAGGAATGGGTTCAGCAAGCTTTAACTGGTACTGATTTAGATGAAGAGTCCCCCCAGTACCGTGAACTGATTAGCCTGTTCAAGAGGTTTCAATCAATTTTTGCTAAGGAAGGTGCTCCTCTTGGGCGAACTCATGTCGTTCAGCATAAGATAGACACTGGTGACACCGTGCCCATCAAACAGCCTCCTCGAAGGCTACCCTTCTCTCAAGAGGCTCATGTTGATGGTCTAATTAAGGAAATGATTGCTCAGGATGTGATTGAACCATCAACAAGTCCTTGGGTGTCCCCAGTAGTGCTAGTTCCTAAAAAAGATGGATCAACCCGTTTTGTGTCGATTATCGAGGACTTAACGGTGTAACAAAGAAGGATGCGTATGCTTTGCCTTGTATACAGGATCTGCTTGACACATTAGGCAGCTCAAACTGGTTCTGCACATTGGACCTATGTTCTGGATACTGGCAGGTGGCTTTAAGAGAAGAAGATAAGGAAAAAATTTCAAGTTCAAGGCCTATGTTCGACCAAACTAAATACAAAACTAGTCTACATGATGATAATACGAGTATTAGATGCAAAATTAGTAACATTAATCAAGTTTCACGTTTTTTAATGGATGCCTAGAGGTCGATTTCATTGACTGGAGTGTGGTTTTTAGGGGTATGCATAAAAAGGCACATTTGCTGAAACGGACCACGTTTTGAGATGGGAAAAGCTGAATAACATAAAATCTATTGGATCTAGCGAAAAAAGTATTGGAGTAAAAGTTGAAAAAGATAACATGTCAAATATAATAAGACCAATTTCAAGTCTCTAGGACAAATGGTTACTATGTTATGAGGAAAGAAATAATATTTTTATGAAATAGAACTAAGTTGAATTACGTCATATCGTTCGGACCGGGGATCCTGTTGTAGGAACCTAAGCATGTATCGGTGCGGTGCATTGTAACCGAACCGAAAACCGTACAGAGGTTGTTAAGTTACTGGCGATCGAGCTTGCAACCCGCTACATGGAACTATGAGCTACTGTTTCCAACTAATCTAAATAGGGGTTGACGTTTTCAGAACGCAGTAGCTCGAAAACTTTCAATAGAAGGGTAGGTATGATTTTTATGAAATTTTTAAATATAAATGTATTATCGATTACGAACTTGAGGATTTTTTGAGACCGCCTGGAGCATTGTACGTCCAGCACCTTGTTTAGGGCTATGGAATTGGAACAGAAAAGCTTCGTCAACATGAGTGTGAATTATACGATACACGTAACTCTAGCCCAGATAATATAATGACTGCTAGACTGATGAAAATCACGCATGGCTTTATGAACTCGAGTTTGTTGTTCTGTGATATTATTTCATTTGAATAATGATATTATTTTGTGTCTTACTTATAGGTATGCAGGTAGGTAGGTACTTAAAAATCATAAGAAAACAGTCGTTGATAAACGCTTGCATACGAGTCTGCAACGCATTGGGACATTTTCATGTCTTTCCCCTCCTTCCTTCTCACCTACCAAATTAGGTAGGTCCCTAATTATAAAGTCGCAATCTAAGTTGTAGTGTTGATCATAAAAGAATTGGTAATTAGTCTTACGACAACGGAATGCAGGTTGTATAAAACGTACAAATAATAAAACGGCGGACGGACAGAAATTGTTGGTTTGTTATTTTCAATAATAAATCTTTGGAATCGAGCATGACAAAAATAACAATTTAACCCCCCCCCCCCCCCCCCACCGTAAAATTTGATAGTTTCCGGTTCAGGGTACATAGAATCCGAAAATTTAATAAAAAACCAACAATTTCTGTCCGTCCGCCGTTTTATTATTTTATTTGTTTTATTACGGGAGAATGATCAACACTACAACTTAGATTGCGACTTTATAATTAGGTACCTACCTACCTAATGTGGTAGGTGAGAAGGAAGGAGGGGAAAGACATGAAAATGTCCCAATGCGTTGCAGACTCGTATGCAAGTTTTGATAATTAAATTCAATATACGGTCGAATCCATGGGCTTTGTTTGAAACGTACAACCTCATGCACCTGTATGATCTCAACACCTAAGCTAGCCAAAAGTTGTAACAATCTATAATGAACAACAAAATGTGGCTGTTTTTCGAGCGTTCCTACCAGTTTTTTACACTTTGAGCCTGGGATTAGCTTGTGGTTAATTACTGGGGGAAAATCATTGAATGTCTCGTGTAGATGGGGGGGTGTAACTAAACTAACATTGGCTAAATATCCATAAGGGGATTCATCACTTATGCTAAGGAGGTCAACAGCCGTTGGTGGAATATACTCAAAATCTGATATCGGCAAATAATTTTTCATACAGTGAGCATAGAGACCATTTGCATCTATATAACATAATTCATACAATTCATCGGTGCTAGCGTGTCTAAGGGAAGCAGCACAGTACCCGCCACGAATTGATTGTTCAAAAAGGCTGTAAATACTGTCATCGGTTATTAATTGGATTTCCACGCCGGTTAGGCTAAGCATTGCTTGTTGTGCGATGCCGGGTAAGGAATATAAATGGAATGGATCGAGTCGATATTCTGATGCTAACATTTCCGAGCGAACGTTTTGGAAAAACTCTGCTAATAGTAATACGTCAGATGTTAGATAAAGGTCAGCCAACTGCCCCAATGTTTTAACACCAAATGTGTCCCATATTAGCTTGACCCTATCGTACTTTTCCTGTGTGATGTCCTGTTCGTACAGCTCTGAAAAGAAATTTTCTTTGGAAGGTAGAGTGGTTTCGGCAAGTTTCGATATATTGTCCAAATAGTCGTAGCAAAATGTTGATTTTTTCGATAGTAGTTCAATGTGGAGAGGGTCGGATTCGTGTTGACAATATAAATTATTGAGAATGATCACCTGTGTGTAATCAATTTTATTTAAACAATCACGCTCATAGCGCAGCTTGTCGGCCACGCACTCCGCAGTGGTTAACTTAATATGGTTAGGTAAATCGAGAGCTATCCAACGAGTGGTGAACGATTTTTGTACGATGATAACTGGCGAAGATAAAGTTCCGTAGCAACGAATCGGTTGTAAGCGAAAATCATCAGAAATATATAACGTAACGGTATTTCGTCACCCAATTTCGTCACTAACGATTTTTAGGTTGTGTGCCACGGCAAAGACATGAAAATGTCAAAAACAGCATTCTCCATATACCGGAAAGGATTGTGGCAATTCAAAGTAATGCCATTCGGGCTATGCAACGCGCCGGCTACATTCCAGAGACTCATGGAAGCTGTCGTTCCGGGAGACTTGGCGCTAACGTACCTGGACGATTTGATAATCTATGGGAAGGACTTCTCTACTGTCCTCCGGAAGCTGGAGCGGGTATTTGAATGCTTGAGAAAAGTCAATCTCCAACTGAACCCCAAAAAATGTGTATTCTTTACCAGCAAGACCAACTATTTGGGGCATATCATCTCCGCCGACGGAATACGGACAGATATGAAGAAAACGCAAGCGGTTCGAGAATGGCCACTGCCACAGAATAGGAGGGAGGTGGAGTCGTTCCTCGGACTTTGCACCTATTACAGACGGTTTGTTCGGGGCTTTGCTGAAATGGCCCGCCCTCTGTATCAATTAACGGGAAAACACACAAGGTTTCACTGGGACAATAGCTGTTCCCTCAGTTTCGAAAAATTGAAGCGGGCATTGACCTCTGAACCAGTTTTAGGTTTCCCGGACCCTAATTTGCCATTTACTTTGGATTGTGATGCCAGTTGCCACTCACTGGGGGCAGTACTTTCTCAGGCACAAGATGGGCAGGAAAAAGTGATTGCCTACTACAGCAGAGCATTGTCAAAGCCTGAACACAACTACTGTGCCACACGGCGTGAACTTCTGGCTGTGGTATCCAGTGTTCAACATTTCCACCAATATCTGTATGGTCGCCAGTTCAGTCTCCGTACTGATCATGCAGCTCTCCAGTGGCTCACCAGTTTCAGGAAGCCAGAGGGCCAACTAGCGCGATGGTTAGAAGCTCTTCAACTCTATTCTTTCACTATCACACACAGGGCAGGGAGAAGTCACACAAATGCAGACAGTCTGTCTCGTCGGCCGTGTGGGGACGAATGTACGTACTGCAATCGGCGGGAAGTACACGATGAGGCAGCAGTCAATGCAGTTTTGATAAGCCCTGAACTGGTTGGTTTGCAGGCAAATGACCAATGCATTCAGACTGTCCTCCAGATGAAGCAAATGGGGCAGAAACCCAGTGCCACAGACTTGCAGAACCATCAAGGTACGACGATTAGTGAGTAGATGGGAAAATTGAGAAGAAAAGAATGGGGGAGTTATTTCACCGTTGGGAAGGTGGTAGAGGACGCAGGTGGCTACAGTGGGTGGTACCAGCTACCGAAGTTTCAAATGTGCTGAAGCAGTGCCATGATAACCCAACAGGGGGACATTTTGGCTTCTGGAAGACGTTAGGAAAGGTTCGACAGGGTTATTTTTGGTTGGGTATGTCTTCAGAAGTACGTGCCTGGTGCTGGACATGCGCAACTTGCCAAACCTTCAAAGGACCCTGTCGTAAAAGGCCTGCCCCCCTTCAGCAAGTGGCCACAGGTGTGCCGTTTGAACGAATGGGAGTTGATCTTCTTGGCCCATTTCCACGGAGCTCACGGGGCAACAAGTATGTGATGGTGGTGATGGACTACTTCACTAAGTGGCCTGAAGCAGTCGCTATACCAAATCAAGAAGCTCAGACAGTTGCAGAGGCACTCGTGGAGCAGGTTTTTAGCAGAGTAGGTATCCCACGCGAACTCCACACCGACCAAGGGTGACATTTCGAGGCAAAACTCGTGGAAGAGGCTATGCAACTGCTTGGTGGAAGTCGTACTCGTAGTACGCCGTTGCAGTCGGGTGGGTTAGTGGAGAGACTTAATAGGACACTTGCAAAACACATGGCCATGTTTGTGAACAAGTACCATACCGATTGGGATGAAAAACTGCCTCTCTTCTTACTTGCCTACAGGTCCACACCACATCGCACCACGGGGTTCTCACCCGCGCAACTAGTCTTTGGTAGAGACCTATGCCTGCCTGAGACGTTATGGCGGCCAACGGTTAGGAAAGAAGTGATGACGACGCCATATGCTATTCAGTTGCAGGCCTACCTCGAACAGATCAGGGACTTTGCCCGGGAGGAGATTGGAATGGAAATGAGAGCCCAGAAAGAGATGTTTGATCGGAAGACCAAGGAGCCAACAATTCAACCAGGTGACTGGGTGTGGGTACATACGCCAACAAGGAAAAGAGGGCTCTGCACCAAGTTGCTCCCACAATGGACCGGGCCGTGGGTGGTGAAGGAGAAGAAGAGCGATGTTCTCTACAGAGTACGAATGGGAAGAACTACACGGTTGCTCGACGTTAATCGCCTGGCAAGAGCAGATGTCAGACAGGAGGCCAGATCTCACGGAAGAGGGAGTAGTGTGGCACTGCTACCGCATGATTAGGAGTTGTTGTTATGTGAAGTTCGAACTTGTGAAATACACTGTTCCGTCTCTTCTAAAAGAAATCTTATTACAATATGTTACATAGAAGGGTTATGTATACGGAGACCTGTGATCTGTAACAGGAGGGTATTCTGTACAAAATAATAAACCGTTGTGCAGGGATTTGCAGCGTTTACCTTTAGGTGTTCACAACAAATGTATATACTGAACTAATGTTGCGTCTTAGCTGCTACCCTTGGCATTGGAGCTTTACTCAACTCTAAACGGTACCATCACTTGTGAGAAACTACACCCAATAACGATTGCATCCTTCGATGCAAAGACCATAATTATGTGACTGCATTTTGGCTTATTATTTTCTTTAATGACACTTTGCAATCCAACGTGAAAATGTATACCACCCCCCCCCCCCCTTTCAAATTGCCTTCAAGGTAAGTACGTAGAAGCCGGAAATAGATTAACAGGAACGAATACAATAATATATGGCCCACAGTAAGCCATGGATTACATGCGTCGTCAATAAGTGGAATTAGTTGTCCGCGCTCCTTATAGTTAGGCAGTATTTTGTAGGGCATATTCGAAAGGGAGGATTTTTGGTTTATTATTCAGTGAATAATACACCTATGTATTCGTTCAACAAAATTTTTTTTAAATGAAACCCCCTCAAATTTTTTTTTTTACTTTCAAGGCGCGTAGATTCCAAAAATGCGACGTCCGTCCGATGTACACCGTACGCAGTACTGTCCATTTATCTACTATATATTCGGTCTAAAAGACTCGTAAGTCATAAGGGTGAAAAATGGGTGTAAAATAGGATTGTTTTGTATTTTATTAACATGAGCTTGCGAGGTATCGTTTTCCATGTTTTTTAGGACGAGGAGACCGAATATGAAGTCAATTTTGACCAACAATCGAAGAATTGAGGTTCTAACAAAGTTTCATCTCCCGAAATTCATTTTTATGAGTCAAAAACCTGGGAAATTGTCTGAAATCACCATAAGTTTGTATAATAACACCAGAAGTAGTATAAACAGGTGAATCAAGACAATTTAATGGCACTATCAATGAATCAAAGATAATTTATCAAAAAAATGGGCCTAATTCGAGTTTTTGGAGGCCACAATAAGTTGGTGGATACCATCAAAAATATTGCTACTTCAACTATCGCACATGAAAGAAACAATAAATGAACAGTTAACATTTCTGTAAGTATGTCCAATAGAATAATAAACCCATGTGACAAGGACTTTGCAGCGTTTTCAATTAGCAATCCAGGTCATTGGGGAAATTAAGAAGCGACATTCCCCGTATTAACAAGGTCTGAACTTTGAACAACGAGGTAAATACATGGAACACAACAGACTATTGGACCAGATATACGATATACATGGTTGGTTTGAACCTTTGGGTTGTGGGTTATGGCGGTCCAGAGGTTTGGCCGCGGTGCATGCACAGCCGCTACTACTAAACGAATGCGGCAAAATTCATATGCGACCAACTAAGGCCTATCCCTTAACCACCATCAAAATTTGACCCAATTTGGCCTGCTCTCCCTCCGTTTTTCAGCTTCAATCTCCCTGGTATCGGGATTTTGTCGAGAAACTCTCTTCCTCCCTCTATATTTTTCTAGGACTTTCTCACCATCATTTATCCTGCTCTCCCTCCGTTGCTCAGCTTCAATGTCACTGAAATCTGGATTTTGTCGTCTCAGATCTGACAGTCTCTTTCTCTCTATTTCTAGGCCTTTCTCACCATTATTTATCCGGCTCTCCCTCCGTTTCTCCGCCCCAGGCTCCTTGAAATCTGGATGTTGACGAGAAACTCTCTTCCTTCCTCTATATTTTTCTAGGCATTCCTCGCCATCATTTATCCTGCTCTCCCTCCGTTTCTCCGCCTCAATCTCCCTGCAGTCTGAATTTTGACGAGAAACTCTCTTCCTCCCTCTACCTTTTTCATTATTTATCCTGCTCTCCCTCCGTTTTTCAGCTTCAGTTTACCTGCAATCTGGATTTTGACGAGAAACTCTCTTCCTCCCTCTGTCTTATCTGGATTTTGACGAGAAACTCTTCCTCCCTCTATATTTTTCTAGGGCTTGCTCACCTCTATTTTTCCTGCTGTTTTGTCGTTTCTAAGCTTCAAATGAACGTCGGAATTTTCTCGTGCAATTTTTTGACGTGTTCTCATATCAGCTAAATGTTTTCTGCGGTTGGCGCGCTTCTTTCGTTTCCTCCCAGACTCTAGGTCAGACTGAATAGCTAATTCATTAAGAATAGGGGTAGATTCAGGAGAAGAATCGTTTCTGTCACGCAGAATCTCCACTTCGAACGAATCCATTTTAAAGCTTTCACCTACGTACGAGGATAAATAAAAATACCGAAGTATTCATGCAGCTTGGTCATACGATCGAATTTTCAAACTGGCACAAACAGTTGCTAGTCAGTAATTTTCGACAGGACAATATTTTCTATTAATAACATCAATTTGTAGATACAAATTTGAATTTTTTTTTTTCATTTACCAATATCATAATGTCATCAGGAGGGACACGTTGTTACATCAATCATACCCTTAAAAGGAACTGCTTTGCAACAGACGTTTTGAAATAAACTTGTGTTAGTAATAGAGTGGTAGCGAATTTGGAGCTATCAAAATATAGGTACATTTAGGCGCAATAATTGCAATAGCTTATTTTCTTGAAAAATCGCTTATAAGTTACCTACGGTAATGAGAGTACACACGCAAAGTGGTAGTTACATAGAGAACATTTCGACATGATTCACAAATAGCTGATAGCTTTTTCCCGCCCTATCGCCGCGCAGTGTCTTAAAAAAAGAACATTCAGCTGATTCCGATGATCGGTCGAGTTAGCGTAATGTCAAAATTGGAAGTCAAGAGAACTATTCGAAGGGCATTCTTCGCCAAACAGACAGACTGACGGGGAACACCAAGGCCAGAGTGGGGGATACAGTGAGGAAGCGAATAAAAAGTCAATAATAAGTATTTCAACTTATCAGGTACTAAGGAAATTGCTGTAGTATTACGTATCTCTTTGTGAGTAAAAATTAATGCGTCGAGTGCCTATATAAATAACATTTTTCCTTATATCTGTGTATCGCACACATAAATGTTGGTACCTAAATTCATCATGAAATACCTACCGGCCAACGATTTTATTTTCAATCAGAACATTTGAATGTATCCAGAGTAGGTAAGAGACCTTTTTTTTCCGTTCGTTATCAACAACATTTAATATAATTGGTTGGTATTTTGTGGTTCAGCCATCTTCTCATCTAATGGTTCAAGTTTAAAGGCTTCCTATAGAATCTGGAACCCCCTCCTGCATGTTAAAGACTAGCGCACGGAGTGAGATGCGCTGCGCTGGGGCGGGAAAATGCACAGCATTGAAAGAGTTGGTTTTGTGGTGAGGGAGAATAATGGAACTTATGGTTGATAATGGACAGTGGGCTGTGACGGACCACTGCAATGCAAACCCCCCCCCCCCCCCCGCGGTGCTAAGACGCTGACTCTGGTTCTGTAGATGAACATCACGGCGCCCTGAGGAATGATGAGTGATAACCAGAGACCTTCTAATGCCACATTACCTCGGCGCCACACTGAAATGCCACATTCGTGCCATTTTTCGGTAAAATGTCACATTTTGTTGATTTCTGGGAACATGCCACATTTCGTGCCAAATTTTGCCTCTTTTGAGCCAAGTTTTAAGGAATTTTGAGATTTTCTTTTCAACGCCCGCGAATGCCAAGAAAAATATGGCGTACGGTTGTTAACTGAAACCAGGTAAGGGAATAGTATTAGTGGGACAGGAGGGTGAAGAGCACTTAGCTCGAGCTCGCCACAGGTCTTCGCCCATTGTTCCTGATGATCCGGATTAGAAAGTCCAGTGCAGGATTGCATTCGGGAGTGCATGTGTACTCATCATTCTCTACCTCGTATATATACCATTTCCCTTCCCCACGTCCTTCGTACCAAGCTGAAGTTTGTTACTGTAAACATCGCGCTCATTTTCGATTTTCTTCAATATGCCTAGAGATTCTAGTTCAAGCGTGACCCTGTATAGGAAGTGGATTCTTGGTGACAGCAATTTTTCCGTTGAAGATGGGAAGATATTCTGCAAGCTGTGCACGAAAATGATATGCTTTCTATCAAGTTACCCTTAAGAAACTCTTCTTCTATGTAGTTTACCTATAGGTAACTGTATACAGTTAACTTTTCGCAAATTCATTGCATTGAAGCTAGAGCAAGATTTTTGATTCAAAGTCATTTCTTCACGTTGATTACAAGCCATAAATCCCCCACTGTAAACCGACATAATTTCGTAATTTTCTTCCCTCTCCATTCCGAAGTGCTGGTACTGATTGAACGTTTTTCTTGTATTTATTTTACAGTATGATTTTAGGAAGAAGTGCCAATTCGACGTTCACAAGAGAAGCGAGGTGCACCAGGTGTGGGGAACCCACTCACTCCATATTTATATTTATTTTCGATCATATGAATTAGTTGCGTTAATAGAAACCAAAAATAAAATACTATTGATTTGCATTCGAGACACCAGCGAATTTGTTGAAGTCAATTAATAATTTTGTAAATCTCCAGATATATTTTTATAAGGTACAATATTGGAGTCGCGACCAGGTACCCTAAAGATTGGTGACCCCGACGTGATGGAAGGAGCTGGAGACAATAACGGCGATGCTTTCTTCGTGCCAATGGAAAGTACATCACAGGTAGCAGAGATAAGCATTAAGTTACCTGCATTTTGGCCCGAAAAACCTGATATTTGGTTCCATCAAGTTGAAGCCCAATTCAAATTAAAAAGAATAACTTCAGAACAAACAAAATTCGATTATCTTCTGGCACAACTGGACAAAAGTTACGTGGAAAATATCTATGATCTGGCTACTGTTACTGCAAATGATAAATACACTCAAGCAAAAAATCGACTGATCGCCCTTTTTAAAGAAAGTGAAGAAGCCCAAATTAAGAAACTCACCAGTGGTTTGCAGCTTGGCTCTCTCAAACCTAGTCAACTACTGAGGAAAATGCGAGCATTAGCAGGAGCAAATTTCACTGAAACTGTTTTTAAAACTTTATGGCTTGAAAAATTACCAGAAAATGTACGTTCAATTCTAGTGATAGCCGAAGGAAGTCTCGATAAATTGGCAGAACTAGCTGATCGAATTTCTGAAACTAGGGGTTCAGCAACTTTATATGCAGTAAAAAAACCTAATTCCTCTCAATCTGCTGTGCCAAACCTAGATTTTCAGGTTCTTGCCATTCAGATCGAAGAATTGAAACGTAGCATTGAAGAATTGAAACTATCGCGAAGATCCTCATCAAGGTCAGACAGTTCAAGCAGAGATAGTAGTTGCAGTCGAAATAGCAGTAGAAGCCACAATACCAGACGTAGACGTTTCAATCCGAATGGTAAGTTTTGTTATGCCCATTTTAGATATGGAAGAAGATGCCTCCCAGGCAAGTGTGTGCCTCCTTGTCAGTGGTCGGAAAACGCCAGCAGGCAGCACCAGTAGCGACCCTGTGTGCTGTTAATGATAGTAATGGTCGTAGTTTCCGTTTGTTTGTCAGAGATCGAAAAACGAAATTGCAGTTCTTGGTAGATAGTGGGGCAGACGTTTCTGTTCTCCCTGCCAAGAAACACATTGCAGGTGAACCATCTAATTTCAAATTATACGCAGCAAATGGATCTGAAATTCCTACCTATGGCACCAAACTTCTGAATTTAGATCTCGGTTTAAGACGACAATTTGAATGGCCTTTCATGATTGCGAATACGAACAAAGGTATCCTTGGAGCAGATTTTATTCACCATTTCGACCTACTCATTGACCTGAAGAAAAAGCAATTAATTGATAACAAAACAAAATTATGCATTTCCGCAAACACCACAGAGGTAACAGCAGCCGATAATCTGAGTACCATACAAACCATAACACCGTTCACCGAGCTATTGAAGAAATTCCCAGACTTGACGAAACCTACTCTAGTACCTACAGACATTCGCCATGAAGTAAGACATTACATCTCAACCACATCTGGACCACCCGTCTTTGGTAAGGCCCGTAGACTTGATCCAGATAGGCTAAAACAGGCTAAGCAAGAATTTCAATTTATGCTTGACCATAATATAATTAGACCTTCAGATTCAGCTTGGGCAAGCCCCTTGCATATGGTGAAGAAGAAAAATGGTACATGGAGATGCTGTGGAGATTACCGCCGGTTGAATGATCGGACGATTCCAGACCGTTATCCACTTCCTCATATTGGAGATGTGAACCAAATTTTAGGAGGAAAAACGATATTCTCAAAAATTGATCTCTTGAGTGCTTACCACCAAATTCCAATGGCTGAAGAGGACAAGCCAAAATCTGCCATAATTACACCATTTGGTTTGTTTGAGTACAATTTTATGCCTTTTGGACTTAAAAATGCTCCGGCAACATTTCAGAGATTCATAAATTCTATTTTGATGGGACTAGATTTTTGTTTCGCGTACCTAGATGACATTTTAATCGCATCTAGCACGCTGCAACAGCATAAAGAGCATTTATTAAAAATATTTGAACATTTAAAGAATAACGGAATCAAAATCAATGTCGCCAAATCAGAATTTGGAAAAAACGAAATAATATTCCTAGGCCATCAAATAACAAAGGAAGGAACCAAACCAGATCCAGAAAAAGTTAACGCAATTTTAAATTATCAACGTCCTAAAACGATTCGTGAGTTGCGAAGGTTTCTAGGTTCGTTAAATTTCTACAGAAGATTCATAAAAAATGCCGCAGATCGACAAGCAATCCTGAATAATTACCTAAAAGGTGCAAAGAAAAATGACAAGAGACCGATAGACTGGACAGAAGAATCTATAAAACAATTCGAGTTATGCAAACAAGATGTCATAAATGCTGCTACCCTCACATGTCCCAGTTCAAAATTTGAAATAGGTTTGTTTGTTGATGCGTCTGATCATGCAATTGGAGCAGTTCTCCAACAGAATGAAGAATTAGGATGGAGACCGATAGGTTTTTACTCGAAGAAGTTAAGTGAAGCACAGAAAAAGTACAGTACATATGATCGTGAGCTTTTGAGTATGTATGAAGCAGTCAAATACTTCAGACAGTTTGTGGAAGGTAGAATATTCACAATATATACTGACCACAAACCGCTGATGTTCGCATTCAAGCAGAGTAATGAGAAAGCAACACCAAGACAGCTCCGTCATCTACATTTCATCTCTCAATTTTCTACAGACGTGAGACACATAGCGGGGACAGAAAACCAAGTAGCTGACTATTTGTCAAGATTAGGAATAGAGGAAATAAATTATGAACAAATTGCACAATCACAACAGGGGGATGTTGAGCTCGAGAACCTAATCCGATCTAACACCTCCCTCAAATTGATAAAATATCCTCTTTCCAAAGCAAAGACACTGTGGTGTGATGTTTCGTTAGGAAACATACGTCCAGTCATCCCCGAGAGCTACCGAGGTTTTTAAAATGTATCACGATTTAGCACATCCAGGTCCCAAAGCTACAGCCAAGTTAATTGCATCTAAGTGTGTATGGCCAAAAATGGAAAAAGAAATCCGTGAATGGGCCAAAGCTTGTATTCCTTGTCAAAAATCAAAAATTTCAAGACACGTGAAATCACCGATTGGGGAATTTCCAAAAACAACCAAGCGTTTCGAAGCAGTCCATATAGATTTAGTAGGACCATTGCCACAGTCAGAAGGCTACTCATACTGTTTGACATGTATCGACCGATTCAGCAGTTGGGTTGAGGTAATTCCACTAAAAAGCATTGACGCCGAAACGGTTGCAAAGAAATTTTTCAAGGAATGGATTTCAAGATTTGGGACACCAGTCAGGATTCACTGTGACCAAGGCCGACAGTTCCAATCAGACCTGTTTCATTCTCTGGCTAATATATGCGGATGCAGAATTCAAAGGTCCACCCCATATCATCCACAGGCTCAAGGGAAAATAGAAAGGTTCCACCGAACGCTCAAGGCAGCTATCAGAACTCATGGTAGAAAGAAATGGACAGAAATTCTTCCCACAATCCTTTTAGGCATTCGGAGTGCAATCAAGCTAGAGGCAAATGCATCAATCGCTGAAATGATTTATGGACAACCTCTACGATTGCCGGGAGACTTTTTCTCGGAAATAGACGAGACGAAGAGAGAAGATCGACCGAAATTGGTGCAAGATTTAAGAAGTTGGATGCAGGGACTGAAGCCTATGGGAGAGAAACTGAAGAGTAGCAGTACGACGTTTGTGTACAAGGACTTGAGACACACTAGTCATGTCTTCGTGAGGGTAGACCGGTTGAAGCCATCACTGGTACCACCATACGAAGGGCCTTTCCAAGTTGTAGAGAGACAGGACAAATTTTTCACCCTTGAAATAGATGGAAAACGGGTGAATATTTCGGTAGATCGCCTCAAGCCAGCCTATCTCCTGGGAACTGATGATGAACTGGAAGACACTGATGGAACTGAAAAACAAGAAACGAGACCATTAGAGGATACAACTGTGCCAAAGACCCGATCTGGCCGAACTGTCCGTTTCCCATCAAGATTCTTGAGGGGGGAGTAGTGTGGGGAACCCACTCACTCCATATTTATATTTATTTTCGATCATATGAATTAGTTGCGTTAATAGAAACCAAAAATAAAATACTATTGATTTGCATTCGAGACACCAGCGAATTTGTTGAAGTCAATTAATAATTTTGTAAATCTCCAGATATATTTTTATAAGGTACAATATTGGAGTCGCGACCAGGTACCCTAAACCAGGCAAGAGCGAGGGTTCCGAGTACTGATCGGAAACAGCAGCAGCTCTTTAAAGACGTTGTCAATAGAAAAGCTGTGGTCCAGGAATTTTCGAAAGATGTCATCCTGGCTTTTCTTAAAGAAGGAATTCCCTTACACAAACTGGAGAACGGTGCCCTGCGTGACGTTTTCGGCAAATATTGTAGCGTCAAATTGCCAAGTGTGAGCACTCTACGACGAATCGTACCTCAGCTGTGTGAAAAGGTAACCAACGTTTAATTTGTATACTTTATAATTATTGGTACCTATTTGAATTTATAAAAAATTTATCTGATAATTATTCTAATTTTTTTCTAGAACTTGGAGGATATTCGCAAGGACATTGGTAAATCACCAGAGACCTTCAAATGCAACTGAATTTGAATCTGAACGTTCGAATGCCATTGAATTTAAACTTTGTAAATACATGTAAATATATTGTGATTAGTTTACCTACATAATACAGTCGTTTATAAGCTTTAAATTGAATGATTTTATGGTTTAACATCCCTTTTTACGGTTGGGAGGGGTGGAAAGTTGAAAAAATAAATGCCATATTCGGCCAAACTAAGTGCCACATTGCCACATTTTGTTGTGCCACATTTCGTAAAAACAAGTGCCACATTTTTAAGGTCTCTGGTGATAACTGAACAGAAAACGCTGCAAAGTCCTTGTCACATGGGTTTATTGTTCTACTGGACATACATACACAAATATTGGTTGTTCATTTATTGTTTCTTTCATGAGCAGTAATTGAAATAGCTATTTCTTATGGTTTCCACCAGTTTTGGCCCCCATAACACGAATTAGGTAGGTACGCTCCTTTTTTTTCAAATTATCTTTGATCATTGGTAGTGCCATTTAATCGTCTTGATCCACGTGCTGACACTTTTTCAAGTGTTATTATACAAATTTATGGTGATTTCAGACGATTTCCCAGGTTTTTGACTAATGAAAAATCAATTTTGGGAGCTGAACAATTGATAGAACCTCAATTTTCCAATCTTTGGTCAGAATTCACATTCGGTCTTCTCGTTCCAAAAACATTGAAAACGATACATCAAAAGCTCATGTTACCAACATGTTACTAAAAAACAAAACTATTTTTATACACATTTTCACTCATAAAACTCCTGGGTATATTCCGATCGGGAAGTTCCGGAACACAACTAGGGCCCAAATGGATCATGTGTGCGAAAGAACGAATTTTTTTAGACCGAAAATGAAGCCGGTACACGTGATACGGCGGACGGACATTGCATTTTTGGAATCTACGCACCTTGAAACGGAAAAGAACAAAGTTTGAGGGGGTGTTATAACAATTTTTTGCTGAGCGAATACATAGGTGTATTATTCACAAAATAATAAACCAAAATGATAAATGAAATGGGCTTCCCCTCGCCACTAGGACCCCCCCCCCCCCCATGCTTCCTAGCCTCGTGCCTCGCCCCCTAGTCAGGTCAGCCACTTTGGCCCCACACCATAACCACTTGGTCCCCGCCGGGGTAAGGCATAGCGCACACCTGAAACATATTGTCGTGAGACAGTTTTCGTCGATTGTGGAGAGCCAGTCGATGTCATTTACCTGAAGGGAGGTGCGTTCAGTTACGAACTAGACAGGTAGACAACAGAAATGTCGACGGGCGAGCTCGACGCCCGAGAATTTTTTCGTTGACCGACTGTCTGGGTGGGATTAGTAGGATACAGAAGCTTATGGGGTTTTCCAAATGAGCGCATACCTACGACATTTTAGGTCTGTTCCTGCCTACCAGGAAGTTCTTTAACCAGTTAATTTAGATAGCTCAAGTGGTGGGGATGAGTGAAGGAACTTTTCAGTTTTTCAACCGGGTGGTTGGAACGCGCAGAACTACTCCAGCAGAGAGCGCTGGGGCTTCAGCAGTGACGTGAAATAGCAGTAACGTGAAATCCGACGGATATGAATAAAAACAGGAGAATATTATCATCAAATTACCTTCGTGCTCCATTCACCACGATTCATTTACCATATACCATGGTCTATTTCTTTATTACATCATGATCTAATTCTCTACACCATGGTCTTCACACGTTCTACTTCTCAAAGTAGGTTCAACTTCAACGCAGTTCAACTACCACTGTTTTCGAAGTTGAACTGTTTAATACCTATGTAAAAAGGATGAGTACGGATGAGTTTGCGTCTTAGCAACATGTTGGTAACATGAGCTTCTGATATAGTTTTCCATGTTTTTGGGGACGAGAAGACCGAATATGAAGTCGATTTTGGCCAAAGAGTGGAAAATTGGGTTCTACCAAATGTTCAGCTCCCAAAATTGGTTTTTTATGAGTCAAAAACCTGGAAAATTGTCTGAAATCACCGTGAATGTGTATAATAACATTAGAAAAAATGTAAACAGGTGAATCAAGACCATTAAATGGCGCTACCAATGATCAAATAATATGATCTGGAAAAAAAAAGAAAAAAAAGCGTATACCTATTTCATGTTTTGGGGACCAAAATTGGTGGAAATCATCAAAAATAGCTATTTAAATTATTGCGCATGAAAGAAACAATAAATGAACATCCAACGAGAATCTCTAGAACTCCAATAGAATAATAAACCCATATGACAAGGACTTTGCAGCGTTTTTAGATACGGAAAAGACGGCACTTGAAGGAGAGTAAACAAAACACAGACCTACGTCGAGAAACAACCTCCACGGGAAGTCGGAGAGAAATAAATTTTCGGGAAGGTAATGGTCAGGTTACCGTAAAAAACTGGCTTAACCCGCTTCTCATCCAGTGAAGAAAGTTTAATAACTCGAAAAAAAAGTTTTGTAACTCGTTGCGGCTGGAACGGTGAAGCGAGTGAAAAGTTCTGTAACTGAAAACGGCATGAACGCGACAATCGTGCGCACTGGGCCACTGCGCACAACTGGTTTAAGAACTGACTGTGGCAGGAACATACCTACTGTCGGGATCGACACGATTTGCCAGCCATTCGAAGTCCAGATCGCAGGCAAGGTATACCTACTCATACCTAGGGTTTTGTACAAGGTGTAGTGTACATATAAATTTGTTTGTTTCAAGTATGGATGAAAGTGTAGAGTCATTGATAGAGTTAGTAGAAGCAAGGCCACCCTTGTATAATAAAACTTTGAAAGAGTATGCTAATATTAATATTAAGAAAACATTGTGGGAGGAGGTGTGTGAATAAGTGGTTCCAAACTGGAGTGCAATGCATGGCGAGGAAAGAAGTAAAGTCGGTAAGTGAATACAGAAATTTATTATTCATTACCCACTACAAGATGACAATTATTGATTATAATTGCATATAATAAATATTAGTGTGGGGTGGTATAACTGTAGTGTGTTGCAGTCAGAACCCAAGTGAGTCAAAGCTAGTGTTAACGAGGCAAAACTAGTTTAAACCGTCATATTGTGATTGTTGTAGTCAAAACACCGTCCACAACCGTCGACGCACAACTGTCTGCAAGTGAGCGGGGTTTACCAGGGCAAAACTGTTTTGACGTATTGGTGTGCGCCCTACCGTCGGACATCGACAGAATTATCTACCGACAAACGGTCTCGGGTGTGCGCTATGCCTAAGTGGGCAGCTACTCATTTCCGTGATGTCCCAATCCGGATATTCCAATGCAACCATAACACAAGGAAAACTATTATATTCCGATTTCCATAAAAGATTATTGATCAGTATACCAAGTGGAGCTCTACTGGCTCTAGGTAGGTAAGTAAAATAAAATACCCGTATATAATTATGTATAATAGAAACTCACCTGAAAGGGTAACTGAGAGAAAACGGGTTCAGTAACAGCGAAGAGAACTCCGGATGGAGATAAAGGTGAATACTCCAAACACAACCCAAAGACCCAAACAAAGTATGATGAGCAATACTTGATTCGCAAAACTATTTGCGAGAGTAAACTCCCACAATTATGAAGTTGGGGAAGTTTTCGTTGGCGCGCGTCTCTGTCTCGACCAGATCGGCAGTAGGAATGAAGAGGATGGATCCGTGGGTGGCGGGGCGGGTGGATGGTCGGTGACGCGGGGGTTGGGAGCATAGGGAAGGTATTGTCTTGAAAGAATTATCTTGACTAACCCCAGAATCGGAAGAGGTACGCTACTGATGCTGGAAGAATTACCTACCTACCTACCTTCCTTCATAGAACCCGCGATTGTATGGTTACACACATTCATAAAAAAATTCTACACCAACCCTTAAGAAAATCTTCGTTTATTGGGTTTGAGCGAAGAGTTGATAAGTACCTACCTTTGGCATTTTTAGGTGCCTACCTACCCTTCACAATTTATTTATTTAGCTGCTGACGGGGAAACTGTATGTACTGACATTATATATGTAGGTAGGTACCGCTACTACCGTTCTTTAGTACCAACTACAATTCTGCATGACGCTGCCTACCTAGAGGGCAGGTAAATTTTTTATTAGCCGGGCATTAATTGTATGACAATGAACAATAATTATAGAAATTTTATCTGTGACAGGTAGGTACATAATTGCAAAACATTTTTTAAATAAATTAATAACGTGGATAGTTTCAAGAAAGAAAACTTGAAGATTTTATGTTCTAAAGTCCATTAAAATAATTGAGACCTTGAATTGTATTGATGCCTTGATTGACTTGTTAATACAACCTCCAGTGTTACCTACTATACGAAGTTTTATATATTGTTTTGTTTTAGTTATTTACATTCACGGGCAAAGTTGTGGCGATTTCAGCATTTTCCAGGTTTTTGACTCATTTTAATTTAATTCTGAGAGATAACCTTCATTACAACCGCAATACTTCACTCTACGGTCAAAATCAACTTCATATTCGGTTTTCTCGCCCTAAAAAACATAGAAAACGATACCTCACATGGTTTTGTTACTAGAACACCAAAAAACCCTATTTTTACACGCATTTTTCACCATTACACCCTTGGGCCTTGGGTACATTCCGATCGGGCTGCAGAGCATTGGATCACAACTACGTGACGAATGGAGCCTGTGCGCAGAAGAATGACGATTTTAGACCAAATTTTAACGTAAATTTAAGGCTGAAACATCGTTAGAACCTCAATTTTCCACTCTTTGTCAAAATCGACTTCATATTCGGACTCCTCGTCCTAAAAAACATGGAAAAAGCTCACGTTACTAAAACACCTAGGGTAAATTGTTACACAACGGTTCATTATACCATATACGCAGAAGGGGCTGGAGTTTGTTGGTAGGTAAGTTTGCAATTTTTTTCACTCCACATCAACAATAATTCCCCTTCAGAACTTCATTATTTGCGTTTCTTTTTGCCATTTTAGTTACTGCTTGTCATCGACAGAATTATTTTAGCAACATTTAACTCGTGATTTAGGTAACTAGGTACCTAGTAACGCGTACGGGTTTAGACACCAACCTAGGAGGGTCTGCGATCTACATAATATGTATAAAATAGTACGTATATTATATACAGGGTTATCTAAAGGAGAGCTGTGATATGTAACAGAAGGGTATTCTGTACAAAATAATAAACCGTTGTGCAGGGATTTGCAGCGTTTTTGTGTTTGAGTAGCATGAGCTTTTGAGATATCGTTTTCCATGTTTATTAAAACAAGAAGACCGAATCTGAAGTCGATTTTGACCAAAGAGTGGAAAATTGAGGTTCTATCGAAGTTTCACCCTTAAATTTACGTTAAATTTTGGTCTAAAATCGTCGTTCTGCCGCACACAGTTTGGGTCCATTTGGGAACACATTTGTGTCCGTTGTACCCCAATGGTCGGCAACCCCCGCAATACACCCAGGGGTGCCATGGTAGAAAAATGGGCGTAAAAAAAATCGTTCAAAGTCCTTGTCACTTGGGTTAATTATTCTATCGGACATACCTGCAGAAATGCTGCTGTTCATTTATTTTTTCTTTCATGCTCAGAAATCGAAATACCCAGTTATTTTAGATGGTTTCTACAAATTTTTTGCCCCCAAAAACACTACCTCGGCTGTTTCTTTTTTACAGATCTGACTATCTTTGAACGTTGCTAGTGTCATTTGATTGTCTTGTCACCTGCTAATACTACTTCTAGATCTAATAATTATACAGATTTATGGTGATTTCAGACAATTTACCAGGTTTTTGACTCATAAAAAAGGAATTTCGGGAGCTTAACCTTTGTTACAACCTCAATTCTTCACCCTTTGGTCAATATCAACTTCATATTTGGTCTTCACGCCCTAAAAAACATGAAAAACTCGTGTTCACTAAAACTTCAAAAAAAACCTCGAAAACCCCTATTTTTGGGTGTCTTCCGATCGGGCTGCCGAGCTTTGGAGCTCAACTAAGACCCAAATGTGTTCCCAAATGGGGACCCAAACTGTGTGCTGAAGAACGACGATTTTAGACCAAAATTTAACGTAAATTCAAGGCTGAAACTTCGTTAGAACCTCAATTTTCAGCTCATTGGTCAAAATCGACTTCATATTCGGTCTTCTTGTCCTAAAAAACATGGAAAACGATACCTCAAAATCTCATGTTAATAGATCACAAAAAATACCTATTTTATACCCATTTTTCACGCATAACACCCTTGGGTATATTCCGATCAGGCTTTATAAACCGTGCGAATGAAAAATACACCACCAAAAAGGGCTTCCCTTGTAATGGATGCGTTACTTAACAATATGTTTAATGGGTAGGATGGTGCCATACATTTAGTGCTTATGAACTGGGGATATGAACATCAACGAAGAAGACACCGAATGAAGCGACGATGAGAGATGAGTGGATGCTATACTGGCTACCCACTTGGCAGACGGTGATTGCAATACCTTCCACCGGGTAGGGTGACGAAAATAATAATCAAAACTTGGAGCTCGCTACGCCCCAGCACCCCATTGTACTGTATGAGTGAAATCACATTCTGAATTATTCAGCCTGAGCACTCGGAACGCGCCGCGCCGCTATGCTGGCCGTAACCCTATCCGACATTGCAACAATTGTACCTATCCCCGGATATCCGGACATGATGACTCGTAACACCAGACCAAACGTTTGAACTACGTTTTCCATGATAAATGTGATCAATAGTACGAGTCGAGCATTGTGGTTAAAGTAAAATAAAAATATCCCTAGAAAAGAAACTCACCTGCATCGGAGGAACTGAGAAGAAACGGGCGCAGTAACAGCAATGTGAACACGTAAGAGAGATATAAATGGAAAAAACAAAGTACGATATGAAATACCTATTTGATTCACAACAAACTATTTACGAGAGTGAATGAATATAATAAGAATTCGGGGAAAGAGTTTTGTTTGATAGCGCGACAGTTACCTACTATACGATTCTCTGGAGCAGTCCGGAAGCATGGATCGAGAAAAAGGGTGGTGATACGGTGGTGGGTGGGATCCAGGCCAGCAGGGGGGAAGCATCGGGAAGGTATACCAAGGTACATGTACCTACTATAGAAAACGCTGCAAATTCCTTGTCCCATGGGTTTATTATCCTACCGGACATTTATTGTTTCTTTCATGTGCAATAATTTAAATAGCTATTTCTGATGGTTTAGCTATTTCTGATAAGCTTTAAATTGCATGATTTAATGGTTTAACATCCCTTTTTACGGTTGGGAGGTGTGGAAAGTTGAAAAAATAAATGCCAAATTGGATGAAAAAAATGCCACATTCGGCAAAACTAAGTGCCACATTGCCACATTTTGTTGTGCCACATTTCGTAAAAACAAGTGCCACATTTTGAAGGTCTCTGGTGATAACTAAACAGAAAACGCTGCAAAGTCCTTGTCACATGGGTTTATTGTTCTACTGGACATACCTACACAAATTTGGTTGTTCATTTATTGATTCTTTCATGAGCAGTAATTGAAATAGCTATTTCTTATGGTTTCCACCAGTTTTGGCCCCCATAACACAAATTAGGTAAGTACGATCCTTTTTTTTAAATTAAATTTTATCATTGATAGTGCCATTTAATTGTCTTGATTCACCTGTTGACACTTTTTCTAGTGTTATTATACAAACTGATGGTCATTTCAGACAGTTTTCCGAGGTTTTTGACTAATAAAAAAATGAATTTTGGAAGCTGAACCTTCGTTAGAACCTCAATTTTCCATTCATTGGTCAAAATCGACTTCATATTCGGTATTCTCGTCCCCAAAAACATGGAAAACGATACCTCAAAAGCTCATTTTACTAACATGTTGCTAAAAAGCAAAAAGTACCTATTTTTACACACATTTTCACTCATAACACCCCTGGGTATATTCCGATCGGGCTGAAAAGTTTCGGGACACAACTAGGGCCCAAATGGAGCATGTGATCAAAAGAACGAAGTTTTTAGACCGAAAATGAAGCCGGTATGCATGATAGGCGGACGGCGGACGGACATTGCATTTTCTGAATCTAACTAAGCACCTTGAAACGGAAAAGAAAAAATTTGAGGGGGTGTTATAACAATTTTTTGCTGAGCGAATACATCGGTGTATTATTCACAGAATAATAAACCAAAACGCTGCAAAGTCCTTGTCTCATGGGTTTATTGTTCTACTGGACATACATACAGAAACTTTGGTTGTTCATTTATTGTTTCTTTCATGAGCAGTAATTGAAATAGCTATTTCTTATGGTTTCCACCAATTTTGGCCCCCAAAACACGAATTAGGTACGCTCCTTTTTTTTTTTTTTTCAAATTATCTTCGACCACTGGTAGTGCCATCTAATTGTCTTGATCCACGTGTTGACACATTTTATTTGTGGTGTTATTATACAAACTGATGGTGATTTCAGACGATTTCCAGGTTTTTGACTAATAAAAAATCAATTTTGGGAGCTGAATATCTGGTACAACCTCAATTTTCCACTCCTTGGTCAAAATCGACTTCATTATTCGGTCTTCTCGTCCTAAAAACATGGAAAACGATACATCAAAACCTCATGTTACTAAAACACAGAAAGTACCTATTTTTATACACATCTTCACCCAAGTCGGCTAGGCCGTATAGCTTCCTCACCTGTGTAATGGACGTATATAATTAGTTGGTGGATAGATGGAGAACTGACGCGCTGGATGGACGCGTAGATGGATGGAGGTTCAAATGATGTTAATACACTAGAAGTGGTATTAACAGGTGAACCAAGACAATAATGTACCTATTTTGATCAATATCAAAGATGATTTGTCAAAAATCAGAGTCGAGCACTTGGGGGGGCCAATATTTCAATTATCGCACATGAAAGTAAAAATAAATGAAAATGCAACATTTCTGTAGATATGCCCAACAGAACAATAAATACACGTGACAAGGGCTTTGCAGAGTTTTTAAATGACACAGAATTACAGTATTACCAAATTTTTGCCCAGTTTTCCCAACACACTTTTCCCAACACACTTAAAAACCCGTTCTTGCCCTTTTCCTGCTATTTTGCTAATAAGGGAGGGACTGATTTGCAATAATTAATAATGGTAACAAAGCTATGGCTACCAGGCAGCTAAGTACATCGTACGTATTTATTATTGAATCATTGATTGACATTTAGCAGTCG
Source organism: Leptopterna dolabrata (assembly GCA_954871275.1). Lineage (NCBI taxonomy): Eukaryota > Metazoa > Arthropoda > Insecta > Hemiptera > Miridae > Leptopterna > Leptopterna dolabrata. The sequence continues at coordinate 62,421,237 of OX940975.1, forward strand.
TCACAAGATAATACGATTAAATCAATTCGTGGAATTACTATTGTATAGCCTTCTTCCGTGAAATTATATAAATAATAAATCCTTGTACATCAAAGCTGTTCGGTATCTCATAACAAATGTCAATGCTAATGTTGTATGGCAGTGCTTATAATCAATACTTTTTTAGAGAGGTTTATAGGTAGATCTCGAGCGGCTTTAGGTTGCTTGGACTTCACTAAACATTCATGATATTGAAGAATGAGTACGCTGAGTTCATAACCTGGAAATATATAGGTACATAGGTGAGTGAATTTCAAATACAAACTTTCTGTTTTAAATAGTCAAAGGATTCAGCATATTTAATTATTCATCAATATATTTGTGCTCATCAGGAAGTTTCTATTTCATGTTCTTGGCATGAATTTCATCCGTCTGAACATCGTAATTTGGTGCATATTTGGGAAAATCCTCAGTCCGAAAATAATACGATACCACAGTACTAAAGGTGTATTTTAATGAACGGAAAGTGGGGCAATTATCTGAAAGAATTACTGAAGAAAATGTTGCCATGTCCATGTCGATGATTCCGGCACCTTTAATTTTCACAGGCTCTGTGATGGCAGTTAGAAAATTGAGGACAGTTTTCTTGTTGCGCATATCCAAGTTGTACCATTCCATGAAGTACAGCTCATCGCGCAGCGATTCAGACTGAAATTTTGTAATTGACATCAGCAACTATCAATAATGGAGATATATTTGCATACAAGTACCTACTGAAAAAACTATGCACAGAATACCCATCTGTTACAGACCACAGCTCTCCGTATAGATAACCCGTCTATATAATATTATGTACTATTCTATACATATTATGCAGATCACAGACCCTCCGTAGGTTAGTACCTAACCTCGTACTCGTTAATAGGTACCTACCAAATCACGAGTTCAATGATGCTAAAATAATTCTGTCGATGACAAACAGTAACTAAACTGGCAAAAATAAACGCAAATAATGGAGTGATGAAGGGAATCTGTTGATGTGGAGTGAAAATACACTGGAAATGGCGGATGAGGTTGGGACAGAAACAAAAGCCGGCGCCACAACGCGAAATCCCATGTGATTGGAAAGGCCTAGGCCAGTCATAAAGAATTTATTGAAAAATCAAAAGAAAACGATTGATTGAACCAATGCGTACCATGCCAATGCGCACCACGCCAATTTAGACAATTCGATTATAATGAAGGATATTGTATCCAATGTTGTCGGTGGGGGGGGGGTGCTTCAATTGTTTACCGTTGTGTAATAATTTACCGTTGCGTAATAATTTGCCGTTGTGTAATAATTTACCGTTGTTACATATCACAGCTCTCCTCCGTACATACATAGATCGCACACCCTCCGTAGGTTAATACCTAACCCCGTATACGTTATAAGGTAGGTACCTACCTAGATCCCGAGTCAAATGTTGCTAAAATAATTCTGCCGATGACAAACAGTACCTAGATAAAAGAAACACACATAACGAAGTTCTGAAAAAAAATTGTTGATGAGGAGTGAAAAAAGTTGCGAAAGTACCTACCACCAAACTCCAGCCCCTTCTACGTAGATGGTATAATGAACCGTTGTGTAATAATTTACCGTTGAGTAATGATTTACCATCGTGTAGTAATAATTTACCCATCAATAATACTTCAACGTTTGTTCAAGTTTCGCTACCTACCAACAAACTCCAAAACAGCAATCATTTTTCAAATGAAATAATATCACAGAACAACCAACTCGACTTCATACTCCGCCTATAAAATCAGGTTATCCCTAGCAATGATTTTATCTCCGGCCAATTTCCTATTGTCGGCGCGTCCCTGGTGACGAGATTTGGTCTGATGTATACAATTTCATTCACCCTGGTGTCGAAAATGCCTGTCGGTGCAAACTTCTGGGCCTTACTGTGAACGAACGGCTGGACGCACGGTGCTCCGGGTGGTCTTAAAAAACTCCCAAGTTCGAGAACTATTTAAAACCGTAAAAAAATTCACGTAAAAAAAGGTATAGGCGTTCTGAAAATTTCAACCCCTATTTTGAACCCCTTAGAAATGAGTGACAGTAACGTCGAGCTTCGAGGACCAACTAGACCCCGAACGGAACCTATAACCCGAATTTCATCAATTTTTATTCATGGTAACTAAGAAAAGTGGCCCGTACGGCGTACGGCGTACGGCGGACAGACGGAAATATTTTTATTACAGTTTTGGATTCTACATACCTTGAAACGTATACCATCAAATTTTGAGGGGGTTAAGAATTTTTTTTTTCATGCTCGATTCCAATGGTTCATTAGGTATTGAAAATAATAAACCAAAACTATGAATGGTATCGTAAATCGACATTAGCCTACAACATCCAAGTTGTTGACCACTTTACAAAACGTCCAGGATAGGTACAGATTCAGCGAGGCTGGTTTTGTTCATTATTCATCATTATTCCTGTTGTAAGCAGTATTCTAATCAGTGTACATATTCACTTACTTCTCCAGTGAGCAGGGTTCCAAGGAGAGAGAGCAGGAACATCGTGCAAACTTCTGCCACCATCATTAGGATGAACAGGACAATACTCATGTAGTTCATATCAACCAAGGCCTGTTGCAAATAATTACGAAAACTAATAACCATATCATGAGTAAATGGTAACAGGAGAGTCCATAGCTCATTTTACGGAGGAAATCAGTTGGTACCTATTGACCACATGCGGGTCGATGGGACACCGAGTACGCACTTGCTTGTCGACGTCTATCGAAAACTAGGATCCTACCTACCGGCTTCCTCAGACCTCGGAACAACAAAGATGATATTTACAATACCACGAATTATCCTCGGCCGATCACGTAAAGGACAGACGGCAGTGAAGTGGCGATTGTTTTACTTTAACCTCCACGGGAGGTACGTGTGTGTTTTCTGTAGGTTACATGCTTGGCCTGTTGGGAGGCGATAAAAGACACAGTCTGGCAGCCACTGTCTGTTCTAGGTATTGAACTGTCTAAAAAGGTCTCCTCATTTATCGCCCCATACCACCCTGATAATGCCTCCCAATGCTGTCGAACAGGTCACCAGTTTAGGCGCTCATAGGCTATTACCTGCACCTACTTAAGGAAGGATATGGGATGGATGAGCCGACAGCATGACCATTTCTATGGATATTCTTACCATGCTGGACTGCCAGAACAAGTAGGTACCGGCACAAAGCGGGTGACTTCGACATGAAGATTTTTTGTCAAAGGACACAATTCTTCACGACCTAAAGGAATCCCCTGAAGAACGCAGAACATTGATGACAGCCGCGAGTCACCGTGTCCAGATCTTACAGGCCTGGGTAATTGTAATGCTGAGCAGGCCACAAACTAGCCCTTAACTTGAAAGTTAAACATTCCTTCACGTGCGATCTACGATGCATTAATAATAATACTGCTAATCGTATTAATATAACTCGAAAGTTTGTTCGTATGAGTGTGTGGCGGCATCAGGGCCAAACGGCTGAACGGATTTTCATGAAGGTGGTCTCGTTATGATCAGCGAGTTCCGGGCCAGTTTATAGGCTATCGCTCGATCCTCCAGACCCCTTTAATCGTTTCCTCGCAATCCCTAACGACAGCGTCCGAGTTCTTATTTTGAATGCTACGGTGGAGCCAGAATAAGGTGGCTTCTGTCGGAAAGAAGTTTTCAGGGCGGTTTTAACAGTACTAAAACGGTTTTTGTGGGCCATGCCGGTCAGGATCTATTTGACGATCGTGATTTCATCGTCAGAATGATCGCGTGGGTGATAGATAGTTGCTCTCATGTTTTGTTATTATCCTGGAATGGCTGGGGTGTTGGAAGCCGAGTTGAACATTTCACGACGGGTTCCAGAGTAGCGACGAGATTCATCGTCAGACTATTCGCTATGAGAAATTGTTGTAACTGACATCATGAAGTGCGAATTTTTCGTGGCTTATCTTCGATCCCTACCGCTAGAGTACGTTGTGTTTTTTAGTACAACCGGTTTTGCTGCTAGCACGGATAAAATACTGATACTGTAGTTTACTCACTACTAATATGTTGTACAAGCAAATTCCAATGACGAGCAGTCCAGTGGAGTACGCCAGCGCGACGGGCAAACTGACCTCCGAGTTGAACGTCGCAATCATTCTATTGGGAATTGAAACAATAAATACAATTTTGTGAGCTATAATATCTAAATGAAAAAAATATCACTTCAAAAAATTAGTGATTTTAAAAAACCATCATAATCAGAACACACCCCTCCTATAATTTAACTAATTGGGATTTCGAAAAAATGGACAAAATTTGAGCGCCGGTGAACCAACTGTACAATTTGTAAAATGTTGAACGCCACAACCAGGGGAACTTGCACACTTTTTTTATTGCAGAAATCAAAAGTGGATTGAATTTGAAGTCGAATGGTGCAAGTAAAATTTGTTTCCGACGCGCCAGTGTTTTTATATCAGTAAATTAAATTTGGATTTCTGAGAGCCCGCCAAAACACCAGCTTCAGCTGAGTCCACCCACTTGCCGAGCGTGACGTCACATTTCTCGAGTCTTGATCCACTTCCTCCGCACACTTCACGTTACTGAATCGTTGGTTGTGTTCTCGGGACTTCATGGTGCTGTTCATTCAACTTTTCGTGCTCTACTTTGTGGGGATAGAGAAATGAAGGCTTGGCGTGGATAGGTATGGCTGAGATGTGAATTGTTAAGGTTGGATAGCTAGGTCCTCCTAGCGTTTAAAAGCTTACACCTGTGGTGACGCCAGGAAAGTTATCACCACTAGATACGCAAGGGGATGTGCCCAGACGGTTCCACCACGTCGGTTATCACCAGACCAATTCCACCACTCTGCGTTCTTTTAGGTGAGAAAGGTAAGGAGGTATGAGGAGAAAGAGAGAAGTCATCGACTTGAGTGTAGAATGGTGAGCTGGGCTAGAAGAGCGGTTTATAAGGGCGCCCTTCCACCCTCCCCCGGTCACTGACGGTCATTAGAAGCCGTTGGAGGATCTCGGAGGGAGACGGCAACCTACACCTCTCTGGTCACGTCGGCGACCATTCCTTTGCTTTATTTAGGACAATCTTAATATCTACATGGAGTGGTATAACTAGAGGGGAACCACGACATACTTAATATTGGTGCAACAGTAATTCACGATATTGAACAAAATTCCTAAATAAACAGAAGGATGGGTATGAGGAGTCGTCTTTCAGCTTACCACCCCTCAGTTCATTTGGCATGTGCGAGTTCATGTCAAAAGTAAAACTCGGGTATTTCGAAGTGAAAGGAGTGAAGATGACGAGATAAGCTGTTATTGTGTGAATCAACTACTACAAGTACCTAGCTAATGCAGTTGTCTATAAAATTATGTACGTAACTAACTTGCCAGCAAGAGGAACTGATTCGTAGGTGGGTGTAAAATGCACTGAGTTCTTGTTGAACCTTTTCCCCAGTGGTTACCATAATTATTCGTAGGTACCGTTCACCTACATTGGTTATACCAAAAGCGTATTCTATCCTAGCCTATCCGTTCGCCACAATACCTAGGTTAGCCTAATTTTACTAGTTATCTATTTCCGAACTACACCTGACTTAAGATAGTAAACTATGGGCTTCCAAACACTGCTGCAACAAATCCTCAAAAGAGACAAACCTTGACGCATTCTTTCTATCTTCGAACAACAGGTTGGTACGTTTCACCTTCCTGCCTACCAACTATGTATTTTTATAAAATTCATTATATTGCTTCAAACTCAACCGTTCATTATATTACTTGCGGTTCAGAGTAGTTGGTAGTGGATGGTCTCACAAAATTTTTATGGCAATAAAAAAAAATGTATGGTAGGTACATTTCGATCATTCGCAAACGGCAAGTCCTGCGAAATGCTAGATGGGAAAGGCTTTGTTAATAAAATTAAATACCTAAAATAAACCTAAAGGATGTTTAGTTAAAGATTTAGGAGGATTCAATTTTTTGACTTTTTGCATAAACAGCTTTTCTACCTTCGGTAGGTACGTGGTAATGAAACAAAACGGGTGAATCATTCTATTACTTGCTGTTCAAAGTTAGTTGGGGGTGAATGGTCTCACAAAAATTTTATTCATTAAAAAAAATGTATGGTAGGTACATTTTGCTCATTCGCAAACGGCAAGTCCTGCGAAATGCTAGGTGGGAAAGGCTTCGTTAATAAAATTAAAAAAATACCTAAAATAAACCTAAAGGATGTTTAGTTGGGTCATTCTCCCAGAAACCTAAAATCGCTGTCCAGAAGTCTTTGTGCCTTTTGTGTTGCATTTATGGTTCTAAAAAAAAATGCATAAAAAACAAGATAGTGTGTGCTTTAATATCAGTATCTAGTGGAAATATTAGAATAATTCTAGGTACTCTTAAAAAATCTTGGAATAGTGAATTTTTCATTCACTCACCTTGTCCAAACTGGAAGTTCCCTACTTCAACTCTCACTACGTCGGTAATAGACATTGATTCGGCTGTTAAAAACAATTGTACATGATTCGTTGATACCTCTAGATCCTAAAGTCGACCGGTTCAGATTTTTAACTGAATTACTATCACAGCAGTGATTTTTCAAGGTTGTGTCCGAGCTTCTTGATTCATTCACTCACCTCGGTAGATTTTCTCCGCTAATGGCGGGAAGCGCGTTATTTTGGCGGGAAACTGAATTGTAGGCCGAACGCGTGTCTATCAGCTGATCATTCGCTCCAATCGGAGAAGCCAGCCAGTTACCTACAGACCTCCGAGCGAAAAAGTGTTCAGCTGAGCGTGCGCGTGTTTTAATTGATTTTCATTCACTCACCCTCATCAACAAGTTAAGCAATTTAGATTATTTTTTTCTGGCACCATGACTGGGTGCGCCATGATAAACTCTAAATACGCTACCCTTCTCTTTCTCGATAAAATCATCACCAATCCGAGAAACAAAAATTGATCATGTTTTCTTCATTCACTCACCTTTCATTCACTCACCATGCTGGTGGCGAGTGAATGAATACTGAAGCGTAGGAATGAACATGTGGCTGCATTCAATAGTTTATCTACTTTTATGTTCGATAACATTCAGTAGAAGGGTGGTGTTTTGTTAGCGATTTAAAATAGAGGATTTAATGCTGAATTGAATGTGTTTTTTCCGTTTTGCTCTACGATGAATAGTTTGGGAAGTCATGACACACATGGCAGTAAAAATTCGTTTTAAATTACTTCTACACCATAGCTTTCATAGATACGAATGGTTTTCAACTTACACCCTCTTCTCATGGGCCCCCCCCCCCCCCCGGAAATTCCCTCCCCATAATTCATTCCCTCACCTGACAGTTTTCATTCATTCACTTCATTGTTCATTCACTCACATGCCTATTTTCTTAATTATTTTTTAAATCGCTAATTAGGTTGTGTTCTGAGTTGCTGGGTATCACAGTATGTTCGATTTCAATAGAGGACGGCTTCCAATTTTTTGAGGCCACGTATTTGCACCTGGAAATTTTGAGATTCAAAAACTTCAAATTCTAGGTTTCTGGGAGAATGACCCAGTTAACGATTTTCGAGGATACAATTTTTAGACTTTGTGCATACTCAGCTTTTCTACCTTCGGTCGGTAGGTACCTACGTGGTAATGAAACAAAACTGGCGATTAATTTTATCTTACCCGAAATGTATCCATCGATGAAAAGCAAAGGTATGACGGAGATTTCCTCACCGTCAGATATGTACCTACCTATATTAGTAAATATTCATACCTGCTTACGATAAACTTCGCAAACTGCGGGTGAGTGATATTATAGTATTTTCTCCTTATCAGGTCGAACCACTTTTTCCGGGTATGTTGGCCAGTTGGCACAACAATGAACCATTTTTCGGGCGATTTACAGTTGAGTTGGCACAGTTGGGCGCAATACAATATCTGTACCACATTTTTTTCAGCATAACAACAAAATGTGAAGGAATAGCACCGTAACTATCTGATTTCTGCATCCACAATCCGCCCAACTTTGTTTTTGTTTGGTTGTTGGTTCCATTCTTCTTCTCCTTCGAGGTATTTTCTTATTGTTGTATAGTGTAATGCGTTGTTGTTACTTCTGTTGTGTAGAAGACGTTACAGCATCGCGGAAAATAACGAAAAAAAAACTTGTCACATGAACGTATTTGTTAGTTTATGAGAAGCTTGGAAATCGCCTTGCCCCCCGGGGGTAAGAGAACTGTGACGTCACACGCTCGTCAACCAATCATCGAGCGTTTCGAGCAGCATAACCTTCTCCCAATTTTCAAATTTGATTCTAAGTATTATAACAACATTTTTATCCATATTTGATCTTTTTCGTAAACTGTAGGTGGTCCAGTGTAGGGTAAAAAAGGTTTCATACAGAATTTCAGATGGGTGCAAGTTCCTCTTTGGCGGGACTTCTATGCTAATTCTGAATCCAGTGCAATTTTCTTAATTGAATATCGGTCAATTATTAACAAAATGAGAGCATAAATAACTTTGCTCTCGACGGTTTTGCCATGTGCTGAATATTCTTACAAGTTATTTCGGGCTATTTCCACTTAATCTCCATGTGTTAGGAGAGAGAAGAAGAAGTCAAATTAACCATTCAGAAACTATTTGTAGTTGAAAGTTGGTAAGTGGAATAATTGGTGGTAGAATAAACTGTCTCATGTGTACACTGCTTACTCAAAGGAGCTACAAAAAAGTTCCACTCATGCAGTATGGCTGCAGAGAGAGTTTTCGAAGAAATATTCGCGTGCTACTATGTACAAAGATGAACAGCGATATCGGGGAGTTCAAGAAAGAGATGGGAAAAACATTCTCATCATCGAAATAGTCCATTTAATCACCATCCCACATAACGGTAGGTTAATTAATTTTTAAGAACACTGCTAATATTATTACACAGCGGTTTATTATTTACCAGTATGGATTACCCTTCTGCGTAGATTACTGTTTTCTGTGGTCAGTACCCACCCTCGAGCTCCCCCCAGGACATCCCTAATTCGAGTACTGGACCTAGCCCGGGAATTTAAGATTCATAAAAATGCGCGGGATTCAATAATTCAATCATTAATATTATTTGCAGTTATTCATGAAGTTAGTATAAGGAAAACAATAAACCTTGTGTAATAATTTACCTGTATATATGACTCTTCAGCGTAGATCACGGTATATTTTGAGGGATGGGGGGGATTTTTTTTTTCATGCTCGATTCCAGAGGTTCTTTATTAAAAAACAATAAACCATAAATCAATATATCACAATAAATCCAAATCCGACCCCTATTCTGTGAAGAGCAACTGAAATTATATTTGTCTGTCTTTACTCACCCTTTCATACCACTTTCAGTGATTTTATATCAATTGTTCGCGATTTTAGCCGTTTAAACTTATTTTTGGCCCCCTTGGAATTTTTGAAAATTGTTTATCTGCTTCGAACAAATTGTTGGTTTATTATTTGCAATAATGAACCTTTGGAATCGAGCATGAAAAATAAAATTGTAACCCCCCCTCAAAATTTGATGGTTTCCGTTTCCAGGTATGTAAAATCAGAAAATGGAATAAAAATTTTCTATCCGTCCGCCGTAATATTTCATTTTTGAAAAATGATGGATCCTTCGGATGTTTTTGATAGGTAATTTTGGAACTTGAACAAACGTGAATAACAACTTGGACATGAATAACAATAAATAATAATCGAATGATTGAATCCCGCGCATTTTTATTAGGTACATGTAATTCCCGGGCTGGCTCCAATACTCGATTTAGGGCTTTCCTGGGGGTAGGTGGGTAGGTGACCACAGGAAACAGTGATCGACGCAGATCTGTACAGGTAAATTATCTCACAATGGTTCATTACACAACGGTTTATTAGTTACCTTATGCTTCATGAACAACTACAAATAATTAATGATTGTTTTATTGAATCCCGCGCATTTTTATGAAACTATAATTCTTTGGCCGGCTCCACTACTCGATTTAGGGATTTCCTGGGGGGAGCTAGAGGGTAAAAATTGACCACAGAAAACAGCGATCTACGCAGAAGGGGCATCTATACCAGGTAAACTATCGCACAACGGTTTATTAATTTCCATATGCTTCATGAATAACAAAAATTAATTAATGATTGAATTATTGAATACCGCGCCTTTTTATGAAACTTTTAATTCCTGGGCTGGCTCCAGTACTCTGGGGATTTCCGGAGGGCAGGTCGAGGGTAGGTATTGACCACAGAAAACAGTGATGTACACAGAAGAGGCATCCACACAGGTAAATAATAAACCGTTGTGTAATAATTTATTTCCAGCGTTTTCGTTTGGCAGTACGAACATTTTGGCCAAACATTTTCATTTTCATGTACCAAAGGTCAGATATCGTCTGGAGTGACGCATAAATAAAATGTATATGTATTCATATACCCATATATACATCTATATTTTTCTTAAAATCGAGCGATGAATTCAGGATGCTCTGGAGCGGATTTGCATATTAAACAGGTAAGAAATTCATGTTCTGAAAACTTTTTATCTATTGCAATACCTTAATTTTCTTTGAAAGCTCGCTAAAATATGTTCTTTGTTATAATGTTGTGCAATTTTGTTCATGAGTCCATCCTTATGACTTGGCCTAATTGGTACAGGGTAGCCTTCTTGGGATACACATTTATTCACTCATTCATTCCATGCAAAGCCGACTGGTGGCTTTTCAAAATCAGTATTTCAAACAACTGAATGTGAGATATTGCAATACATGCAAATAATTTCGCAATTCAATTAAGGCCTGCTAAATACAAGAGCCATTAATTTTCAAGTTTACTGATCCAAAGCAGTTTGGCGTGGACAAATCGTCTAAATTTTATTTCGCGCAACTATGTACCTTATAAACCGAATTGGTCAGAACATGGTAAGATTACTATAACAAAATAGTAATCAGAATTAACAATGACAGCACTTACTCAATCAAATTTTGATGATGGACCAAAGTGTCCCTCAGGCATAATTCGAGGACGCGTTGGTAGTCGAAGTTCGTATCATCCAATTCCACCTCTTCTTGTTCTGGGTGGTTGAGGCGATAGAGATTAGACGACCGATCGAATAGCGTGTTCAGACTGTGCATTATGATGCGGAATTCATATCTCAGCCTTTGGGTGACGTCGGTCAACATGAACAAACAGGTGAATATTATGATGCCCAGGGACAGGACGCCGCAAAATTGGCCTGTTAACGCGACGAAATGCAGGACGCCCTCATGGGTAGGAAATGGGTACCACACCGCGATTGGGAGATTCAAGTTTATTCCATTTGGGGTGTAAGGTTCTTCAACGCCTTTAATCCACTTTAAGAGGTATGGCCCTCCCAAAATTACACCACCAACGAAACCAATGAAGGCGGGTATTGTTAGGAAATACAACGTTTCCAGTCTAAACATATTGCGCAAATCCACGCACACCTGTTCCGCGTAAATCCTGCCGCCTTTATAACCGCCAACATCGTGATACAATAGTCTATGTTGTTTGGCCACATGCGATCGGAGGCTGTTGAAGATTATGGCGAAGAAGATCCCAAAAAAGACTAAAATAGTGAAGTGAGCTACTAAACTGACGAGCTCCCAGTTACCTTCCAGGAAGAGGAGGAAGATACTGTAAGAAAGGAGTATGAAGTGGCCCACCAACGCAGTACTGTGGAAGAGGAACAGTCCGATGGAAACTAGGCGGTAGGAGCCTCTCCAAAACGGGAACAACATGCTGACTTGGGGCAAAATCCAATAATCTTTGTAAAGCGAATTAACCAGCACCTCGTCCTCGTCTGCAGCTAATTTGTCGAAGACCTTGAGAAGGAACGTCATATTCGTTGCGGTATCTGTATTGGGCTATTCATTCAAGTAAGCTCGAAACGTTGCACGATTTATGGGGCGGTAGGTACCTTTCCTTCACCAGTTTCCTCTTGAGCCACGAGAAAATTTGGGTACAAGGAATACTTTGAACTCACTAGAAAGGTGAAATGAACTAGAAAGCATAGAGAGGCGTCCAGATAAAAATTGTCGGAAATTGAGTTATTATTCATTTATTTTAATTTTAATTGCAGGACTCAAGATTAACGGAGCCAACCTCAATACATTCAACTAGTAACAGGCTTCGAAATTCCTCCCTGATTGGAAATTACTGGACCCTCCCATGCAGTCCAGATTTAGCACTTTTGGACCAACTGTTTGCCAATCTAAAAGAGGAATTAGCTTCAAATCTCTACCAAATTGACATGAAGGTCAAGGAGGCGGTCGAAAACCTAAGAGAGGTCGAAGAGAGGAGGGAATTTCGAAACTCGTTACCAGGTTCGTCAAATAATGTTTTGAGATCGTAAATGCACCACGAAATAATAGGTAATAAGTATATTATCATGAGAATTTCAAATTTCAAATTTTTGTTTTATTGTTGTCAATAATGAACCTTTATTAACTTTATTATTAGGCCGTTTATTAATTATTTATTATGAACTCTACATATCGGTATTTGTAGCAGAACAGAGCTTTTCCCAGAATTAGTACAGGGGTTTTAGGGTTTTTATGACTCATGGTTCATCAGGTGAAGCCTCATGTGACCTATTGAATTTCATATTATTTGCCTGGTATAACTATGTACTTACTATCGGTGTATTTAAGAACAGTAATCGGAAATACGGTAGGTAAGAGATCTAAAAATAATTACAGACAAGCCCTGCCAAGAAGTTAGTGTCAGTGTAGTCCTTCTTGTCCGAATCAATCCAGATTCCAGATAGATTTAATGATGAACCTTGTGCGGGTTACCCACAGTATCAATTTCAAATGTTCGTGATCCAGGTTATTATTAAAATAAAATTACTTTTGATTCGCACTTGAACGACCGACTAACTAGCTAGAGCCAAACTACTGTAAATCGACACACAATTGACAGGATAAACACCTATATTCCTAATAATCAAAAATGAAAAAGATTATACCAAACACACTTCCTATGTTTTGCGAAAGAACTGTATAGCAAGTTACTCCGAACGGTACACCCACCGAGAGCAACAACCAATCTGGCTAGCAGCGACGACAGAACCCGAGATGATAAATTCATGAAAGAAGATTGAGAATTCATTAAAGATCGAAAGTGACTCTCTCCAGTTTTTGGTAAATAACGGCAATCCGAAGGCCGGCCCCCCACTTATACGAGTAATGGACTATCGAAATAAACCAATTGCAGTCAAAGTATATACTGCAGAGCTTCACCACCCCACTCTATCTCATGATTGTCTTACACAGTTAAAGTGTAATCATCGCTCGTGAAAATATGTATGAAAACTGTTCTCTTTACCCGACCAACTGGTCACTGAAACAATCCTGTTTTACTTCATGCAGAGAGTGGTCAATTAGTAATGGGTCGTTAGCGAGAAAAATTAGCAATTATAGTAAAGGGTCAAAAATTTATGATAGGAACATGAAGTTTAAAATACTGTCCCACACATGAAATTTTTGAGTAGGTAATTTATGTTGCAACGACACTCTGAGGACGGTTTCCAGATATCTAGATATTATTAGTGGTATCAGTACAGTTACTCATACAGTTTTAGGTACATTTTCCACTCACTTCCGGCATTTTTTACCTAAACCGGGGTCTATCATCATAAGCTCCTCTTATGTAGCATGGCCATGTGAGCAAATTTTCAGTAATGCCCTTCATTAGTCAATCTTTTTCCGCTTTCGGTTTATTATTCTGTGAATAATAAACCTATGTATTCGCTCAGTAAAATTTTTTATAACTCCCCCTCAAATTTTTTTCTTTTACGTTTCGAGGTGCGTAGATTCAGAGAATGCCATGTCCGTCCGCCGTACGCCGTATCATGCGTACCGGCTTCATTTTCGGTCTAAAAAATTCGTTCTTTCGCACACATGCTCCATTTGCGCCCTAGTCGTGTCCCGAAACTTTGCAGCCTATCCTAGGGTGTTATGAGTGAAAATGTGTATGAAAATAGGTATTTTTTGTGTTTTAGTAACATGAGCTCTTGAGGTATCATTTTCAATGTTTTTTTTGGGAAGAGAAGACCGTAGGTATATGAAGTCGATTTTCCGATGAGTGAGGAATTGAGGTTGTAACGTAGGTTCAGCTCCCAAAATTCTTTTGGTTTATTATTTTCAATAATGAACCATTGGAATCGAGCATGAAAAGAAAAAAAATTCTGACCCCCCCCCCCCCCCCCCCTTCCACCTCAAAATTTGATGGTTTACGTTTCAAGGTATGTAGAATCCAAAACTGCAATAAAAATATTTCTGTCTGTCCGCCGTACGGGCCACTTTTCTTAGTTACCATGAAACAAAATTGATGAAATTCGGGTTATAGGTTCCGTTCGGGGTCTAGTTGGTCCTCGAAGCTCGACGTTACTGTCAGTCATCTCTAAGGGGTTCAAAATAGGGGTTGCAATTTTCAGAACGCCTATACCTTTTTTTACGTGCATATTTTTACGGTTTTAAATAGTTCTTGAACTTACGAGTTTTTTAAGACCACCCGGAGCATCGTACGTCCAGCCGTTCGTTCACAGTAAGGATCCGAAGTTTGCACCGACAGGCATTTTCGACAGCAGGGTGAATGAAATTGTATACATTTAGCCCAAATCTCGTCACCAGGGACGCGCCGACAATCGGGAATTGGCCGGAGATAAAATCATTGCTAGGGGCCACCACCTGATTATATTGGCGGAGTATGAAGTCGAGTTGGTTGTTCTGTGATATTATTTCATTTGAAAAATGATGACTGTTAGTTGATAGGTAGCGAAACTTGAACAAACGTTGAAGTATTATTGATGGGTAAATTATTACTACACGATGGTAAATCATTACTCAACGGTAAATTATTACACAACGGTTCATTATACCATCTACGAAGAAGGGGCTGGAGTTTGTTGGTACCTAGGTACTTTTGCAACTTTTTTCACTCCTCATCAACAATTTCTTTTCAGAACTTCATTATGTGCGTTTCTTTTTTTTAGGTACTGTTTGTCGTCGGCAGAATTATTTTGGCAACATTTAAATCGTGATTTAGTAGGTACCTAGTAACGAGTACGGGGTTAGGTATTAACCTACGGAGGGTGTGCGATCTATATCATATGTATAGAATAGTAAAATTATATTATATAAAGGGTTATCTATACGGAGAGCTGTGATATGTAACAATGGTAAATTATTACACAACGGTAAATTATTACACAACGGCAAATTATTACGCAACGGTAAATTATCACACAACGGCAAGATATTACACAACGATAAATTATTACACAACGGTAAATTATTACACAACTGTAAACAATTGAAGCCCCCCCCCCCCCCCCCCCCGTCAATATTGGGTGCGCATTGGCATGGTCCGCATTAGTTCAATCAATCGTTTTCTTTTGTTTTTTCCATAAATTCATTATGACTTGCCTAGGCCTTTCCAATCACATGGGATTTCGCGTTGTGGCGCCGGCTTTTGTTTCTGTCCCAACCTCATCGGCCATTTCAAGTGTATTTTCACTCCACATCAACAGTTTCCCTTCATCACTTCATTATTTGCGTTTATTTTTGCCATTTTAGTTACTGTTTGTCATCGACAGAATTATTTTAGCATCATTTAACTCGTGATTTGGTAGGTACCTATTAACGAGTACGGGGTTCGGTACTAACCTACGGAGAGTCTGTGATTTGCATAATATATGCATAGAATAGTACATATATTCTATAAAGGGTTATCTATACGGAGAGCTGTGGTCTGTAACAGAAGGGTATTCTGTACAAAATAATAAACCGTTGTGCAGGGATGTGCAGCGTTTTTAATTAGTCAAAACCCGTGGAAATTGTCTGAAATCACCATCTATTTGTATAATAACACTGGAAAAAGTGTCAACAGGTGAATCAAGACAATGGTGGTGGGGGGGGGGGGGGAGCGTAATTCATGTTTTTGGGGGCCAAAATTGGTGAAAACCATCACAAATAGCTATTCCAATTATTGGGCGTGAAAGAAACAATATATGAACAGCCAACATTTCTTTAGGTACCTATCCAAAAGAATAATAAACCCAGGTGACAAGGACTTTGCAGCGTTTTGGTTTATTATTTTCAATAATGAACCATTGGAATCGAGCATGAAAAAAAAAAATTCTTACCCCCCCTCAAAATTTGATGGTTTACGTTTCAAGGTATGTAGAATCCAAAACTGCAATAAAAATATTTCTGTCTGTCCGCCGTACGCCGTACGCCGTACGGGCCACTTTTCTTAGTTACCATGACAAAAAATTGATGAAATTCGGGTTATAGGTTCCGTTCGGCGTCTAGTTGGTCCTCGAAGCTCGACGTTACTGTGAGTCATCTCTAAGGGGTTCAAAATAGGGGTTGAAATTTTCAAAACGCCTATACCATTTTTTTACGTAAATATTTTTACGGTTTTAAATAGTTCTTGAACTTGCGAGTTTTTTAAGACCATCCGGAGCATCGTACGTCCAGCCGTTCGTTCACAGTAAGGCCCCGAAGTTTGCACCGACAGGCATTTTCGACTCCAGTGTGAATGAAATTGTATACAATTCAAACCAAATCTCGTAACCAGAGACGCGCCCACAATAGGAAATTTGGCGGAGATGAATTCATTGCTAGGGATCACCTGATTATATTGGCGGAGTATGAAGTCGAGTTGGTTGTTCTGTGATATTATTTCATTTGAAAAATGATGGCTCTTTTGGAGTTTGTTGGTAGGTAGTGAAACTTGAACAAACGTTGAAGTATTATTGATGGGTAAATTATTACTACGGTAAATCATTACTCAACGGTAAATTATTACACAACGGTTCATTATACCATCTACGTAGAAGGGGCTGGAGTTTTTTGGTAGGTACTTTTGCAACTTTTTTCACTCCTCATCAACAATTTCTTTTCAGAACTTCATTATGTGTGTGTTTCTTTTTGTTAGGTACTGTTTGTCATCGGCAGAATTATTTTAGCAACATTTTACTCGTGATTTAAGTAGGTACCTAGTAACGAGTACGGGGTTAGGTACTAACCTACGGAGGGTCTGCGATCTACATAATATGCATAGAATAGTACATATTATATTATATAGAAGGGTTATCTATACATAGAGCTGTGATCTGTAACAGAAGGGTATTCTATACAAAATAATAAACCGTTGTGCAGGGATTTGCAGCGTTTTTGTTCACAAACTGAACAATCTTTGGCACCCAAACGATGTTGTAAATTGTTCATTATGTAAAATTAATTGTTTATTTTTATTGAGCCAAATTACCAACTTTCCAATTTTTGTGAATTTGACTGAATTTATCGCCAATTTTAGAAAAAAGTTAAATTTAATAATGCATGATTACTGTACTTACATTTTTAGAGAAAAATAAAATTTGTTGTTACTGAAATGTTAACTTTTTGTTGTGGGTCATTCGCGGTAAATTTATTCGATTTTAGTAATTTAGATAACTCAGTGTGGTGTAGAATCTTAACTGTGGAAAATTCGCTCATTTGCTTTTTGTACTTTCTTCATTTTAATATTTTTTAACCAATGACCCGTTGAATTATACTTGGAGTTGATTAGAACCCAGCTTCAATAAGATTTTTGAACCGTCTGGTATGCATTCTTCTTTCTGGTAAACCTTACAGCGAGGTCACTAAGGGTTCAAATCATCCTGAGCTGTAGGTTCCTACAGGTCATAGTTGGTTCAAGGTCCATTCTGGCAATAATGTTTGTTGTTGTATTCAATTTCAACTTTGTTCTTATCGATGTATAAACACGATCGATACCTAATCATATCCCTGTTAATTAGTACATATTTAGTCATAATTATTATTAAATTCCAACATCAGCAGTCAGGCATTTCTCCTTAGTTCAGTGTTCCTTTGTAATTTCCATTTCCAAATCTACCAACAAAGTACTCACCAGCATTGTACGTATTGATGCTGTTGGTTCTTAGAGCATCTGAATGTCCCAAGCTCCCGAGGCAAGCCTATGCTTAGAGCGGGGGATGCTATATATATATGCTTACAGCCTACGGCTAAAATTAAAAAAACAGGGAACCTGCATTAGCCACCTGTGGCTCCGAATTGCTGATTTTCTGATTTTGGTTTATTAGTCTGTGAATAATACACCTATGTATTCGCTGAGCAAACAATTTTTATAACACCCCCTCAACTTTTGGTTTATTATTCTGTGAATAATACACCTACCTATGTATTCGGTCAGCAAAAAATTTTTACAACACCCCCTCAAAATTTTTTCTTTTCCGTTTCAAGGTGCCTAGATTCAAAAATTGCAATGTCCGTCCGCCGTACGCCGTACGCCGTCCGCCGTATCACGTGTACCGGCTTCATTTTCGGTCTAAAAAAGTCGTTCTTTCGCACACATGCTCCATTTGGGCCCTAGTTGTGTCCCGAAACTTTTCAGCCCGATTGGAATATACCCAGGGATGTTATGAGTGAAAATGTGTGTAAAAATAGGTACTTTTTGCGTTTTAGCAACATGTTAGTAACATGAGCTTTTGAGGTATCTTTTTCCATGTTTTTGGGGACGAGAAGACCAAATATGAAGTCGATTTTGCCCAAAGACGCGGAAATTGAGGTTTTACCAAAGGTTCAGCTCCCAAAATTGGTTTTTTATGAGTCAAAAACCTGGAAAACTGTCTGAAATCACCATCAATGTGTATAATAACATTGGAAAAAGTGTGAGCAGGTGAATCAAGACCATTAAATGGCACTACCAATGATCAAAGATGATCTGAAAAAAATAAAAAAGCGTACCTATTTCATGTTTTGGGGGCCAAAATTGGTGGAAATCATCAGAAATAGCTATTTCAATCATTCCACATGAAAGAAACAATAAATTTAACAGCCAAAAAGAATCTCTAGAACTCCAATAGAATAATAAACCCATGTGACAAGGACTTAGCAGCGTTTTTTTTTTAACGTTTCAAGGTATGTAGATTTCCAAAACTGCGTGAGGACAGGCCGTCCGCCGTATCATGCATATACCTCCTTTAGTTATTTCGCACACATGCACTATTTGGGCCCTAGCTGTGTTCCGAAACATTGCAGCCCCATTGGAATATACTCAAGGGTGATAGGTGAAAAAAGGGATCTTTTGGTGTTTTAGTATCTAACATGAGGTTGAGAGCTATCGTTTTCCATGTTTTTTAGAATGAGGAGACCAAAAATATGAAGTCAATTTTGACCAAAGATTGGAAAACTGGGTTTCTAACGAAGTTTCAGCCTTAAAGTTACGTTAATTTTTGTCTAAAATCGACGTTTTCCCGCACGCAGTTTGGGAACACATACACAGGGTCCTAGTTGTGCTCCAAAGCTCGGCAGCCCAATCGGAATACACCCAGGGATGTTATGGGGGAAAACGTGTGTAAAAATAGGGGTTTTCGAGGGTTTTTTTTAAGGTTTTACTGAACATGAGCTTGTGAGGTATCGTTTTCCATGTTTTTTTAGGGCGAGAAGACCGAATATGAAGTTGATTTTGACCAAAGAGTGAAGAATTGGGGTTGAAACGAAGGCTCCCAAAACTCATTTTTATGGGTCAAAACCCTGGGAAATTGTCTAAAATCTCCATAAATGTTTATAATAGCACTAGAAGTAATATCAAAAGGTGAATCAAGACAATTAAATTTTACTGCCAATGATCAAAGATAATTTGTTTAGAAAAATAGGAGCCTAATTCATATTTTTTAGAAACAATAAATGAACAGCCAACATTTCTGTAGGTATGTCCAATAGAATAATAAACCCATGTGACAAGGACTTTTCTTGCAACCAGGCTGGCCCCTGAAAATCACCCAACAACTTACTTCGTATACGTAATCAAGCGCGAAACCAGTATTCTCAGAAGGGGGAAATCGTCAGCATGAGAGGCTGTGTACTGTGTTATAAATTCAGAGCTTCGGGCAGTTAGGTCAATACTAAAGTAGGTTCCCTGCTCAAATTTAAAACCTAATAATTAGGTAGGCACATTTCAATAAAAGTAGGTTGAAGCTATGCAAAGTACCTACCAAAAGGCATTAGAATTATTTCGTCAGTGGAATAAGCTATTGATCAACAGTGATGTTGGAACTCAAAAGAAAACTGCTGATGAGTTTCCTTGATTTTCCTGGTTTTGTAGAAGTTGCAGGTATCTAATAGTTGTGTATCCAATGATTCTTGAAACTCGACGTTTGGAAGAAGATAATAATGAATTCCATGATTCTCTTAACATCACTATAAATCCGAGTGTTAATTATTCCGTCCCTGGATGTCTGATCTGAACAGAGCGAGGTGACATGAAGGCACAATATCTCCATGGAAATGTTATGGATATAGTCTCCGCACACTCCCTCGCCCACTGGAGCTCAAGCTGAATCGGAACTAGCGTTAATTTCAATTCAGAGGGGTCGCTTCGAAGGAGAGTGTGCGCGGTACGGCCGTCGGTGTCTTTGTGCTATGCATGTTAATAAGATCGCCGAGTGCGAACCGCAAGATAAATCTGAGAAAGCTCCGGACTGAGGGAACAATGGAAGGCCTACGGTAACGCTACAGCTCTCAAGCGCGTTATTTACTTGGAAACCGTCTTGTGCATTATTTACTTCTCCGCCTTGATAAGGTAAGACCCCTCGCGTGATGAACGGTTACGCCATGCAAAATGAGAGAGAGAAAAAAAATGAGAAAGAAACCCCCTACGTCTCACCTGGGGAGAAAATGCACAACGAAAAAAGTATTATACATTTCCTAGCCACTCTCGAGATAACTCCGTTTTTAAACTTTCAGTTGCGTACAGTAGATCACACTTTCGAAGATTTCAACAGATTTTTTTGCTGTTTTTCATGTTCCCCCAAGAATGATAAATAATGTGTGCAGTTTTTATGCATACCAGTGCAATCAAATCAAAAAGGCGCTGCAATGTGGCTCCGGCAGTGTCGACAATTTGACTTCGGTAGTTGGAGGGGTGGTAGAGGTGGACTGCCTATTCCGTTTCCCCTCACCTGCAAAGGAGCGGAATGAGAGGAGTAGGGATGTGTATATAAACCTGCAGCCCCCACCATGATACTAACATCCCCTGAGACGAGAACCGCGAGCGACCCACATCAGAGCATCTAAGTAGATTCAGTATTCTTTAGCCGCCATTTTGAACCCTTATTTTGAGACCCCGGGTAAAGCGAACCCCAGTATTAGAGTAGACAGTGTGAAACAAACAGTAGTGATAGCCAGAGACGGGAGTAAGAGACAGTTGAGATTAGTTGTCCGAGAAAACGTCTGCCAGTAAGCACGGGGTCCACTGCCAGCCAATGAACCCATATCTGCCCCGAAACCCTCCCTGTTACAGACGATACCGCTTCGCCTGGGTTGCATGTCCTAGCAGAGATCAGAAGGAGCTGGAGAAGAGCAGAGCTGAAGAGGCTGCCAGAGCTAGGAGCTGCCACATCTTCCAGGACCTAAAACTATTACCTTTTGATTTCTGCTTTGTCACGTAGTAGTGCCCTTCAGGCATTCAATATTCACGATATCTTGTTGGAGGTAACACGGGATTGTTCCGTTCAGTAACAGAACCTCCAAAATAGAATTTGCATCCGCCCCGAGCCTTGGCCCCAAAACTGGACCTATTTCACTTGTTGGACCCCAAATCTGAACCCATTTCGATCGTCTAACCCTGACTCTGGTGCCATCATTTCTACGACGCATTTTCCGAACCATATCGGCTTGTACTTACACTTATTGTTCTGTTGCTTCATTGTATTAGAGTCCCGACTAACGGGCTAAATTCACTTACCTTTTACATTGATTGTTCATAGTTTTCGCCGAACCTTGTGGTCCCCTATCGCTGTAGCTTGCTGTACTTTTTCTATTATATTTTCATACTTCAGTACATCGTTTTATCACGCACCTTTACCCAGGTACTGTAGTAGTCTCTTGGTCAGCCAGCAGGCATCAGTTATTTTCCTAGGTTTCAGCATTAGAGTCACCTGCGAAGTTGTGGCCTAAACCTGAGTCAGCACTGTGCAAAACTGACTCCAAGGCCGATTGCCTAGCTACGAAATCAGGTAATATTTGTACATTTTGGGTTCCACACAAACCATTCAGCCCACTAGCTTTGCTATCCACTAACTAGTACACTAAGGAAAACAAGACCTAGTAGTGTCAGAAGAGATCAGAAATAGCTATTTCAATTATTGGACGTGAAAGATACAATAAATGAACAGCCAACATTTCTGTAGGTACCTATCCAATAGAATAATAAACCCACATGACAAGGACTTTGCAGCGTTTTGAAATGCCTACTATCGCGGATTCCAATATGGATCACCCTCAGATTCAGAATCCCAATTTCATCTATTCAACTGGCCTGTCGTTAAAACTGGTGGAATTCGCCCATTGGTTTGTTGAAACAGGATTTCGGCGAGGTTTTCAAAAATATTTGTATTGATTTCGATATGCGTACTGTCATTTGGTTCGGTGACTGTCAGTCCATCTTTGTGTCCGCAGATTTCCTCAATATTTCTTAATGGTCCCCTATGAATTTCTAACGCTCGGATCATTGGTGGCATTTACTCGATTTAGGGCTTTCTTGAGGCAACAAGAGGGTAGCATAGGCCACAGAAAATAGGTTGATCTACGCAGACAGTGTATAATTGGACGGCGTTATGCAATTATACCAGGTAAGCGCCAAAACCACAAAATTGAGTTTTTGGTATGGCTGGATTCAGCTCTTCGAGATCTTTCGAACTGGAGTGGTCTCGCACTCATATCTCAACTGCATCGATTATTACGGCCAATCGATTTAACCGATGGCCGCCTAATCGATCATTTTAATTTTGCAAATAACAGTTTAACGCCAGATTCATCTCATTAGTCCTCAGATTTCCAGGTAACCACCAAAAACAGAAATTTGAAAACCAGCTAAGCGCCAAAACATGCCACTCTAGTTTTGCAATTCCAAGGTAAACGCCATATGATGTCGTTTACCTGCTGTTTGCATGACGCCAGCTGGCTCCTACAGCTGATGCAATAACCTGGTAAGCGACAAATTTCTAGATTCATCTGTGTTTGCAAAAACCAGTTAAACGACAAAACGGCGTTTACCTGGAAGTTGAATGTTCAAAAATCATCTTACATCAAATTTCGATAAACAGGTAAGCGACAAAATGGTGTTTACCTGGTAATTGGTTATTAGCGTACCCTTCATTCCGAGTTTTGCAATTCTCAGGTAAGCTTAAAAAGGGTACAAGGGCTCATTTTTGAGACTTCAGGACCCAAGAATCGTGTAGAGCACATCCAAAAACCCCTAAGTACCAACTTTCACCAAAACAACCCCAATAAAATTTCCGTAATAGGCTGAACAGTCCTAATAACTTTGATCTCAATTTCCCAAAAATCAACTTTTGTCGCTTACCTGGTACCTATTTGCATAACGCCGTCCAATTTGTGTGTAACAATTTGCAGCGTTTTTGAAGAAGTGTTCACTAATTTTATTATTTTTGTTACATTTGGCACACTTATTATGATCTATTGATACCTTATTATGGGTACCTACTCTTTTTGAGTGATGTGCAACTCATTGTGATGCTGAAAGACAGTAAAAATGAACTAGGTGCCTGCTACAATTACCCACGGGTATGCTGCTAGGTCCATAAACGATTTATTGGAAATCTATCAATCCCATCGTTAACCAGAAATCAAATTTAACAATTTTAACTCCATATTACTCAGCCTGTTCACCAGCTCAACATCGACCAAGAATTTTTCATAGTTAGTAGATTTTTTGTAACGAACAAAATATTATATCTAAGAGCAAACTGTGTTTAGTACGAATATTCCGTGATAGCTTTTAGGTAATGTAAGTTGATTATTGACTGATTTGGTTGGTTAGGTAATTGGTGGCCTGTTTCATTTTGTTCGTGTCCATATTGAGAATGTGACACACAAAATTGCGTAGGTACCATATAGAAAACTATATAAAACAAAATTCGTGGCATGGAACTGTGAGTTTCGGACGAAGGATGTTCTTCTCAGTTTCTAAAGTAAACGTTGAAGGTAAGTTAGTATCCTTAATTTATTATTGCACATGCTTAATGGGACCGTCAAATGTGAACGGAGTTGAGATTGACGCTCCACTGTTAGGGATGTGTCAAGTGTCAGCGCATACACCCTCGAATGGCTATTATCTACAGACGGTTGTTGATTAATCAACTGCATTGTCTACCTCACAGTTGAGATGGAACTGAAAGCTAAATAGGAAGCTGCGATGAGCTCTATTTGTTGTTCCTTTGGACCTGTCAATCGCACTCAATTCGTGAGAAGCTGGAAGGAACCGTTGTAATAATAAATTTCCCATTCCAGGGACCCCCCCCCCCCACCCAGTTCGTATTTCATCCGGAGGGGGATATGGAGGGGTGCGGAGTGCACCCCGAGGGGTTTGAAAACCACCGTTGTAGCTATCTTGAGAGGAAGCTCGGCCAAAATAAATAAGGCTCAAGTGGGTAAGAGTTGATGCAGTGCCTCCAACCACATCCTACCAACAGATCCGCATTACTTCATCCCCTTTTTCCATAGGCCCTTTTCTGCTACATACCCCCCACCCCCACACCACTCAGTCCCTCAACATTCCGCCTCTCACCGCTGACACAAGGCTCCATCCCCTGGGCTGTCTCGCCCTCTCAGCCTCCGATGTTCGAAAAGATGTCAGTGGTTTTAGATCTCGCCCGAGGGCTCTTGAGCCTTTAGGGGGGTCTGCCGCATCTCTTCAGACCAGGGAACGTCCCTTCCGCGATTTAACTTCCCCAGAGCATCCGAATATGACTGGCCATCATCCTCCCCGACACCAATCGGATTCTGCCTCCAATTTTCGGAAAACGATCGCATTCCCTCACAAGACGACCACGCGACAACCGACTGGAGCACATTTTTCAGTTTGCCAACACTTTTTTTAGCAACATGAAATGACTTGCCTAAGTACCACGCGCTGCAACAATTGCTGTTCTGTAGAGCTCTTTCTCGTGAGAATAAAATTCTAATTACAACAAATACAACGTTGATTGATGCGTTGATGATGGATTGATTCTACTATGAAAAGTACTTAGTTAGGTAAGTAAGGTACTTAGAGGTTGTGAATTGTGAATTTGGAACATTTTCTCAGAAAACCAATTAATAAGTGTGAGGTTTAAGTTCTGTTTGGACCTTACACTAAATTGTGCCTTCCAAATATGTTTCATAATAAAATTCCAGTGGTTCAAAATGGAATCTGCAATTCATTGAAACTAGTTTTCGAATCTTTATTCGAATCGAACCACCAAAATGGAAATTAGGGAGAAGAATCGATACAAAAATTGTAATATTTTGGCACAGTCTCATAGCTAAATTCTAATCGACCCAGCAAATGAGTTGAACTTGAACATTTTAATTTTTGGGTACACGAAGCCTGCCACTTAGTTTTCATACAAATCAGCGAATAATATAATTTATAGGCACCTATTTGACAATTATTACCAAGCCGCTTCCCCACTCAGTCAACAATAATGTGGGCGTCCAAATCCCGCATCTTGGACATGGGATTGCAATTATGAATTAAGATGAATTACTAATTGAAATTATGCTGCCCAAGTACTCGTATTTTCCTTCAAATCGGAAAATCTAGGTGGGTATATTCTAATACAAATTGGAAATCCCCCCCACACCTTTTGATGACCTAGAACATACCTAGAAAATACACTCAGCTTCGTTAAATTCGGAGCACCTATGTTAATTTCATACATTTACCTAGCGTCCCAGCTAGCCCAGTATTTACTACTACCTATCTTAATGGTTTAATTTCTTGATACTTTCCCACCATAATTCCTCTAGACATATTCACCAATTTTTGTTCCGATCGAAACATCTAGGTAGGTACCAAACATTTTGCAATCTGAAAAAATTACCTAACCCCCCCCCCCCCCCTCCCCAACGCATTTCCCCTTTATAATCCCTGAACAATTCGGATGATTTCAGATTCCAGCTGAACTGCCCTGGATTTATTCATCATGTTTTAAATAAACCACTAGGTAAGTGCATTTACAACAGTATATCACCTCGTCAGTACCACCTTCCTCTCCACCAACTCCTCACTCCGTCGCCCCCAACTCCTCGTCCCGTTCTGATTTTTTGGTTTATTATTTTCAGTACCTAATAAGCCTTTGGAATCGAGCATGAAAAAAAAAGGTTTAACCCCCCCCCCCCCCCCACCACCCCCCCTCCGCAAAATTTGATAGTTTACGTTTCGAGGTATGAAGATTCCGAAAATGCAATAAAGAAATTTCTGTCTGTCCTTCATTAGCCGTACGCCGTACTTCGCACATTTCTTAGTTGCCATGAACCAAAATTGATGAAATTTGGTTTGTAGGTCTCTTTTGGGGTCTAGTTGGTCCGCAAAGCTCGGCGTTACTGTCAGTCACCTTTAAGGGATGAAAAATAGGGGTTGAAATTTTCAGACCGCCTTAGCTCGAAAACTTTCAATAGAAGGATATAGTTTTCTTTTTACGTTTTTAAATTGATCTTGAACTAAACAATTTTTTGAGACCACCCGGAGCATTGCACGACCAGCCGTTCGTTTGCACCGAAATGGATCGTCAACATGATCGTGAATCAAACCGTATAAATTCGGCCCAGATATATCATCGCTAGGGAGCACCTGATTATAATCACGGATGGCTGTATAAAGTTGAGTTGGTTGTTCTGTGATGTTATTCCATTTGGATTTTGGATTTTGTTGATGGATACTTCTGCAACTTGAACAAACGTTGAAGCACTATTGGGTAAATTATCACACAACCGTAAATCATTACACAACGGTTTATTATAGTATCTATGCAGGTAAATTATTACACAACGGTTTATAATTTACATTATGCTTCATGAATAACTATCAATAATTAGTTATTGAATTATGGAATCCCGGGAAATTATATGAAACTAATTAATTCCCCGGCCGGCTCTAGTACTCCGTTTAGGACTTTCCTGGAGGGAGCTCGAGGGTACTGACCACAGAAAACAGTGATCTACGCAGAAGGGGATATATACAGGTAAATAATAAACTGCTGTGTAGTAATTTGCAGCGTTTTGAAGTTCCGATGGTCACAAATTCCATATTGGACAACCCTCACATTCCCCTAGTTTCGTCTAATTGACGATCGTGAAATGATATTAGACAAAGTGAAATTTTTAGATAATTGCCTTTGAATGGCTTAAAACGGAAACAAAGAAAACATTGTGACTAATCAATGTATAGACTTACAGAATTACTGTCGTGGTTCCTCCCAGACCCACCACCATTGTATTCGCCAACTTTAGATCTCGCAAATAAACACACAGAAGTGGGGACGAAAGACGCAGGAGGTAGAAGCCCAGCCTGGTTCCCCACCATCCCCTACAAACTAGGGGATGGAGGGAGACAGCCACCAGGGTCTATAAAACCCCAGCGCCTGCCTCTTTTTCCTCATTATACGTTCTCCTCTAGTCGCTGACTACTCTCTCTCCTCCTTACCTCATCTCTCTCTCTCTCCTCTCCTAAAAGATGCTGTGTGTGGTGGTGTGGCCGCATACCAGGTCCGCTGTACCTCCTGTTATGTGACCTGTCCCTTCCCTGTGGCGACACCACCCGTCACCCCCGACTCATCGCCTCCTTTGCACCTACTCTTGTCCATACTACTTACCCATGCCTTGTACATATTGTAATCTCTATCACCTAAGCATCACTCTACACCACCCTCTTGTACATACTATTCTCTGCCTTGTACATAGTGTTGTATCTACCACCTAAGCATCACTCTACCTACTAAGCATCACTGTACGAGTACATACTGTCATACCTACCATCTAAGCATCACTGTACATACTGTTACCCCTATCATCTAAGCATCACTGTACATATTGTTCACGCTCCCACTGTACATAATCTTTAGCCATCTGTTACTATTAAGTTACTACCAAGGCTCTAGGCCTCCCCTTGTTCCGTGCCCTCAGCCTCATCTTGTTCCGTGCCTTCAGCCTCCTCTGTTTTTCAGCCGGCCCTCAGCCATGTCATTCTGTGCCCTCAGCCTACGATTTCTGTTTCCTTGCTCAATCTGGGGGGACCTATGTCGTGGTTCCTCCCAGACCCACAACCATTGTATTCGCCAACTTTAGATCTCGCAAATAAACACGCAGAAGTGGGGACGAAAGACGCAGGAGGTAGAAGCCCAGCCTGGTTCCCCACCATCCCCTACAAACTAGGGGATGGAGGGAGACAGCCACCAGGGTCTATAAAACCCTGGCGCCTGTCTCTTTTTCCTCATTCTACGTTCTCCTCTAGTCGCTGACTACTCTCTCTCCTCCTTACCTCATCTCTCTCTCTCCTCTCCTAAAAGATGCTATGTGTGGTGGTGGTTCGCCCATAACCCCCAGCCAGATAACCTAAAAGATCCCAGGAATAAGGGTGGTGATTCGCTCATAACCCGCCTGGGCATATCCTCACACCACTCGTGATGAAACTCGCAAATTCAAATTCATCACAATTACGATTGAAGAAGTAAGTGCAATTTCATTCAAAGATGGTACACGGAAACCTGCCTTTTCGGTCTCCCTCATTGGCGGGAGCATTCAAGATTGATGTAACTCTCTAATGGCTTGGGAGGGGGAGACCATACGATAAATCATTTGCCCGGGAAACGATGACACCACGGAGGTAACTGGGTCGCCCCGCCATTACACCTGGCAATGACACAATATTAATGCCAACTAGACGATCACCTACATCAACCCAAAGGTTGATACCATCGCGCTCCCCACCCCTCCCACCAACAGTCGAGTTGTCTGTATGTTTAATTCTCCCTCTTCTATACAACAAGCCGTCCCGAGCACGCTACTCCGTGTTTTATTGAGTCATTACCATTCTTCATCTGGTTATCTCCCATCTGACTTGGACTTGGGATATGAAAGAACCCCTCTCTTCTCTCGACACTTCCGCCCTGGGTTTCCTTCCCCACTCCGTACCGACTGGAGGTTTTGTTCACTCCAGTACTTCAGAAAGGGCTTCTTTATTCAAACCCACACGGATAGAGCTGGAATAGGCGAACCCAACCTTGGGGTACTCCTGTTGTGGAAATCCTTCATCTCTCAACATGGTGTCCCGGGATAGAGTACATTAATTTCAGGGATCGATTCTTCAACTAGTTTGCAACAAAAGGTGTCTCATAACATTTTTCATGTACCTATTTTCGATGTAGTAGGTATATAAGGGTGAAAAATACAACCTATAACCGATGATTTTATTAAGATGAATAAAAGAAACTTAGATCTTCGTATTTCAACAAAATCAAGTCGACAGGCATATACCTACCATGACTTGGTACCTATAATGATTTCCTCTGCCTGTGATGACGATGAGTTTGGAGTTAGCCATAAACTGGCACTTGTCAGTGGGCGTGTCATGGGTATCCACGAAGAACGCCTTTGGTACTGATTTTATAATCATCTTCCTCTACGCGTTTAAAAAATTTGAAGGAAAACTTGCTGTATGGATGGAGAAAAAAACACGTAAAAGAAAAAGAAGATTCGAAACAGCCGCTTTCTTTACATCACACGGATATAACGCGTCGACAGGCCATTTCCCATCTCTCGCGGAAAAAATTCGCTCAGGAAAAAATTGTTATAACACCCTCTCAAAATAATTGTTTCTTTTACGTTTTGAGATGCGTGGACTTCAAAAACTCTGCAAAGTCCTTGTCACATGGATTTATTATTCTATTGGACTTACCTTCCGAAATTTTAGCTGTTCATTTATTGTTTCTCAAAAACAAGAATTAGGCTCCTATTTTTTTTACAAATTATCTTTGATCATTGATAGTGTCATTTTTAATGGTCGATTCGCCTGATGATACTACTTCTAGTGTTATTATACAAATCTATGGTGATTCCAGACAAATACCCAGGTTTTTGATACATAAAAGTGAATATTCGGAGCTGAGACGTACAGCGTACGGCGGACCGACATTGCATTGTGGTTTACTATAATTCTCTGAATAATACGCCTATGTATTCGCTCAGCAAAAGTTTTTATAACACCCCTCAAATTTTTTTCTTTTACGTTTCACGGTTCGTGGTTTTCAAAAATGCAATGTCTGTCCGCCGTACGACGTACACCGTATCATCTATATCCACTCTATTTTCGGTCTAAAAAATTCGTTCTTTCGCACACAAGGCCCATTTGGGCCGCAGCAGCAGCGGTGCGTGGAGTCTGAAAACGGTGGGGCACCAGACCAGAACACAAAACCAACAGATTTTTCTACGAAATACCCCAGGCAACAACACCCTTCCCTTATTTACTGATAGAGTGATATTCAGCAAAGCTTGTCTCTTTCAGTCAACACTCCATCGTCGTACGAAAACGTCGGCAATTTCTATTGCAAATTAGCCACCGAATTCATGTGCTACAAAAATACAGTAAACTAAAATACACCAAACAATGACCCGTTTGTAGGTACCTACTTGAATGGAGAAGCCAGATAGTTATCTGTGTGTTGACGCCGATCAATCCACAAACCACAAACAGCAAACAGGATAAAACGCACGTAGGTATCAAAAATACAAATCTGTCGTCGGAAACTGACCGAACGCAAAACGCGCAATATTTGAAGCAAAAAATTGAAAACTGACAGACCCAACAGAGAAAGCGAATGTGATTCAGGGACAACAAAAACAAATCAGAAGAAGAAGCATATCGTATCGAGATGACAAATTGAATTGAACGATTTTGCGGTTGAAATCAGATTCTGGGAACAGGAGCCCAAAGTGGGCGGGGGAGTACAACATTTTTACTCGACTGAGCATGCGCGGACGGGCCACTTTTTTTCGCGGTAGCGATGGGAACACTAGGTCCCAAGACCTACCTTCCACTTTCAGGAGCCTAGGTTTCGATTTCGATTGCAGGACATCGATTACTGCAACTTTATTCCGATAACATGCTTGATCTATGGAGCTAACATTAAAGAACCACCATGGATACGCTACTAGAACTACTAAAGCTACTAGAGCTACTAAATATCCATACCACAGAAATCTAGCGAGCGGCTGTTGAACTTTGTGAAAAACGCTAGGTAGGTACAGTGTACGGAGGGAAATTCATATGCAGTTGGTCCTTGGTTGGTATGTGAATCTAGTGTTTTTGGGTGCCGGGCAGTGGCCCAGGTGGCCCTGGGCCCTTGTTGTATCCCGAAACTTTGCAGCCCGATATGGGTGCAAAATGGGTGTAAAAATAGGGTTTTTTCGTGTTCTAGCTTGTGAGACATCGTTTTCTATGTTTTTTGGGAAGAGGAGACCGAATATGATGTTGATTTTGACCAACAAGTGAAGAACTGAGGTTTTAACGAAGGTTCAGCTCCCAGTATTCATTTTTTATGGGTCAAAACCCAGGGTGATTGTCTGAAATCACCATAAATGTTTATAATAACATTAGAACTAGTATCAAAAGATGAATCAAGACAAAATGGCACAATATTTGTCACAAAAAAATCGAGCGCCGTGCTGCTGAATGCATCTAGCGGGAGCCGACCCCATAAGGAGGGCGAGAGAGCGAAATTCAGTACACTGTGAAGATTTCATGTAATGATTGATAAGGAATAGTCACGATTGAGTAATCTTGCAGGAGAAAATTGTCTCCGTTTTCACGGAAACACATTGAGTCATGGTTCATGTTTTTGGACGCACGAATTGACAGTACCGTAGCTGCATATCCACATTCAATGTTTTTCCGTGAAAACGGAGGTAATTAAGCTAACAATTGTTTTTTGTTTTTTTGTTTTTGGTAAACGGAGAAATTTGGGGATTGAAGAAAGGCTCACTCAGCTGATTAGGGAAGGCTCTCACCTTGACATTCGAAGGCTCCATTTCGAATTCCATTCTTTGTGACGGTATATGGGAATCCCGTCCATCTTGGATGCTGGCTCTTCCCGATCTTTTTGACACGCGGCTGAAGGGGCGGTTGATTCGCGGAAACGAATCATCAACTCCTGGAGGCAACGCATTATAATCTAACCATTGTCTCCGGGGGCAGCTGTCACACTGCCTCCCTACCTTTCTAGAGGATGGAGAGGGGGAAACTACGCTGTATGGGCGGCGTAGTTAAACCCCTCATCCATTACATGGTAGCAGAGCGTGGTTGGTGGGTATGTGCTGGGTTTTATCCTCGGTACCCCCTCCACTTTTTGAGAGCTTTTCCAGAAGGAATAGCTCTGAGGTTTTCCAGAAGGAATCCTCTTTTTAATACCCCTTTGTTTATCAATATACACTTCGGCCATTGGATTTTCTATTTTTATCAAATCAACCTCATGATTATTATTATTACAATCAACCTCATGATTACTACTATTAATAATATCAAACCTCATGATATTATTCTTAAGGCTGTTATGCCTGGCGTTCAACGCCTATTTTTGTAATTTTTCCCCTTGTTTTCCCAGTTGTTCCATCTTATGATGGGGGGTTAATCACCCAGAGGTTGTTCAGATGAACTTTCCTGAACCAGAACCTCTGAAAACTACTTTCATTTATATTCCAGTTGTTCCATCTTATGATGGGGGTTAGTCACCTAGAGGTTGTTCAGATGAACTTTCCTGAACCAGAACCTCTGACAACTACTTTTTTCTTTCCTTTTTGTCCAAGTGCGCCAAGTGATATTGATAGGAGCTAAGTTCTCCACCAGTAACAATTCTCAGTAGTACCATTACGATGGAAGCTGTCAGCTTTGGAGTTTTTCAGATGAATCTTCCTGAATTAGAACTCCATACTACTTTCAGTCCCGTGTCTAACTTCACATACTTCTTCCTCAAAGAAGTATGTTTTTAAGGGGAGGAGTGTGACGGTATATGGGAATCCCGTCCATCTTGGATGCTGGCTCTTCCCGATCTTTTTGACACGCGGCTGAAGGGGCGGTTGATTCGCGGAAACGAATCATCAACTCCTGGAGGCAACGCGTTATAATCTAACCATTGTCTCCGGGGGCAGCTGTCACACTGCCTCCCTACCTTTCTAGAGGATGGAGAGGGGGAAACTACGCTGTATGGGCGGCGTAGTTAAACCCCTCATCCATTACATCTTGCAGGTCAAAACAGAAGTGAAATTAGCATCAGGGCTCACTCAGCTGATTAGGGAGGGTCCTCACTTCATCAGTTCTTACTCACCAGTCCAACGGAGGCTCCATTTCGAATTTCTTCCTCGTAGGTCAAACGGGAATGAAATTAGCCTCAGGGCTCACTCGGCTGATTAGAGAGGGTCCTCACCTCGCCATCCTTACTCAGCAGTCCTAAAGAGGCTCCATTTCGAATTTCATCGTCGCAGTTCAAAAAAGGAGGGAAATTAGCCTCAGGGTTCACTCAGCTGATTAGGGAAAGTCCTCACTTCATTCTTACTCAGCAGTCCTACATAGGCTCAATTTCGAATTTCATCCTTGCAGGTTAAACAAAACAGGATTGAAATTAGCTTCAGGGCTCACTCGGCTGATCAGGGAGGGTTCCCACGTGGTCATTATCACTCCCAAGTCCTACAGAGGCTCCACTGCGAATTTCATCATCGCAGGTGAATACAGGAGTGAAATTGGCCTCAGGGCTCACGCTGATTAGGGAGGGCCCTCACCTCATCATTCTTATTCACCAGTCCTACAAAGGCTCCACTAACAATGCCATCGTCGCAGGCCATCAACCTGCAATAAAAGTGCATTGCATAGGAATAAGAATGATAAGTAGGATGATGACCTGCAATGATGAAATTCGAAATGGAGCCTCTCTAGGGCTGGTGAGTAGGAATGATGAGGTATCATTCATTCTTATTCCTCTCAAACAGAACCAACTATACCTGCGGGAGAGATACTGAAGCCGCTCCGGAAATTCGGAAACTGGGAAATTCGTAAATTCCGTAATTAAATGCCTATACAGAACAGTTAAAGCTACGGACACACAGGCACTAACACTAATTACAGGTCAGAAGTTTTATACGTCTGTAGGTGTGTGGCCTCATTAAACTACTTTTGGCTTATTATTTTCAAAAAATTTAACTCCCCTCCCCACAAAATTGGGTGGTTTACAATTCAATGTATGTAGAATCCGCAAATGCAATAAAAACGCTGAAAATTAATACACAAAGGTTTATTATTCACCTGTATAAATGCCCCTTCTGCATAGATCACTGTTTTCTGTGGTCAGTACGCTGGAGCTCCCTCCAGAAAAGCCGTAAATGGAGTACTGCAGCCGGCCCGGGAGTTAACATTTCAAGCAATAGCGTGGGATTCAATAATTCAATCATTAATTATTTGTAGTTATTCATGAAGCATAAGGTAAATAATAAACCGTTGTGTAATAATTTACGTGTATAGATGCCCAATCTGGGTAGATAGTATAATAAACCGTTGTGTGATAATTTGCTGTTGTGTAATAATTTACCGTTGTGTAATAATTTACCCAATCATACTTCAACGGTAGTTCAAGTTGCAAAAGTACCTATCAACAGAATCCAAAAGAGCCATCATTTTTCAAATGGAATAATATCACAGAACAACCAACTCGACTTCATACAGCCAACCGTGATTATAATAAGGTGCTCCCTAGCAATGTTATCTGGGCTGAATATATACAATTTGATTCACCCTCCTGTTGACCAAGCCAGTTGGTGCAAACTTGGGCACACACCAAGTCCAAGAACTTTTTGAAAACGTAAAAAAATAGAAGTAACGGCATCCTGGAGATTTCAGCCCCTATTTTTCACCCCTTAGAGTTGACTGACATTAACGCCGAGCTCTGCGGACCAACTGGACACCACATGGGACCTACGAACCAAATTTCATCGATTTTGGTTCGTGGTAACTAAAGAAAGTGCGAAGTACGGCGGACAGACGAAAACTTTTTTATTGCGTTTTCGGGTTCTACATACCTTGAAACGGAAACCATCAAACTTTGAGAGGGGTTAATTTTTTTTTTTTTTCATGCTCTATTCCAAAGGTTCATTAATGAAAATAATGAACCAAAAATTTCTGACAGTCCGCCGTACTTCGCACTTTTCTTAGTTACCTTGAATCCCATTTAATGAAATTTGGTTGGTAGGTCCCGTTTGGGTTCTAGTTGATCCTCGAAGTTCAGGGATACTGTCAGTCATCTCTAAGGGGTGAAAATAAGGGTTGAAATTTTCAGACGGCCGTAGCTCGAAAACATTTATTCGAAGGGTATGGTTTTTTTTAACATTTTTAAATTGGTGTTGAACTAAATAATTTTTTCAGTCCACCCGCAGCATTGTACAACCAGCCGTTCATTTGAACCGAAAAGCTTCGTCAACATAATCGTGAATCAAACGGTATGAATCCGTCCCAGACAACATTCCTAGGGGGCACCTGATTATAATCACGGGTGGCTTCATGAAGTTGAGTTGGTTGTTCTGTGATATTATTTCATTTGAGAAATGATGGATCTTCTCGATTTTTTTGATAGGTACTTTCGCAATTTGAACAAACGTTGGCGTATTATTGGGTAAATAATTACACAACGGTTTATTATACTATGTACGTAGAAGGGGCACCTATACAGGTAAATTATTATAGAACGGTTTATTATTTGCCTCATGCTTCATGAATAACTATAAAAAAATGATTAGTAATTCTATTGAATCCCGCGCATTTGTTTGAAACTTCAATTCCAGGGCCGGCTCCAGTACTCGATTTAGGGCTTTCCTGGGGGAGCTCGAGGGTATTGGCCACAGAAAACTGTGATCTACGCAGAAAGGGCAGCTGTACAGGTAAATAATAAACCTTTGTGTAAAATTTAGAGCGTTTTTACTCCAGTAACCACCATATTTCAGTAATCGCCTTCAGTTCTGCTCGAGTTCAGTAACCAACTTGGTTTTTAGGACATCAGGTGTGTGGAAACCGTTATTGTTTATCGGTACTTCCTGGGGTCGGTGGGAAATTTTAGATTGTCCCCCAGCCCAAAAACATATCCATGGCAATAAAATAGGAGCCTG
This sequence comes from Leptopterna dolabrata, assembly GCA_954871275.1. NCBI lineage: Eukaryota > Metazoa > Arthropoda > Insecta > Hemiptera > Miridae > Leptopterna > Leptopterna dolabrata. The sequence continues at coordinate 62,457,269 of OX940975.1, forward strand.
ATTCGTGTTTCTGAGAAACAATAAATAAACATTACTGTAAGTCCCGTAGAATAGTAAACCCATGTGACAAGGACTTCGCAGCGTTTTTCACCCATAACACCCCTGGGTGTATTCCGATTGGGCTGCAAAGTTTCGGGACACAACTAGGGCACAAATGGAGCCTGTGTGCAAAAGAATGACTGTTTTAGACCGACAATAAAGTAGATATGGATGATACGGCGGACGGACATTGCATTTTTGGAATATAGGTACGCACCTTGAAACGTAAAAGAAAAAATTTTGAGAGAACGTTATAAAAATGTTTTGCTGAGCGCATAGGGGTATTTATCACAGATTAGTAAATCTAAGTGCAATTTCCGTCCGCCGTATAATCCATATCTACTTTATTTGCGGTCTGAAAAATGCATTCTTTCGCACACAGGCTCCATTTGGCCCCTAGTTGTGCCCCGAAACTTTGCAGCCCGATTCGAATACTGAAGGGTGTAATGGGTTAAAAATGGGAGTAAAAATAGGCTTTTTTTGTGTTTTAGTAACATGAGCTTGTGAGGTATAATAGTTTTCCATGTTTTTAGGCCGAGGAGTCAGAATTTGAAGCCGATTTTGACCAAAGGTTGGACAATTCATTTCCTGAAATTCATTTTTTATGAGTAAATAAAAACCTGGGAAATTGTTTGAAATTAGGAGTAGTATTGACAGGTGAATCAAGACACCTAAACGCCGCTACCAAAGATTGTTGATCAAAGGTAATTTGTCAAAACAATGAGCCTAATTCGAGTTTTTGGGGGCCAAAATTGGTGGAAACCATAAAAAATAGCTATTTGAATAGTGCACATGAAAGAAACAATAATTGAAAAAGCAACATATCAGTAGGCATGTCAAGTAGATTAATAAACAAACGTGACGAGGACTTTGCAGCGTTTTTAAATTACACAGAATTACAGTATTCTGATCAATACTATTACCAAATTGTTGCTCAGTTTTCCAGCACACTTAAAAACCCTTCCTCGCCCTTTTCTCGTTATTTTGCTAATAAGGGAGATACTGATTTGCAATAATTAATCATGGTAACTAACTGTGGTTAACAGGTAACATAGGGCGTTGTACGTATTTATTAAATAATTCTTGATTGACTTCTACCAGTCATCTCAAGAGAACACGATTGAAACAATTCATGAACTTCCTAGTATATTGTCTTCTTCCGTGAAATTATATAAATAATAAATCCTGGTACATCACAGCTCTTGGGTATCTCATTACAAATGCAAGTACGAATTTCGTAAGTCAGTGCTTATAATGCTTATAATCAACAATTTTTGAGAGGTTAACAGGTAGATCTCTAGCGGCTTTACGTTGCTTGGACTCCACTAAACTTCATGATATTGAAAAATGAGTACGCTGAGTTCATAACCTGAAAATACATGGGTACATAGGTGAGTAAATTTCAAATATAAACTATCTGTTTGAAATAGTCGAAGAAATCAGCATATTTCATTATTCATCATTACATTTCTGTTCATCAGGAAGTTTCTGTTTCATGTTCATATCACGAATTTCATCCGTCTGAACATTAAAAGACATTGTAATTTGTGCATATTTGGAAAAATGCTCAAATCCGCAAATAATACGATACCACAGTAATAGAGGTGCATTTTACAGAACGGAAAGTGGGGCAATTAATCTGAAAAACTTACTGAAGAAAATGTTGCCATGTTCATGTCGATGATTCCGACGCCTTTAATTTTCACAGGCTCTGTGATGGCAGTTAGAAAATTGAGGACCGTCTTTTTGTTGCGCATATCCAAGTTGTACCATTCCATGAAGTACAGCTCATCACGCAGCGATTCAGACTGAAATTTCGTAAATGACATCATCAACTATCAATAATGGAGATATTTTGGTTTATTATTGTTGTATTATATTAAACATGATCGTTAATGTTGGTAAATTATTAAACAACGGTAAGTTATTACAAAATGGCTCATCTACCCAGAAGGGGCTGGATTTTGTTGATAGGTACTTTTGCAACTTGAACAACCGTTGAAGTATTATTGATGGATAAATTATTACATAATGGCAAATTATTATACAACGGTAAATTATTACACAACGGCTCATCTACCCAGAAGGGGCTGGATTTTGTTGATAGGTACTTTTGCAACTTGAACAACCGTTGAAGTATTATTGATGGGCAAACTGTTACACAATGGCAAATTATTACACAACGGTAAATTATTAGACAACGGTAAATTATTACACCACGTTAAATTATTACACAACGGTAAATTATTACACAACGGTTCATCAACCAAGAAGGGGCTGGATTTTGTTGATCGGTACGGGTTATCTATACAGAGAGCTGTGATCTGTAACAGAAGGGTATTCTGTACAAAATAATAAACCTTTGTGCAGGGATTTGCAGCGTTTTTTATACAGGTTCTGAAAAAACTATGAAATATTTTCGTAAACCACCATTAGCCTACAGTATGGTATCCAAGTTATTGACCATTTTACAAAACGCCAGGGTTGGTACAATTTCAGGGAGGCTCGTTTTGCCCATTAAAATACTATTTTGTTTCTTTCATCTCAAATTTTACTTTGTCAGTTAGCTGTTTTACTTTTTCACTTTTTCCTCTGCAAATTTTGTTCCATTATATGTTGTAAGCAGTATTCTAATCAATGTATATATTCACTTACTTCTCCAGTGAGCAGGGTTCCAAGGAGTGACATCAGGAATACCGTGCAAACTTCTGCCACCATCATTAGGATGAATATGACAATACTCATGTAGTTCACATCAACCATGGCCTGTTGCAAATAATTACGAAAATTAATAACCACATCATGAGTAAATGGTAACAGAAGAGTCCATAGTTAGGCCAGAAGCTCATTTTACGAAGGAAACGAGTTGGTACGGTGACCACTTGAGGGTAGATGGAGGTGGGCTATTTAGCTCATTGGTGAGTCAATTCACTGTCTTGAACTGTGATGAGGCGCGATTTTTCTTGTTTTGAACACCGCGTACGCACTTGATTGTTTTCGATGTCTATCGAAAACTAGGCACCTTTCTACCAACTTCTTCAAACCTCGGAACAACAAAAATTTACAATAACTTGAATTATCCTTGGCCGATCACGTAATGGACATACGTCAGTGAAGTGGCGCTTGTTTTACTTTAACTTCCAAAGGGGGTACGTATGTGTTTTTTGTATAATATTGTATCGATGCTTGGCCAGCTGGGAGGCGATAGAAGACACAATCTGACAGCCACTGGCTGTTCTAGGTATTGAACTGTCTGAAAAGGTGTCCTCATTTATCGCCCTATACCACCCAAATGATGATCCTGTCGGAAGGCGACCAGTTGAGGCGCTCACAGGCTATTCCTACCAGCACCCACCTAGGAGTCCTAAGGAGTATACGGGCTGGATGAGCCGACAGCATGACTATTTCTATGGATGTTCTTACCATGCTGGACTACCAGAACAGAGCGGGTGACTTCGACATGAAGATTTTTTGTCAAAGGACACAATTCTTCACGACCTAAAGGAATCCCCTGAAGACCGCAGAACATTGATGACAGCCGCGAGTCACCGTATCCAGATCCTACAGACCTGGGTAATCCTGATGCTCTACAAGGTACAAACTAGCACACCTACTTGAAAGTTAAACATTCCTGTCGCGTACAGCAGTGTACGTGTGAGTAGTAATAATTATATTGCTAATCCTATTATTATAATTCGCGAGTTTGTTCGTGTGAGTGTGTGACGGCATCAGAGCTAAACAGCTGAACGGATTTTCATGAAGGTGATCTCATTATGATCAGCGAGTTCCGGGCTAGTTTATAGGCTATCGCTCGGTCCACCAGGCCTCTATAATCGTTTCCAGGCAATCCCTAAAGACAGCGTCCGAGTTCTTGCTTTTGATTGCTACGGTCTAGCGGTCTAGCGGTCTAGCCCATGTCGCGGACCACTTTCGACCCCAAGCAGAATAAGGTGGGTACTGTCGGAAAGAAGTTTTCAAGGCGGTTTTAACCGTACTAAAACGATATTTGTGGGGCATGCCGGTCAGGATCGATTTCATGATAGTGAGTTCATCGTCAGAATAATCGCGTGGGTAACAGATAGTTGTCCTCATGTTTTGTTACAATCCCATACCTATGTGATTCATAATTTATTGAAATCGTGAAAATGTGTGTCCAATCTTGAGAACGGAGTGGCTGGGGTGATGCTTTGCTAGAAGCGGAGTAGAAGATTTCAAGACGGGTTCCAGGGTAGCGACGAGATTCATCGTCAGACTATTCGCTATGAGAAAATTGTGAAACTGCCATTATAAAGTGCGAATTTTTCGTGGCTTATCTTCGATTCCTACGGCCTAGAGCCCGTTGTATTTTTTAGTACAACGGGCACAAATATAATGCTGATACTGTAGTTTACTCACTACTAATATGTTGTACAAGCAAATTCCAATGACGAGCAGTCCAGTGGAGTACCCCAGCGCGACGAGCAAACTGATTTCTGAATTGAACGTCGCAATCATCCTATTGGCATTTGAAACAATAAATACAATTTTGTGAGCTATAATATCTACATTAATAAAATATAAATTTGGAAAAAATTTAGTAATTTGCAAAAACCATCATTGGTAATTAGGAAAAACTCTAGAATTTAATTAATAGGGATTTCCAAAAAATGGGCCAAATTTGAACGCTGATGAAACTATTGTACAAATTTTGAACAACGCAACCGATTTGCGGGACTTCTATGCTAATTCTGAGTCCAATGCAATTTACAGATTGAATATCGGTCTATTGTTGACGAAATGAGAGCGAAAATAACTTTGCCCTCGACGGTGTTGCCATCTGCTGAACATTCTTACAAGTTTTTCCGGGCTATTTCCGCTTGAATCTGCTAGAGGAGACAAGAAGAAGTCAAACTTAACCATTAAAAAAATTATTTGTCATTGAATGTTAGTAGTAGGATAATTTGTGGTAGAATAAATAAACTGTGTTATGTGTACCTTACGCAAAGGAGCTACCAAAAAGTTCCAGTCAAGCATTAAGGCTATAGCGAATTTTCAAAGAAATATTCGTGCTACTGCGTAAAAAGATGATATAGCGAGATCGGGGAGTTCAAAAAAGAGATGAGGAAAATATGTTTATCACCGAAATAGCCCCTCTTTCTGTAGTGAATCACCATCCCACACAATGTCAGGTGAAATAGTTTTAAAGATATTATCCAAATCTGACCCCTATTCTGTATGGAAAACAACTGAAATGATATTCTTCTATATTTTTCTGTCTTTAATTACCCTTTCATACACTTTCAGTGATTTTATATCAATTGTTCGCGATTCGTTTCAACTGATTTTTGGCCCCTTAGAATTTTTGAAAATTGCTCATCTTCGAGCACATTGTTTTGTTTGTTAATAGGAACATTTTGGCGAAATGTGGATTTTTTAAAAATATGCCCAAGGTCAGATATCGTCTGGAGTGACACATAAATAATTTTTTTTTGTAAACAACAAAAACTTTATACAACGCATATTGTCAAGAGTTGTAGAAGGTCTATACATATAAAACACAAGTTAAACCCATAAAACTTATGGGGATTTATGAACCTAAGGTCAGTGACCCGTCCAGGCTCGTCTCTTCCACTGCTGTTTATGTTTGCGTATTGTCAGCGTTTGCGTGCAGTTTCATTGAGATAGCACACCGTAAGTGTTAGGAGAATGAGTTACATAGGTCAAGAACTTATAACAATATTTACAGGTTGTCGTGAGCGCAAGGTAGGGTTTGGTTTGGGTGCAGGAGAGAGGAGGATTTGACCCTTAGGAGTCTTTTTTTTCACCACAGCGAGTGTTAGAGGATAGCTACCACCCCCGGTTTTCAGCACAGCGAGCGATAGTGGATGTACCAGTACCCCGCGGTTTTCACCACAGCGAGTATGTGAGGGAAAGGTTCGAGAGAGGATGCGCAATGTAAGAGAGAGGGAAGTCGCTGGTAGTAGTCATCGGTAGAATGAAAAGCTGCGTGTCGGGCGCCTTATAAACAGAGCCCTTCAAATGCCCTATTGCCATGGCGCCATACAAAAATGCCATATTCTGACGATTTTTTTGTAAAATGCCATACTCGGCCGATTTTTGGGAAAATGCCATGTTTGTGCCATGTTTCACCTTTTTTTCGCCAAACTCCATAATAATAATTATATTATGGATAATAATAATAATAATTTGGACATGCAGAAGGCCGTGCTGATTGCTTCGTGTAGCCTGGTGAGGGAGTTTTTGGGGGAGGCTATTATGCCCGACCACTGAGCCCTCCACATGCACTTGTGGGTGGGAATAGGCCCTTGGCACCACGAGGCGTCACCCCGTGGCACTTTTTACCCCCCACGGGTGATGACCACCAAATAATAATAATAATAAATAATAATAATAATAATAATAATAATAATAATAATAATAATAATAATAATAATAATAATAATAATAATAATTGTCGTGAATCCCTCCAGGAACCACTCCTCTAGCTAACTTAAGTTCTCGCCAATATTCTACCGCAAAAGATAGGCTCTGGAAATAAACAGTAGGAGTGGGGAGACAAGCCACAGGACCCAGGGTACACAACCTGGAGCCCCACCATCAACCCCTAACAGGGGGTTGGAGGGAGAGGACTCATTTTCCTATAAAACCCCGGATCCTGCGACTTTAGCTTCATTCGACACTTCCTCTAACCAGCTCTCTCTTCTCTCCTCTTACCTTGCTCTCTCTCTCTCCCTCTAAAAGATCCTAGACGTCGGTGGTGGTCAGCCCATAACCGCCTAGGCAAACCTCCTCTAAAAGATTCCAGATGTCGGTGGTGATTCGCTCATAACCGCCTGGACACCTCCTCTCCAAAAGATCCTAGATGTCGGTGGTGATTCGCTCATAACCACCTAGGCAAATTCACCTAAAACCTCTTCCAAAAAGATCCCAGACGTCGGTGGTGATTCGCTCATAACCGCCTGGGAAATTTCCCTCACACCACCGTGATGCCAATTTTAAATTCATCACAATAATAATAATAATAATAATAATAATAATAATAATAATAAATTATTTGTAATTAAAAAAGCTTTGTAAATAAAATAAATTATTTAGCATAAATAACTTGTATGTTGTGATATTATCGTCTCAGAATAGCTGGGGTGGTCGGAGAGGGTTGAAAAATAAGTGCCATATTGAGAGAAATAAGCGTCGTATTTGGGTCAAAATAAGTGCCATATTGCCATATTTTTTAGGGCCCTATTTCACAAAAATAAGTGCCATATTGTGAAGGGCTCTGCTTATAAAGGTGCCTCCGTCTCGTCCCTCGTCTACCAACGACTGTTGATGGCCGTTGGGAGTTGATGGAGGGGAACCCTTCCCGGGCTTCCACCGAGACCTCGCACAGCTCGCCTTTCTCCTTGCTATTTTCGGTTAAATCCTAACATATTTACATTGGAGTGAAATAGGGGTACCACGACACAGGTTATTCCTAAGTAATTAGTAAATACACTTAGTTTATTCGTATTATTCAATTCAAAAAATAGGTACGAAGGCTGATTTGTATCATCCTAATTCAAAATTGTTTGTAATCCTAATTTCGTTATTTTCAAGCTCAATAAATTCTAGAACCAGTTTTATTAATTTCCCTGTTGATGTTGAAGTAATGGTTAGGAGCGGTATCTGTTCAAATAGGGCTGGAGCTAGCCACGGAAATTGTCTGGTGTAGAAATCGTTATGTGACCGTGGTATCTGGAGGTTTTAGTTACATACAAAACAGTTCTGTGAATATAAGCCATCCTGGGAGTAAGAACATCGGCGTGTCTGTACAGTTAACTAGTTGAAGTACGTTTATCGGTATTAGTTGCTGTAGTGAATGTATAATGGACGCACATCCACTACGAGAGGCGCTGAGGGAGGATGTGCCCGGTTTGGTTATAGGCGTACTACCACCATGCCCGGGATCTTTTTGGAGGCATGTCTGGTTTGGTTATAGGCGAACTACCACCATGCCCAGAATCTTTTCGGGAGCGTGCCTGGTTTGGTTATGGGCGGACCGCCACCATGCCCAGGATCTTTTAGGATGAGTGCCTGGTTTGGTTATAGGCGAACTACCCCCATGCCCAGGATCTTTTAGGTGTGAGGAGAGAGATGAGGAGTGAGGAGAGAGAGAGATAAGTCAGCGACTTAAGGAGAGCGTAGAATGGTTGGAAAGGCGAAGGAGGCGAGTATATTTAGCCCTTAGGGCTATCTCCCTCCATCCTAGTGGAGGATGGTGGGGATCCCTCACTGGGTGCCTCGGCCCTCCCGCGTCTTCCGTCCCTACTTCTATGTTTATTTGGCGGGATCTTAAGTTTACAAGGAGTGGTTCTGGGAGGATACCACGACAGTTGCTATTCTCAAAGCTGTATTCATTGCTAGGTTTATACTATAATAGTTAGATGCATAAGTACCTTCCCAGACAATGATACCAACTGACATACAAATTGATCTCGATGTTTCTATTGAGCCAAATGCTTTAGTAAGATCAACGAATATTGATATTATTTTGCCTCCTTTGTGGGCTCCTTTCTTATTTCCGTTACTCGATTACTAGATTAACTGGCGCATCCTCTGTTCCCATTTGCTGTCGAAATCCAAATAGGATAGGGGATGAGAGGTTATTTGATTCAAGATATTCTATTAGTTGCAACTTGGCTATTTTTTCAAATATTTTCTTAAAGTTTGATAGCAGCGAATAGGGCGGTAACTGCTTTCTAGTGTTCTTGATCCATTCTTATACAGAGGTCGCACTATAGCTATATTGAGATTATTTGGAAATTCACCCTGTAATAAACTCAGGTTAATCATGCGAGTAAGAGGGGATGCTAAAAATAGTGCCGTGTTTTTCATCACGTTGGATAATATTCGGTCCCAGCTTGGACCTGTCCCGCCCCTGATTGATATAATAGCTTTGAACACTTCTTCCGGATATGTTGTACATTGTACGTTCTCAACATCAGTTCTGGACAGATTTCAAGTTCTATTTTTATTAACTCAGATCGTATGCCATCTAGTCCCGGCGCCTTATTGTTTTTCAGAGACCCAATGACTTTTTTGATATCCTCATCAGTGAATAGTAGGTCCTCCTACTATTAAAGGGACTCCTGCGCGTCCTTATTCGCAATATCTAAGGGGGTGAGTTGGGAACAGTCCCTCCATCATGGCCTTACGGAGGGAACTGTCCCTCCTTCTCCATTAGAGTGCTACCAGCAGGGTTGCTGAGCTTCCCTGTTACTATTTTGTACCCCTGCCCCTGGGATCTTCGTTCAGTTGGCTGACAAGCTTTTGCCAGCAGTCCGCTTTGCTTTTGTTTATTGCATGGCAAAGCCTCCTGCTGGCCTCATGTACTTATTCTGTTTGTGCCCTGTGTCGGTTTTCTCTGTCTCTGGCTCTCTGGGCTCACCACCTTAGTTGATTGCATGGACTCCTGAGCTCTGTAATTTCTTGTTTCCATCAGTAAACAGGTCCCTTTATTTTGGTCTAGGTCTTCTTCAGGGCACATATGCGTAACAGGCATTGGAGATGATTCTGATGGTTTCTCCACTGTTGATTCGGCATCAGAAGTATTATACTCCTGTGCCCTTCCATGTAGAGTCCGATCCCCCTGCTGCAAGACCTGTGCCATCTGCTCCTTATCAAATTTCACAAGGTTCCATCCTTTGGCTCTACTAGCGTCCCTGTTTGAAGTATATATCTGTCATTCAATGCATTCAAATGTTATGTACTGATGGTCACATCCGGTGAAGTCCTTCATAACTTGCCATTCTTGAATTCTGCTGGCCAAGGGTCTCTGAAGACAAAGATATATCTGGTATGGTCCCCATTTGCCCTGGCCAGTGGAATGCGGGGGAGTTACCTTCATTCGAAACCGCCAACCCTGTCCTGCCCACCGTTTCCATTATCAATCTTCCTCTTTGGTCTGTGTTAGGCATTCCCCATTCCAGGACCTTGCCACTGAAGTCACCATCCACTAGGCTGTTCCCTTCTGCAGTCTGAACAGTGTCCTCTAGTTCTCCTACCTATGACCTTCTACTTGCCCCTGCCTGACAGGCCACATTGCTGCTGTTCCCAGATCATCCACATACCACCGGGTGCCCTGTACCTGGTTATGGTGCTGCTCACTAATAATTGCTATGTCGGCTATTTTCACCTGTAGAAGCTGCTAGAGCAGGTTTTATGCTTTAGGACTTCTGTGTAGGTTCCCCTGCAAGATCTTTATGATTTAGTGCCCATTCTGGCCCCCTCCCAAGCCCCTTGTACATCAGTCAACCTGAAATACATTTTTAGGGCCCATTCATAGGCTGAACAGCTGTTATCCCATTGCTGCATGCCTCGCATCCAGTCCTGCATGCTGGCGGTTGATGCATGTCACTATGTCAGCCTTACATTCCCTGGTCTGGTGTGTACCAGTGCATCGCGCACACACATCCTGTTTCTCTCTGCATTTACTAGGTGTATGCCCGTATGCCTGGCACTTGAAATATCGGTTGAGACCTACAAACACACACACACAACACACACCACATCGCAACTACAATGCAAGGTTCCCATGTGCACATTGCACATTCACATTGCATCTAGCAAAGCCTATGTTTATAGTGCCTGCCCCCACTAAAATTTCTCGGACTATGGGAGGGGGGGGGGAGGGGGCCCTTACCACCCATATCACAGCCTACATATCCCAGTGTACTTTCATGAATGCAGAGACAAACCCCTCTTCCATTTCAGTCAGTGATATAAGATCCTTCGAGAGGCGTTCTGGCCCCATACTGCCTTCCTCAGCTGTTCTTGAGTTATGGACCTGTCTACAAAGTTGATGCTGCCAAGCAGAGGTCTTCAGGGCCGTACAGAGGCCTTAATCTTGAAACCCTTCTTCTCCTGCAAAGCTGCAGAGAGTACCCCCCCCCCCCCCTCCTGGTTTCATGGCACCAACAACAGCTAGTCTTTTCCATGTCTGCAAGCATCCACCCCCACGCCGAGTGAGACTAAATCGATCTCACTTGTGCTAGCCCTCTTGGCTTGGTGGAGCAGGGTGACGGGGGGGGGGGGGCTCCCTGCTCCCGGTCCCTAGTCACCACTATTGGGTCAGGTTTATTACTAGTCCCCTTCCTCATGGGGTTTGCCAGAGCTCCTGCTTACAGCTTTTTCTGCTGGCTATTCATTGCCCCTTTGTCTAGTCCTTTAGGACCCTGTGGTGCTGGCTGTGGTGCCTTGTTCTTGATTTGCTGTGGATGGTAGCTGTTTCCTTCGATCCTTGGTCTGACTGGAATTTCATCGCTCCGGGAAACTTCTTCACAGAGCTTCCTATTTCTCTTCCGCTTCCTTGCAACATTGATGAACGAGCCCTCATCATTGTCGACCCCCTCAGTGGTGTCCATGTTGTCAGACTGATGTACTTGGGGGAAGAGCTGCTTCCTGCAGACAGCATCCATCTCCCCTCTATCGACAGCCACCTCCTTGATTCAGTGATTAGTGACATCCATCTTCTGTCCCATGGCTGTGAAATCTTCACGCCTCAGGCAGTCGAACTCATCATAGATGGATGAGACCATCCCTCCTAGTCGCTCAATCTTTTCCACCAGCTCATTCCGCTGAGAAGTGACCTCATTTCTGAAGATTCCCTCCAGCATGGCCAAACCCTGGGGCAACCCTTGGAGGACCAGATCATCATCCTCAACCCTCATTGGGCCCTCCCTTGTCTGAGCCGCAACCCTTTCTTCTAGTGCAACCTCTGCCTGGTGTTGCATTTCTAGCTTTGGTGCCACTCAGTCCCTGACAGAGCGGAGTTCCTATCTCTGCTCTATGATCAGTGAGAAATCACTGCACTGAACGTCTTCTCTACATAATTCAATTCAGCCTGCACCCGAGACTGGGCAATGTTATTTGTGTCCTTGCTTCATATGTCCCACTCGGCATATGTCCCATTGGCCTCTCGCCAGGCAACGGCGGCCCGATCATGCTTTGCCCTGCAGATACCTCTACAGGGCAGACCCTCGGGTTAGCAAAGGGGGGTATGAACCTCTCGAAGGAAGTTGACTCCCCCACCAGCCTCTTCAGTGGCGGTGTACTACACCCGGAGGGTGGTGGCGTGAGATGCTGATCGGTTGGCTCCAGTTATCTTCTTGGGTGGATAACGAAGCCTGCCACTAACTTTCAGTGACACAATCAGGTCTTCCGCATGACGCTGGCACAACCACCATGAGCCCCGTGGTGTGATCTTCTCTCACTTCCTCCACCTCCACAACTACTGATCGGGGGGGGGGGGGGGGGTCATCCGTCCTGTCCTTTGCTCTTCCTGAGCTATATACTACCAGATCTCGATTTGCTCTTCTTGTTTCATCCTGTGGCTTGTTGTACGGGCTACGCACCGACCTCCCTTTGTTTGAAGCAACAGGAGGAAGCCCTACTACTGTGATATCCCGTATCTCTATCACTCTGTTGGCTAGTAAGGTTTCTAACTCTAAGGTAACTTCTTCCCCTTGAGTTTTTTGGGCTTATTTCATTTAACTGATCCTTTCCTGAAATATTCCTTTGTCTCATTTGGTTTCTATAGTTATCCTCCTCTGCTTCTTGAATGCAGTCTAAGGACCTATGGTACTCCCCTATGTCTTGGCCGGATTGCTGTTTCCTGCCAGCAAATCTATTGAAACCAGTCGGGTATATAACCCCAGTTGCCGTATCTACGCAACATTTTGTCCCTATGCCGACCAGACCTAGCACGGTAGACGGGCTCTTGTTGACAGCTAAGTTACTTGCGAATTCTGCAATTGCCCGACGGTCTGCTTTTCGCACATCAGTGGCACTAGTAGCAAAGTGATAATAGATGTCTTATTCCTTGGCCAACTGGTCCTAATGGCACGTCGGCGGTGGGGCGTCTAATGGGTTAAAGGTCCCAACTAGTTGCAACCTGGCGCACTAGGTCCTTCCTCACGAACCCTTCTGATCATTAATTTATTTGAGACATCCATAAATATATTATAAAACTTTTCGTCTGTGTCGGGGCAACCGCATAAGAAAGCACTTTGGTTCCCCCTTATTAGTCGGCGCTGAGTAAATGCACAATGTCTTGATATTTCAGAGTTCACAGAACGAAAACACAACTGGCCTTTGAAAATGAAACCACTGGGAAAACAAAGAGAACAGAGAAAAACAAAGAAAGAATAATACTTAACTCAATACGCTACCCGATGAAAAACGCTGCAAATCCCTGCACAACGGTTTATTATTTTATACAGAATACCCTTCTGTTACAGATCACAGCTCTCTGGATAACCCGCCTATATAATATAATATGTACTATTCTATACATATTATGTAGACCGCAGACCCTCCGTAGGTTAGTAACTAACCCCGTACTCGTTACTAGGTACCTACCTAAATCACGAGTTAAATGTTGCTAAAATAATTCTGCCGACGACAAATAGTACCTAACAAAAAGAAACAAACGAAGTTCTGAAAAGAAATTGTTGATGAGGAGTGAAAAAAGTTGCGAAAGTATCTACCACCAAACTCCGGCCCCTTCTACGTACCTATATGGTACAATGAAAGGTTGTGTAATAATTTACCGTTGAATAATGATTTACCATCGTGTAGTAATAATTTACCCATCAATAATACTTCAACGTTTGTTCAAGTTCCGCTACCTATCAACAAACTCCAAAACAGCCATCATTTTTCAAATGTAATAATATCACTGAACAACCAACTCGCCTTCATACTCCGCCTATAAAATCAGGTGATCCCTAGCAATGATTTTATCTCCGGCCAATTTCCTAGTGTCGGCGCGTCCCTGGTAACGAGATTTGGTCTGAATGTATACAATTTCATTCACCCTGGAGTCGAAAATGCCTGCCGGTGCAAACTTCGGGGCCTTACTGTGAACGAACGGCTGGACGTACGATGCTTCGGGTGGTCTTACAAAACTCGTAAGTTCAAGAACTATTTAAAACCGTAAAAAGATTCACGTAAAAAACTCGGCGCTCCGCGCCTCGCCAGGGGCAAGCCCCCTGGACCCCCGGTTACCTCTATTTACATACTTCGGACGAAATTATAGAAACACAGAATGAGTTTTAGCTCACCCGTTTCACATAAACCGCAACTCAGCTGATCCGAGGCCTGGGCAGCGTCAAGTTAAAGTCCCAAGGTGCCCACATACCAAATTACCTCGCTGTATTATAATATAATAAGCTTTAGCCACGCTTATACACATCGAAACAACCAAGTGACAACCAAACAAGCGTCATTGTTTACTATCGATTTATAACATCCATTTATATAGTTATATTATGAAACTAGGAAATAAATACCAAGAACAAATACGAAATAAATGCGTGATAGATCAAGAGCTTTCCAACGAATGGAAATCGATTTTTGTCCGATGAAAATGAAAGAAGTTTAATTTCCCTAGCAACTACTCGGTTGTACGTGAAAATCATAAGAAAATTTCGCGCTACTTTTATGTCACTTTTTACTGTCGTTTTTCGGCGGGGGGTCCCATCGCTAAAACACATTCTGTGTTAAAAGGTATAGGCGTTTTGAACATTTCAACCCCCTATTTTGAACCCCTTAGAGATGACTCACAGTAACGTCGAGCTTCGAGGACCAACTATACCCCGATCGGAACCTATAACCCGAATTTCATCAATTTTGATTCATGGTAACTAAGAAAAGTGGCCCGTACGGCGTACGGCGGACAGACAGAAATATTTTTATTGCAGTTTTGGATACTACATACCTTGAAACGTAAACCATCAAAATTTGAGGGGGGGGGGGGGAAGAATTTTTTTTTTTCATGCACGATTCCAATGGTTCATTATTGAAAATAATAAACCAAAATGAAAACCGGCGAATTGGGACACCTCACCGCGGCAAAACTGTCAGGACGCAAAATATTCTGAGACCCCGATGTTTCTTCGACGAATGTTCGACGGCAACTCTCATTCAATACAATACAAGTACCCGTAAGTGCCAGTGTACTTACTCTGACAACCCCGACTGCTGGCTTTTCAAAAAGTATTTCGAGCAACTAAACAATTGATATTTCAATGCATGCAAAAAATTTCATAATTCAATAAAGGTCTACCAAATACGCATGCCATTTAGTTTTCAAGTTTATTGATCCAAAACATTTTGGCGCTGACACATGGTCGACATTTTATTTTGCACACCTACCTCATAAACCGACTTAGTCAAAACATGGTAAGATTAATATAACATGATAGTAATCTGAATTAAATCGACAGCACTTACTTAGTCAAATTTTGATGATGGACCAAAGTCTCCCTCAGGCATAATTCAAGGACGCGTTGGTATTCGAAGTTCGTATCATCCAGTTTCACCTCTTCTTGTTCTGGGTGGTTGAGGCGATAGAGATTAGACGACCGATCGAATAGCGTGTTGAGACTGTACATTATGATGCGGAATTCATATCTCAGCCTTTGGGTGACGTCGGCCATCATGAGCAAACTGGTGAATATTATGATGCTCAGGGACAGAACGCCGCAAACTTGCCCTGCTAACGCGACGAAATGCAGGACGCCCTCATGGGTAGGAAATGGGTACCACACCGCGATTGGGAGATTCAAGTTTATTCCATTTGGGGTGTAAGGTTCTTCAACACCTTTATTCCACTTTACGAGGTATGGCCCTCCCAAAATTACACAACCAACGAAACAAATGAAGGCGGGTAATGTTAGAAAATACAAAGTTTCCAGTCTAAAACATTTACGCAAATCCGCGCACATCTGTTCTGCGTAAATCCTGCCGCTATTGTAAACGCCAACATCATTATATAATAGTCTATGTTGTTTGGCCACGTGCGATCGGAGGCTGTTGCAGATTATGACGAAGAACATCCCATAAATGGATAAAATAGTGAAGTGAGCTACTAAACTGATGAGCTCCCAGTTACCTTCCAGGGAGAGGAGGAAGATACTGTAAGAAAGGAGTATGAAGTGGCCCACCAACGCAGTAGTGTGGAAGAGGAACAGTCCGATGGAAACTAGGCGGTAGGAGCGTCTCCAAAACGGGAACAACATGCTGACTTGAGGCAAAATCCAGTAATCTTTGTAAAGCGAATTAACCAGCACCTCGTCCTCCTCTGCAGCTAATTCGTCGAAGACCTTGAGAAGGAACGTCATATTCGATGCGGTATCTGTATTGGGCTATTCATTCAAGTAAGCTCCCAACGTTGCACGATTTTCGGGACGGTATCTTTCCTTCATCAGTTTCCTCTTGAGCCACAAGAAAAGTTGGGAACAAGGAATACCTTGACCTCATTAGAAAGGTGAAACAAACTAGAAAGCATGAGAGGCGTCCAGAAAAAAATTGTCAGACATTGAGTTATTAGGTATTCATTAATTTAATTTTAATTGCAGGACTCAAGATTAACGCAGCCTACCTCAATACATTTGGTGCACCTAGTAACAAGCTTCGAAATTCCTCCCTGATTGGAAATTATTGGACCCCCTCCCATGCAGTCCTGATTTAGCACCTTCAGACCAACTGTTTACCAATATAAAGGAGGAATTAGCTTCAAATCACTACCATATTGACAAGAAGGTCAAGGAGGCGGTCGAGGTGCGAGGAGAGGAGGGAATTTCGAATCTCGTTAGATTCGTCAAATAATGTATTGAGGTCGTAAATTGAAAATGAACTAATATGTAATAAGAACATAATTATGTAAATTGGAGATTAATTCCGATGAATTTCAATTTTTTTTTTTTGTTATTCTCAATAATGAACCTTTGGAATCGAGCATGAAAAAAGCAGCGAATGATTACATGACGGTTACGTAGACCTCTGTTTTCTGCAGCATCATAGTTGGGCCATTTATTCGTGAGAAATTGAGTACGTAAACTCGCGTTTGGGTATGCGCAGTGACCGTACCCATGATCCAATCCGATCGTTCTGTAATTCATAGGGGGCCATCTATAAGCTACACCCAAACTTCCATCAATTGTGAGCGAAATCGGGCCATTGATTCCCGAGAAACTGAATAGGTACCTACGTTGGATTCGGGGGAAGCACTAGGGCAGGTGTTGACCAACGAAAACAGTGATCTACGGAGAAAGGTTATTAAGATAATGAATGAACCGCTGTGCATTCATTTGTAGCGTTTTGAATAGAAACCCAATTTCGGTCTATTATTTTCAATAATGGACCTTTGAAATCGAGCATGGTAAACTTGTTGGTTTCCGTTTAAAGGCACGTAGAATCCAAAAATGGAATAAAACAATTTATTTCTTTTCGTCCGCCGTACTTGGCACTTCTTAGTTACGATGAACCAAAATTAATGAAATTTAGTTGGTAGGTCCCATCCGGGTCTACTTATTCCGTGAAGCTCGGCGT
Organism: Leptopterna dolabrata; assembly: GCA_954871275.1. NCBI lineage: Eukaryota > Metazoa > Arthropoda > Insecta > Hemiptera > Miridae > Leptopterna > Leptopterna dolabrata. Next base: position 62,474,678 of record OX940975.1, read on the forward strand.
TACTGTCAGTCATTTCTAAGGGGTGAAAAATGGGACTGAAATTTTTAGAACGCTGTAGCTCGAAAACTTCCAATAGAAGGGTATGGTTTTTTACGTTTTTAATTTATCTCAAACTAAAGAATTTTTTGAGAGCACCTGCAGCCATAGTACTACCAGCGGTTCGTTTGCACGTAAGAGCTTGCAACATGATCGTGAATGAAACGGTATAAATCCGGCCTGAATATAATTCCTAGGGAACACCTGATTATAATCACGGATGGCTGTATGAAGTCGTTGGTTGATCTGTGATATCATTTCATCTAAAAAACGCTGCAAAGTATTACACAACGGTTTATTATTTACCAGTATATATGCCCCGTCCGCGTAGATCATTGTTTTCTGTGGTCAATACCTACCCACCATTATTCGAATACCGGATCCAGCCCGGGAATTACAGTTTGATAAAAAGGTGCGGGATTCAATAATTCAATAATTAATTATTTGTTATTATTCATGAAGCATAAGGCAAATAATAAACCGTTGTGTAATAATTTACCTGTATAGATGCCCCTTCTGCGTAGATCACTGTTTTCTGTGGTCAATACCTACCCTCGAGCTCCCCTCAGGGAAGCCCTAAACCGAGAACTGGAGCCAGCCCGGGAATTACATTTTTTAAAAATGCGCGGGATTCAATAATTCAACCATTAATAATTATTATTTGTTGTTAGGTATTCATGAAGCAACGTTTGTTCAAGTTGCAAAAGTACCTATCAACAAAATCAAACAGAGCCATCATTTTTCAATTGGAATAATATCACAGAAAAACCAACTCGACTTCATACAGCCATCCTTGATCAGGTACCTACTCTCTAGCAATGATATCTGGGCCGGATTTATACGGTTTGAATCACGATCATGTTGACGAAGCATTTTGGTGCACACGAGCGGCTGGTCGTAAAGTGGTCCGGGAAATCTCAAAAAATTATTTAGTTCGATATCAATTTAAAAGCGTAATCAAAACTATATTAAAACCATACCCTTCCATTGAAAGTTTTCGAGCTACGGCGTTCTGAACATGTCAACCCCTATATTTCATCCCTTAGAGATGCCTGACAGTAACGCCGACCTTCGCGGACCAACTTGACCCCAAACGGGACCTACAAACCAAATTTCATTAATTTTGGTTGATGTTAACTGTGCTAAGTGCACCGTACGGCGAATAGACAGTAATTGTTTTATAGTATTTTCGGATTCTACGTACTTAGAAACAGAAACCATCAAATTTTAAGGGGGGGGGGGGGGTTTAAAAATTTGCATGTTCGATTCCAAAGGTTCATTATTGAAGATAATAAACCAGAATGATGGCTGTTTTGAATTTTGTTGATAGGTAGGTACTTTTGTAACTTGAACGAATACTTCATGATTAACTACAAATAATTAATGATTGAATTATAGAATGCTGCGAATTTTCAAGAAACTGTAGTTCCAGTACTCGATTTAGGGCTCTCCTGGGGGGAGCTCGACGGTAGGTATTGACCACAGAAAACAGTGATCTACGCAGATGGGGCACATATACGGGTGAATAATAAGCCGTTGTGTAATAATTTGCAGCGATTTTAAGGTACGAATGGGAATAACTTGCTGGACATACCTCGTGCAATACCTATGGTTTCCAGAATTCAATAACCTACTCTCTGTATAGATTGAACTTCAATATACGCAATACCCCCATACGCCCATTACTAAATCCCAGTCGATTAGCACGGAATTTTTCTTCTTTTCTTTTACTGGACATTAGGTAACACCACCAACTGCATCATAAATTTATTTCAGGAATTATCCGTATCTATATACCAACCAAAAAATATACAAAAAGCAGCATCTCGAAACAAGGAACACACAACACCCCCCACTACGATTTGCTCCATTCGTCGACCCCGAAAGACCATTACTATTGTAAAAAATAATGAACCGAAAAAACCTTACGTGCTCCTGTAATGTTTACACTATTGCCGGTGGTACCTATCCCAAAGAATCTTTGAAGCTCATTTCGAATTCACCTGCTTTACAGCCGAACATTTATTATTTAACAATAATTTATTTACCGTTTATTAACAATTTATTATGATCTCTGCATATCGATAGTAGTTGTACCAGAACAGATAATTTCTTGGAGCTAGTATAGGGTCCTAGGGTCTTCATGGGCTCATTGTTCATCATAATTACGAGCTATTGAATTTCGTATCATTTGTCTGGTATAACTATTACTATCGGTGTATGTAAGAACTGTAATCAGAAACATGGTAGGCAAGAGATCTAAAAATAATTTATTACAGACAAGTCCTGCCAAGAAATTACTGTCAGTATAGTCCTTTAATCAATCCAGATTCCAGATGGATTTAATGATGTACCTACCTTGTGGGGGTCACCCACGGTATCCATTTCAAATGTGCGTAACCCAGGTGAAAAATTCTCGGGATAAGTACGAGCTGTACAACATGAACACAACTTTATATTCAACAAATTACACAAGTTTTTTGTGTACAAGTTTGGAATATTCAATATACTAATCTCACAAGCGCGTAATGGCGTCTTAATAATTCACAATGAATCGCAATAGTAGAACTCACCCCAGGCCCAGTGCTGCCAACCCAGGCGTGAGATTGCCCCGCTCATTCCTACATTTACTAGCTCTCCAGTTCAGTTCATGTTAGACACCCTATCAGCTCGATAATCCTAGAACAATGTCCCGATCGATTGAATAATGATCATAAAAGAATAATCTCAAAATTAAATGCTACTGAGCATGAATCAAGAGCTCCGTTCATGACTGAATCATGGCCTTACTTGAAGGTGCCTTTATACGGCGGTCAAACACCAGGTTATTAGGTATAATCCGTCACCGTGTATATAATTAGTTGTTGTAAAATAAAATCTTTTTTGATTCGTACTTGAATCACCGACTAATTAACTAGAACCTAGCTTCTCTAAACCGACAAAAAACTGATAGGACAAACGCATATAATTGGTGACCCCGACGTGATCAGAAGCCGACTGATCACAAGATGGCTCATGGAGATAACGTTTGAGAAACCCTATACTGCACCACCACGTTCACATCGCCACTAAATATCAAAAATGGAAGGTAAGAGTTGAATACAAGAACAACAACAACGAAGACACCCAGTAGTGGTGTAGTCAAGTCCCTGAGCCCTAACTGCCCCTAAGTGCCTGAAACGTAAGACGCGAAGCGCAAGAGTAGTGAGGTGTCGTCCTATAGACACTCTGAAGTTTATCAATGAAAACAATTTAAAAAATAATAAACCAAAAAAAGAGAAAATTAGTAATGCAAACTTTACGAGTCTCCATGAAGGGTTCGCAGGTAAATGTTTCCATTGACAGACTGAAGCCGTCGTGTAATATATACTAACAGACACAATGACAGAAGAGAATTCAAGAATGAAAACAATATCAAAGAAGACAGAAGAAGACAAAATAAATACAAAATCAAGGAACAACAGAAGACAAACTCAAGAAAGAAGATAAATTCATGACAGATTATTCCAAAAGGCAACAAAAATTACAAGATAACAACACCCAAGTCGTCGAACAGTAAACTTTCCGAGCCGGTATCCCTAAAGCAAGGAGCTCACGGAAATCCTCGCTGGAGGGGGGGATAGCTTTGGGGGTTACCCTCAGTATCAATTTCAAATGTACGTGGCCCAGGTTATTATAATCCGGCACCATGTATATAATTGACAGTTGTAAGATAAAATTACTTTTGATTCGCACTTGAACGACCGACTAATTAGCTAAAACCGAACTACTCTAAGCCGACACACAACTGACAGGGTAAACCGCCTATATATACCTAATAATCAAAAATGAAAATGATTGTACCAAACACACTTCCTGTGTTTTGCGAAAAAACTGTAGAGCAACTTACTCCGAACACTACACTCACCGAGAGCCACAACCTATCTGGCTAGCAGCGACAAGAGAACCCGAGATGATTATGAAGAATTCATGAAATTTCAGAAGTGATTGTCTCCAATTTTTAGTAAATAACGGCAATTCGAAGGCCAGCCCCCCACTTATGCGAGTAATGGGCTATCGAAATAAACCAATTTCAGTCAAAGTATATACTGCAGAGCTTCACCACCCCACTATCTCACGATTGTCTTACATAGTTCAAGTGTAATCATCGCTCGTAAAAGTATGAATGGAAACTGTTCTCTTACCCTATCAACTGGTCACTGAAACAATCCTGTTTGACGTCATAGAGAGGGTGGTCAATAAGTGATGAGTCGTTAGCGAAGGAAAATGAACATTTACAGTGACAGGTCAAAAATGTATGATAGGAACATGAAGTTTGAAAGATTGTCCCACATGACATTTTTGAGTTGAACGGAGTATTGAGTTGGTTTTGGAGTTGGACCCTCTGGACGGTTTCCAGATATCTAGATATTATTACTAGTATCAGTGCAGTCACTCACACAGTAGTAGGTACACTTTCCACTCGCTTCCCGCACATTTTACCTAAAATGGGGCCTATCATGATAAACACCATTTATGTAGCACGGCCATATCAGCAAATCTTCGGTAATGCCCTTAATCAATCAACCGTTTTCCGCTTTTTTGTCCACAAATTGAACAGCCCTTGGCTCCCACGCGATGTTGTAAATATTGTTCTCAATGTATAATTAATTGCTGTTTTTTTATTGAGCCAAATTAATAACTTCCCCGTTTTTGTCATTTTGACTAAATTTATCGCCAATTTTAGACATTTTTTAATTGAGTAATGAATAATTTGTTACGTACTTATCTTTTTAGAGAAAAATGAAATTTGTGGTTATTGAAATACCTACCCTTAGTTACATGCTATGCGGGGACCAACGTTAGTACACGCTTGCGGGTTGTAAAAAAGTGTTCACAATTTGCACAAGACGTGGTATAATATATTTCGTGAAACGGAAAATACAAGTAATGCTTTCGTGAAACGGAAAGTAATGAAATGTAAAATTACAACACTTAATTGAAACCAAGGCCACTTTTTGGCCCTATCAACAATCAACACCAACAGATTCACCTCCGTTTTCATCTCCCCTATTCCTAAACTCTTGAGGATTTCTTCATTGCGAAATCTGGATAAAGGCTTTGTGAGGATGTCGGAAACATTATCTTTAGTCGGGACATAATCTATCCCAAGCCTGTCTTTAACCGGATCTCTCAAAAAATAGTATTTTATGTCGATATGTCGCGAATGGGCTGTAACGCTGTTTCCTTCGGCGGCGTTCAATGCCGACTGGTTATCGCACAATATCAATGGTTCACGTGGCATAATAAATTACGCTCTACTTCACGCAGACTTCGAGATAGCCATAGCATTTTAACGCTACACTATGGCGACAAATTCAGGTTCCATCGTGGAGAGGGCCACCAAAGTTTTTTGTGCGACTTTCAGACGATGGGTGTGCCGATCACCTTGATCAAAGGGCTCGTAATTGATCGTCTATCGTCTTGATTTCCAGCCTAGTTCGCATTGAAAACCATTGCACTTTAAACATTTCATTTCCTCCTCACGTTTTGGCGATTTTGAGCTCGTAGTTCTGGGTACTCTTCAAATACCGCAAAACCCATTTTGCACCTTGCCAATGAATTTTTCCTGGGTTTGATGAAAATTGCCCTAGTTTTGAAGTCGGCAGATGCCAGGTCAGGGCATGTTGCTTGAGACAAATCCATCAACTTGCCCACGAACCGCCTGTAAACTACATTTTTCATCTCTCCCTCCTCGTCTTTTGTCTTAGAGCAGTTAGCTTTGCTCAAACATTGGTTGGGTTCCAGTGGAGTTCTCACAGGTTTGCAACCCATCATACCGAAAATGTTCAAAATTTCCGTGATGTACTTTGCTTGATTTAACGCTAGAGACCCATCGTCCATTTTTCGCAATTTAATACCAAGGATGTAACATAGGGGCCCCATATTTTTAAATCAAAGTAGCTCTTGATCATTTGCTTTGTTTGGTCCATGGCGCGTTGACTGGAAGGTTAAATAGCAATCTACGCAGAAGGAGCATCTATACAGGTAAATTAATACACAACGGTTTATTAAACAACGGTTTCTTACACAACGGTTTATTATTTACCTTACGTTTAATGAATAACAACAAATAACTTATGATTGAATTATTGAATCCCGGGCATTTTTATGAAACTGTAATTCTCGGGCTGGCTCCAGTACTCGATTTAGGGCTTTCCTGGACGGAGCTCGAACGTAGGTATTGACCACAGAAAACAGCGATCTACGCAGAAGGGGCATCTATACAGGTAAATGATAAACCGATGTGTAATAATTCGCAGGGTTTTTTATTGCATTTTCGGATTCTAAACACCTTGAAACGGAAACCATCAAATTTTGAACTGCCCTGAAGTTGTATGCATATTCACAAATTCGTTCAACGAGGTTACAATTTTTTTCCATGCTCGATTCCTAAGATTCATTACTGAAAATGATAAACCAAAACTTTAAAAATAACGATTTTCAAACTTCCATAACTCCGGCACCCAATGGTCCGGAGGGTTGTAATTTGGTATACGTCCTCAGGGGCCTCTCGAAAATGGGTGTACGAAAAATCAACACCGGAGACCTCAGGGGGCCGAGTCACGGGTGGTGGGTGGGTAAAGAAAACCATAGTGAAACCGTCGGGTTCTTGGTGGCTTCCCAGTGTTTCGGATTTCTAATGGTGGATTTCCATGATCAAGTTGTAGGAAGACATTCTCTTCAAGTATTCTGGGAGGGCTGTTCGTCGCGTTCTGGTATCTCATGTTTCTAGTTCATGTGGAACTTCCCTTTTTTTCTTCCTGGCAGTGAGGAGTAAGCCAATACTTGTCAGGTAGTTGTATCCGTCCACATCGCCAGCGAACCTCTCGCCAACCGTTTCTCCACGGATTTGGGTTTAGAAAGGTTTGAAAAGAGTTCGTGCGTAATGTTTTGTTTCCTAGAGGTTGTCCGCCCTTCACACTGAGTCATGAATAATAGGACACCTCATCCCCAAGCCTGGCTTCTGAGAGATCTCCCTGAACAGGTGGCTTGTATTTAGCCTTTTCACATAAATCCCCTGCTCCAAAAACAGGAACTATTGGAATCCCAGTTCACACGTGTTGGCAAAGTTCTAGGTAAATCCGATTCGAACGATTTTGACCTATGCATGGAAGTTACTCACTGTTCTGATATCGCCTCACGGATAGGCTATTACATACATCAACGCTAAAACCTATCAACTGTCAAATACTATTGAATTCTTCCATTTTCCAATCTACATTAGGTACCTGCTAGCTATCATATATCAAGTAAATAGGAACGGTCGCACCCCAAGTTGCATGGATGCACCTATGGTTCATATTTATCCAGAATAAAACATAAAATAAGAAGGATCCCTTGGCAAAACGGTATATACGTACAGTTTTCGTCAGTTATGAGATAGTAGTGCGATCTGAAGGCAAATTGGAAGTACATTTGATTATATTATATTATAATAACAAGAATTTTATCAAGTCCAAGTCCAGCAATATGGAGATATATCGTTATAATTTATTATACCCTTAGCTGAATTTTAGTAAGTTCGTATAGTCGTCAAGTCCGCACTTGATGATTTGGAGATAATTGTGAACAGGAAGCACATGCAGCACGAAAATATAGGTACCCTTCCATTCACCTTTCAAAATTCAGTTTCACTAACTTTTTCTGGTCAAAAATAAAAGAAGTTTGACTAATTATATAATTTCTTTCTCTATTCATCACCCTATAACTTTTTTATTTATTTATTAATCTTTAGTAATTTTGAGGATTTTTTGGGCGGTTTGTTGACTCAATACTTCGAAATATAAATTATTGAAATTTTTGTAATTTTTACTGGTTCATGACCCCCCCCCCCCCCCCCCCTAAGATTAGGAAAATTTGTACTTTTTCAATATAAAACCTATTTGACTATTAATATTGTCGTATTTTTTTGCAACGTATCATTCTGTAACACTTGGTAATTTATAGTATACATAATACTTCTTAGGTAATTTGTAATATGTACTTATTAGGTAATTTGTAATAAGCACTTATTAGGTAATTTGATTTTTGAATCATAAAATTTTTGAATCATAAAATTTTTGACCAGACTTTTGACTCATAAAAACTCAAATTTATTTATTTTGGCTTCTAATTCGAACTCTTCTTTTCGAAGTGATTTTGGCGAAAATCGTGATTTTTATCTCGTAGCCACTGTCCGATATCATCTGGAGGAATGGATGCTCTGAACCAGAAAAGAATCTAAAAAACGCTGCAAAGTCCTTGTCACATGGGTTTATTATTCTATTGGACATACCTACAGAAATGTTGGCTGTTCATTTATTGTTTCTTTCATATAAAATAATCGAAATAGCTATCTCTGGTGGTTTCCACCAATTGTGGCCCCCAAAACACGAATAAGGAGCTCCTCTTTTTTTTTTTAATAAATTATCTCTGATCATTGATAGTACCATTTAATCGTCTTGATCCACCTGTTGACACTTTTTCCAGTGTTATTCTACAAATTGATGGTGATTTCAGACGATTCCCCAGGTTTTTGACTCATAAAAAATCAATTTCGGGAGCTGAACATCTGGTAGAACCTCAATTTTCTATTCTTTAGTTAAAATCGACTTCATATTCGGTCTTCTCGTCCCCAAAAACATGAAAAACGATACCTCAAAAGCTCATGCTACCAACATGTTGCTAAAACGCAAAAAGTACCTATTTTTACACACAGTTTCACTCATAACACCCCTGGGTATATTCCGATCGGGCTGAAAAGTGTCGGGACACAACTAGGGCCGAAATGGAGCATGTGTGCGAAAGAACGATTTTTTTAGACCGAAAATGAAGCCTGTACACGTGATACGGCGGACGGCGGACGGCGTACGGCGGACGGCGGACGGTGGACGGCGGACGGCGGACGGACATCGCATTTTTGGAATCTACGCACCTTGAAACGGAAAAGGAAAAAGTTTGAGGAGGTGTTATAAAAATTTTTTGCTGAGCGAATACATAGGTGTATTATCCACAGAATAATAAACCAAAATTTGCTGAAAATTGGCCTTTTCCCCTGGATCCTTCATATATGCGGTTCGTTAAATTGAGACAGAATCAATTTGCAGTGTTATAATACTGAAAGTATTGTTCAATATGTCGTTCGGTATAACACTGCAATGATTAATTCATCAATATTAAACGTGGAACTCGGAGAAAGCGGGGTAAATGAGAGCGGAAGAAGGCGAAGGAAGGTCTTAGTCTTACCCCAGAAGCTCTAATTTCCCAGAGGACAAGTTTGTCTGTAATTGTCCGTGGGCCTGTGTTGAAGCAGCTCGCCCTGCAACAACCAGGGGGGATGGATCAGCTGGCTGGGAACCTGCAAGAGGAGAGAAAATACCTGCCACCGTTTTCGTGAAAGAAAAATAAACTTTCTTTATTGTTAAACATAGTTTTATAGGCTTACGCTGCGACTGTCTAGGGTTCATCACGATGCTCTCAAATGCTTATCAACTTCCTTTACAATATAAATGAGTCTCCAACAACGTAAAGCTGATATTATAATATTATTTGGATAAATTTCGTTCACATCAAACTCGAATTCATCGGTCCAAGGATGGGTATTCTAATGAATTGGTGTATTTCAGTGAAGAGATGTAAGCCACAACTCGGGAAACCTTTGGAAAGATTTTTCACGGATTAAAATCTACATGGAAATATGGTACTAATTCATCATGAAATCAATTATAACTATATAAATAGCTACATAAATACTCGTATTATGGTTCATAATTTCGAATCAACATCTAAGATGTATAACAGGTATTATAAATAGGGATTGAATGGGTCAAACCCATCGACCATGAATTTCGGTTAAGGCAAAAGGGGACGACAGCTGTGCAAGAGAGAGGGAAGATACCCACAGTATTATGTAGATTATCTCCACAACCGATCAGTCAATTTTCAACTCTAAATACTACAATAATTTATATTATGATCAATTTAATGAATTTTGGAATATGATTTTGTATATATATGCTGAGGTTCAGTCAAATGAAGAAGACTTTTTGCCGACGTTTCCGAATTTATATTTATCTCATCATCAGGGCCGATCATAAGAACGAATTTTCAAATAGATATTCGTGCTATTGTGTAAAAAGATGAGACAGCGAGAAACCACACAATGTTTCCTAAAACTGTATAATTTTTTCGTGATTTAAGGAATTTTTACCGATGTTCGACCCTTATAAAGTCTAATTTGACCCACCTTTTTTTAGAAAAACATTTTTATCATCGAAATAGTCCTGCCGTCATGAAACACCATCCCACACAACGTCAGGTGATTTTGGGCCATAATACCAATTTTTGACTCCCAAAAATCCTAATTTGACCCCTATTCTGTCCTGCCATACCACTTTCAGTGATATTATATCAATTTTTCGCGATTTTAGCCTTTTTTTTACCGATTCTTGATCCCTAAAAATCAAATTTGACCACCTCAGAATTTTCAAAAATTGCTCATCTTCCAACTCATCCTTTTGTTTGTCAGTACAAACGTTTTGGCGAAATTTGGAGTTTTTGTCATGTACTCAAGGACAGATATCGTCTGGAGCGACACATAAACAAATATATTTATTGTCATATCATCAAGTACTCTACGCCACAAACATTACTACTATCCCTCCGCATTTCACAAACTAGTTAATAGGTAGGTAAAATAATATCAATTCTAGAACAAACTTACTCCATCTCCTCATTAAAAAAATCCTTCCTCCATCTATAACACACACTATAATAGTATCCATTACAATTCCACCCAACTCCCTCAGCCAGCTCCTTCCTTGTTGTTTGCCATTTGAAATTTCATTAACCCACTTCAAGTTTTTACTCATCTGAACAATTACTCACTCTCAGTTACTCATCTTAACAACCATCCTCATTACATAAGTAAGTAGCTCTTAACATCGAACAATACCTAGCTTTAAGTTTTACCTATTAATTTCAACGTTATAACTAACCATTACTCTCATTATTGTGATTGTAGAGACTCATGAATAGGACCTAGTACACTAGGTGGAAACGTTGAGAAATTGAATAAACAAAAAAAAACGATGTAAATCCCTGCACAACGGAATACCCTTCTGTTACAGATCACAGCTCTCTGTATAGATAACCCTTCTGTACTATTCTGCACCCTCCGCAGGATAGTACCTAACCCCGTACTCGTTACTAGGTACCTACCTAAACCGTTGTGTAATAATTTACCTGTATAGGTTCCCCTTCTACGGAGATAGAATAATGAATCTTTGTGTAATAATTTGCCCATCAATAATACTTCAACGGTTGTTCAAGTTGCAAAAGTACCTACCAACAAAATCTAGCCCCTTCTTGGTAAATGAGCCGTTGTGTAATAATTTACCGTTGTGTAGTGATTTACCGTTGTGCAATAATTTGCCGTTGTGTAATAATTTGCCATTGTGTAATAATTTACCCATCAATAATACTTCAACGGTTGTTCAAGTTGCAAAAGTACCTACCAACAAAATCCAACCCCTTCTTGGTAGATGAGCCGTTGTGTAATAATTTACCGTTGTGTAATAATTTATTGTGGTGTCATAATTTACCGTTGTGTAATAATTCACCGTTGTGTAATAATTTGCCATTGTTTAATAATTTACCCACCAATAATACTTCAACGTTTGTTCAAGTTTCACAAGTACCTACCTACAAAATCCAATAGTCCATCACTTATCAAATGAAATAATATCGCAGAACAACCAACTCGACTTCATACAGCCATCCTTGATTACAATCAGGTGCTCCTTAGTGATGATGTCCCGGCCGGATTTATACCGTTTGAATCAATGTTGACGAAGCATTTTGGTGCACATGAACGGCTGGAGGTACAATGCTCCGGGTGGTCTCAAAAAATTGTTTAGCTCAAGACAAATTTAATAACGTAAAAAAAACAATACCCTTCATTCGAAAGTTTTCGAGATACGGCGTTCTGAAAATGTCAACCCCTATTTTGAACCCCTTGGAGATGACTGACAGTAACGTCGAGCTTCGAGGACCAACTAGACTCCGAATGGAACCTATAACCCGAATTTCATCAATTTTTTTTTTCATGGTAACTAAGAAAAGTGGCCCGTACGGCGTACGGCGGACAGACAGAAATATTTGTATTGCATTTTCGGATTCTACATACCATATTATATATTAATTGCTATGCAATTTTAACGCCGGGGGTCATGTGAAAAAAATGTCCTGTCACAATATCCTGTCACAAAAACGCGTCACGCAAAGAGGAATGTGATGAAGATGAGCACAAAGAGGAATGTGATAAAGATGAGCACAAAGAGGAATGTGATAAAGATGAGCACAAAGAGGAATGTGATAAAGATGAGCACAAAGAGGAACGTGATAAAGATGAGCACAAAGAGGAATGTGATAAAGGGGGGGTAAATTGCATAGCAAATTCTCCTTTGTTATACGAAGTATAAGAACACATCCTTCGGGGGTGAGGAACGGCGAAGCCGTTCCGAGGGGGCGGAGCCCCCTTTGGGGGTCCAGGGGGCTTGCCCCCTGGCGAGGCCCGAAGGGCCGAGTTTATAATATATATATATATATATATATATATATATATATATATATATATATATATATATATATATATATATATATATATATAGGTATATTTTGGTAGGTTAGGGGCGACGATGGTAGCTTAGGAGTCCCAATGTGGGCCTCTAGAGATTGGGACTGTAAAGGAGTACCTAGCAGTCCCATGTCAGATATTTTGGTAGCTTTGTGGTAACAAACCTCTTAATGACTGCAATAGCTCTGAAACACAGGGGAATGTGTTTTTGTGAGGTTGGTAACTTCCCTCAAGGATGGGGAAGCTCTTGTGAAGCTAAGATATTAGGATGGTGATTACTATGTCATGTTCGTCGCCCCTATAGTAGGAAAATATCTGAAAGCCCAAGTTAGGTTAGGAATAGATATTTTGTTCTCCACCGCAATCCCAGAGGTGACTACAAAGCCCTGTCTGTCGCCCCAGTGGTAGCAAAATATATTCAGAGTGTAAGAAGCTCTGAAACCCTCAGTTGGGTTAAGAAAAAGGATTTTATTAGGTAAAGTATGGTACTTGGAGTAGAGTGGTGATAATTATGGTAATTATTATAAATCTCTAACAGTACAAAATCGTGTTAAAAAGGGTTATTGTGTAAAAGTGAGTTTTAGATGTCAGCCTTACACGGTTAGAAGTGGATGGTTGGACTAAGTGTAGGTAATTATACCAATATTATTATAGGAACCGGAAAAACTTAAATTATGAAAAAAATATGTTGAATTTAATGTTCAGGCAAAATTGGGTAGGGGTGGTATTTGCAGTATAGTGGTGGCAATTAATGAATATTAGAATTCAAACAGTAAGAAATCGAGAACAATAAGTTTCATCCACTAATGATTAAGGGGATTAGAATTTCCATTGTGTGATTGAGTTAATGACCCTGGTTGCACCAGAGTGGGGGTAATTATACGCATTAATTAGTTGTAACAGTAGAAAATCAGGGAAAAAATGCATTATTTTGTAAAAATTACGAGTAATTCAATTTGTTTGGTCTGATGATGGCAGGACCGGAGTGGGGGTAATTATACGAATTCGGTAGTCGTAACAGTAGAAAATAGGGGAAAAAAGGTATCTTTGTGTAAAAATCACGAGGATTTCAATTTTTATGGTCTGATGATGGTTGCACTAGAGTGGGGGTAACTATACGAATTCGGTAGTAGTAACAGTAGAAAATCCGCGAAAAAACGTATGTTTGTGTAAAAATCACGAGGATTTCAATTTTTATGGTCTGATGATGGTTGCACTAGAGTGGGGGTAATTATACGAATTCGGTAGTAGTAACAGTAGAAAATCCGCGAAAAAACGTATGTTTGTGTAATAATCACGAGGATTTCAATTTTTTTGGTCTGATGAAGGTTGCACTAGAGTGGGGGTAATTATACGAATTCGGTAGAGTAACAGCAGAAAATCGGCGAAAAAAGGTATGTTTGTGTAAAAATCACGAGGAATTCAATTTTTTTGGTCTGATGATGGTAGGACCGGAGTGGGGGTAATTATACGAATTCGGTAGTTGTAACAATAGAAAATTGGGAAAAATAGGTATCTTTGTGTAAAAATCACGCGGATTTCAATTTTTTTGGTCTGATGATGGTAGGACCGGAGTGGGGGTAATTATACGAATTCGGTAGTTGTAACAGTAGAAAATTGGGAAAAATAGGTATCGTTGTGTAAAAATCACGCGGATTTCAATTTTTTTGGTCTGATGATGGTAGGACCGGAGTGGGGGTAATTATACGAATTCGGTAGAGTAACAGCAGAAAATCGGCGAAAAAAGGTATGTTTGTGTAAAAATCACGAGGAATTCAATTTTTTTGGTCTGATGATGGTAGGACCGGAGTGGGGGTAATTATACGAATTCGGTAGTTGTAACAGTAGAAAATTGGGAAAAATAGGTATCGTTGTGTAAAAATCACGCGGATTTCAATTTTTTTGGTCTGATGATGGTAGGACCGGAGTGGGGGTAATTATACGAATTCGGTAGTTGTAACAGTAGAAAATTGGGAAAAATAGGTATCGTTGTGTAAAAATCACGCGGATTTCAATTTTTTTGGTCTGATGATGGTAGGACCGGAGTGGGGGTAATTATACGAATTCGGTAGAGTAACAGCAGAAAATCGGCGAAAAAAGGTATGTTTGTGTAAAAATCACGAGGAATTCAATTTTTTTGGTCTGATGATGGTAGGACCGGAGTGGGGGTAATTATACGAATTCGGTAGAGTATCAGCAGTAAATCGGCGAAAAAAGGTATGTTTGTGTAAAAATCACGAGGAATTCAATTTTTTTGGTCTGATGATGGTAGGACCGGAGTGGGGGTAATTATACGAATTCGGTGGTTGTAACAGTAGAAAATTGGGAAAAATAGGTATCGTTGTGTAAAAATCACGCGGATTTCAATTTTTTTGGTCTGATGATGGTAGGACCGGAGTGGGGGTAATTATACGAATTCGGTAGTTGTAACAGTAGAAAATTGGGAAAAATAGGTATCGTTGTGTAAAAATCACGCGGATTTCAATTTTTTTGGTCTGATGATGGTAGGACCGGAGTGGGGGTAATTATACGAATTCGGTAGAGTAACAGCAGAAAATCGGCGAAAAAAGGTATGTTTGTGTAAAAATCACGAGGAATTCAATTTTTTTGGTCTGATGATGGTAGGACCGGAGTGGGGGTAATTATACGAATTCGGTAGTTGTAACAGTAGAAAATTGGGAAAAATAGGTATCGTTGTGTAAAAATCACGCGGATTTCAATTTTTTTGGTCTGATGATGGTAGGACCGGAGTGGGGGTAATTATACGAATTCGGTAGAGTAACAGCAGAAAATCGGCGAAAAAAGGTATGTTTGTGTAAAAATCACGCGGATTTCAATTTTTTTGGTCTGATGATGGTAGGACCGGAGTGGGGGTAATTATACGAATTCGGTAGAGTAACAGCAGAAAATCGGCGAAAAAAGGTATGTTTGTGTAAAAATCACGAGGGATTCAATTTTTTTGGTCTGATGATGGTAGGACCGGAGTGGGGGTAATTATACGAATTCGGTAGAGTAACAGCAGAAAATCGGCGAAAAAAGGTGTTTGTGTAAAAATCACGAAGAATTCAATTTTTTTGGTCTGATGATGGTAGGAACGGAGTGGGGGTAATTATACGAATTCGGTAGAGTAACAGCAGAAAATCGGCGAAAAAAGGTATGTTTGTGTAAAAATCACGAGGAATTTAATTCTTTTGGTCTGATGATGGTAGGACCGGAGTGGGGGTAATTATACGAATTCGGTAGTTGTAACAGTAGAAAATTGGGAAAAATAGGTATCGTTGTGTAAAAATCACGCGGATTTCAATTTTTTTGGTCTGATGATGGTAGGACCGGAGTGGGGGTAATTATACGAATTCGGTAGTTGTAACAGTAGAAAATTGGGAAAAATAGGTATCGTTGTGTAAAAATCACGCGGATTTCAATTTTTTTGGTCTGATGATGGTAGGACCGGAGTGGGGGGTAATTATACGAATTCGGTAGAGTAACAGCAGAAAATCGGCGAAAAAAGGTATGTTTGTGTAAAAATCACGAGGAATTCAATTTTTTTGGTCTGATGATGGTAGGACCGGAGTGGGGGTAATTATACGAATTCGGTAGAGTAACAGCAGAAAATCGGCGAAAAAAGGTATGTTTGTGTAAAAATCACGAGGAATTCAATTTTTTTGGTCTGATGATGGTAGGACCGGAGTGGGGGTAATTATACGAATTCGGTAGAGTATCAGCAGTAAATCGGCGAAAAAAGGTATGTTTGTGTAAAAATCACGAGGAATTCAATTTTTTTGGTCTGATGATGGTAGGACCGGAGTGGGGGTAATTATACGAATTCGGTAGAGTAACAGCAGAAAATCGGCGAAAAAAGGTATGTTTGTGTAAAAATCACGAGGAATTCAATTTTTTTGGTCTGATGATGGTAGGACCGGAGTGGGGGTAACTATACGAATTCGGTAGTGTAACAGTAGAAAATCGGGAAAAAAGGTATGTTTGTGTAAAAATCAGATGGAATTCAATTTTTTTGGTCTGATGATGGTAGGACCGGAGTGGGGGTAATTATACGAATTCCGTAGTGTAACAGTAGAAAATCGGGGAAAAAAGGTATGTTTGTGTAAAAATCACAAGGAATTCAATTTTTTTGGTCTGATGATGGTAGGACCGGAGTGGGGGTAATTATATGAATTCGTTAGTCATAACAGTGGAAAATAGGGGAAAAAAGGTATCTTTGTGTACACATTTCTTTTTTCACAGTTGAATTGAGTTACTCGTTGTGTTTTGACAAGGTGGGGGTAATTATATAAGTTTTCCCCAACCCTTGAGTAGTACTACCGATTTCCCGGTTTGGAGATATTTCTTGATATCATGAAGGGCTCCTGACACCTTCTGTATCCTCGGGAATTAATGCTACTCCCCCGCAATAATGCTACTCTAATCGCTGTAGTAGTAATGTAAATAAGGAATAATGCGGTTTTTCTAAACATATTCATACACCTAGGTGGGTGATAAAAATATGTTATCCCATGTAATTTTGATGTGAAGTTATAGTGGTCTCGACGAAATGGAATTGTGACTCAGTTTCATATTTTGATCGTGTTACGGAATTCTTCTCTTTGCTACGGGTGCTCGACATAAACGAGCCCTCGTCGCTGACACAATACCTATATCAGTCTAGTAACCCCTACTACCCAAATACTTATTAACTAATAATGTGGAATAAAATTTTAGTATATGGCTACGCGGAGGATAACAAAATTGTTAGTTCCAATTTCGATGTGAGGTGAAAGTGGGCATCAAAAAGGAAATTGGGACTCCTTCTCATCTTTTGTCATCCTATGAATTCTGTGATTCAGTGTAATTTTTGAAAAATGTACCAACCTCCTTACAGGTGCCAATGTATGGCGTCACCACTGTCCGTAATGGTGGCTGTAGGTACAACGAAGAGATACTACCTATCATGTAACTATAGTGAGGATGGGTGTGCTGAATTCTTTTCTTTCAACGAAATTGATTAATCAGATACGTGTGTCAAGTTCATATGGCGGTACCACTGGCGTCGCTAGGGTGAAAGATGTACCTACGATAAGTAGGTAACAGTATTCTCTTTGTTCTCTCTTAAAATGAGTAGGTAACTACGGTAGGTCCGTAGTTGTTTATTACAAATTATGTTTTTCAATGTTCATTAATATTTTGCATGAAAAAGGTGACAGGAAAAAACGTAGATACATCCGTTTCCTTCCATCGCCCGAGAGATAACTCCATTCATTTACTGTTTTTTTTGTGTGTGTTCCAAATTTGAAATAATACCGTGCATATTGAGGAAAATGAATTATGATGTACCTACTTCGATCGCACAATTACGCTAAGTAAGGTAGGTATGTACAAGTGGACTGGATGTTGTTGACATTTTCAGGAATGGTTGGTTATTAGTAGAATTGAATATTTCCTGAGTTTCAGCGTGACCGCATTATTAGTTTCTGTGGCCGCAACTTTTTTTAAATTTTAGGTACTGAAAAAAGTACCAGTAGGAGTTAACCAACTTCGATGAAATTTTCGGGGATGGTTGGTTATTAGTAGAAATGAATATTTCCTGAGTTTCAGCGTGACCGCATTATTAGTTTCTGTGGCCGCAACTTTTTTTAAATTTTAGGTACTGAGTAAAGTACCAGTAGGAGTTGACCGACTTCGATGAAATTTTCGGGGATGGTTGGTTATTAGTAGAAATGAATATTTCCTGAGTTTCAGCGTGACCGCATTATTAGTTTTTGTGACCGCAACTTTCTTAAATTTTAGGTACTGAGTAAAGTCCCAGTAGGAGTTAAGCAATTTCGATGAAATTTTTAGGGATGTTTGGTTATTACTAGAAAAGATTATTTCCTGAGTTTCACCGTGACCGCATTATTAGTTTTTGTGACCGCAACTTTCTTAAATTTTAGGTACTGAGTAAAGTCCCAGTAGGAGTTAAGCAATTTCGATGAAATTTTTAGGGATGTTTGGTTATTACTAGAAAAGATTATTTCCTGAGTTTCACCGTGACCGCATGATTAGTTTCTGTGACCGCAACTTTTTTAAATTTTAGGTACTGAGTAAAGTACCAGTAGGAGTTAAGCAATTTGCACATGAGCACAGGTAATGCAAGGAAATGACAAAGTTCAACCATGGCCAGGACAACAACATGGAAACCGTCAAATAAGAATAAGGAATTGCATCATGTTTCATCAGTTTGTTTTGTGAAAGGTTGCGTCATTTTTCAATCTGTGTTCCCAGTTTGTGGGGAATTAGGGATGGTTAGGGGAAACATATTGTTATGAAAAATCTCCGACAGCTGTAATTCTTCCAAAGAACAAACGTATTTTGTACACTGAAAACCCTGTACTATAAAAAATCTAAAAAGATTCGATCAAAAATGTCAAAATTAGTCGAATCGTACACTTGGTCCTACCAATGTTACTTTATATACCTACAATTATGTCAATAAATTTACGTTGGTGTATCCGTCAAATTACACCTTGTTTATTTCTTCTTATTTTTGTTAATTATTATCTTGTTTTTGTTTCGTTCTCGTTATCTTTCCTGCCAAATTCAGTAAAAACGATACTGAACTCACTGAGATCAACAATAGATTGTTGTGGTTTCAATGTTTTGATTTGCAAACTCTGAAGTTAGCTACGCTGCCATAAAATGCGCCAATTTGTTTGAAAACACATTAGGACACTTTTTTAGAAGAAAATTGAAAATAAATACATCTATCAGTTAAATAATTAATATATATTGAAAAATATTTTGTACATAAACAATGAATTTTATAAATAAATACAATTAATTTTGTAAGTAGACAAATTGGACGAGTTTAGGCATAAGGTTGAAAATTCGGTTTGAATTGTTCGTTTGGTTATTTTGTTATTTTTTATATTGTTCTACCCTGTGACATCCTCCAGAAAAAAATTCTGGATCCGCCCCTGGGCAAGGTACGTAACCTACCTGCTTCCCCAACAGTAATCACCACGCCAATAAGCACTTCGCCGTTAGTTAAGCCATCAATGGATAGGAATTTGTACGTTACTATCTCAATGTGAGTATGAGCCAGTCACGTGACCAAGTTGACGTAGGTGTATGTTAGTTACGTTGTAGCACTATCGAAATAGGTCAAAGCAGCGCGTTAATGAACACGTTACCATCACCAGTTATTAGCAATCTGCAGTCGGACTTCCTACCCATGTACCTAGTACCTTATAATCAGCACTTATAACAATACACGCCCCCACTTAACCGGCATTTCAGTTACCTGTTAGCCTACGTCCCCTATAACTCCGTGTTTTGAAGAAAACTGTTGACGACCAACCACTATCACAACTTGTATATTATATATAAAATTCAGATCATGTAATCATAGTCACCAACGTTCATAATTGCGTGATTCACTAAAAAGAAAGGAATAGTATGAAAATAAGTAGGTACTTACTTTCTTAACCATGGTTTACCTAAATTAGTTGGTACCTAAACAATATATTCGGCATTAAAGTTAAAGTAAGTAACGTAGGTATCATCACAAGGAAAAAAAAAAAAAAAAAAATCATGACAAAGCAGCAGGGAATGAACAGAAGGCAGAAACACTGTAAAGCCGTTTATTTGAACGTAAATATTATGTAAACATAAAAAACCTAGCCTCAACAAGGAAATGGGTTACAAGTGGTAGGAACCCTTTGTACAAACAAGTTAGTAGGTACCTGAACTAACAAGTTGTTAGGTGTCTGGCAAATTTTGAGCACATGGTAATTGGGTAAATAT
Organism: Leptopterna dolabrata; assembly: GCA_954871275.1. Classification (NCBI taxonomy): domain Eukaryota; kingdom Metazoa; phylum Arthropoda; class Insecta; order Hemiptera; family Miridae; genus Leptopterna; species Leptopterna dolabrata. The sequence goes on from OX940975.1 coordinate 62,495,148, forward strand.
CAAATTAGTGTAACGGTGGGAATTGAAGTGGGCTGAGTAATGAAATCAGTTGGTCCCACTGTCAACATACAGTAATACATCAGGTAATAATAGGCTATAGTAATTTATAGATGTACTCAAAAACTGTGAGGTGATACTGTATTTCCCTACGGTCGTAAATTTAAGAGGGACTGAAATATAAGAGACACCAATTTACTGAACAAAGAAAGACCTCAATCGTGTGTCACAATGGTGTGATGTATTTTAAATAATTTATATTGGATTCAGACACAGCATTTACAACAATTGGAGGTTAGTTAACAGATGAAACCAATGTCAATTTCAAGGATGTAGACAAAGTTGTATCCGAGAAAGAAAATATTCGATGAACTGAAACATACCTATACATTATTTTACGTAATAACAATCTAATTCTAACAAAAGCTGATAAGGGGAATTCGATTACTATTTTGACCTATTTACTAAGAAATGAATGATTCCTTCAAAAGGATTCCGTGTTTGAAATAACAGAATACCACTTAGAAACTCATAGTTGTAAGAAATTGAAACATTTGTGAAAAAGTACAAGGATCTCATGAAAACGAAGTGGTATTGTGAAAACATGAATCCAAAACCACCATCTTTATAGGGTTTAATGCAGTCGCACAAACCAGATAAGAAAATGAGGCTAGTGATTAGCTGAACCTGCCGAACTTACAGTTTTGTTTGATAATACCAACATTGTGGCGAATTTCGGAATTGTTATCATTTACCCAAGGTAAGACGTCGTCTAGAGAGACACATAGGTTATTAATAAATATGTAGGTACATACTATATACACTTTTGTTAAAATGTTGGTATGCATTCAGGATGCTCTGAAACGGATTTCAAAAAAAAAATGAAGTTTTGAAATTTCAAAAATTTTGGACCCATTGCAAAATAATGAGACTGATTTCACAATGTACAGAAAACCTTCATTTGCATAAATTGTGTTATTCAAAAAGCATCCAATAACCCCTGCACTTAAAAATTACCATGGTTTCGTTGAATGATTCACACAATGAAAACAGTACCAATGTGAGAAACGTCATAAAGTGAAGACACACCTCAATAGTTAGTTGTACGTTAATAGGTAACTATGAAAAAAACATAAACAGTGTCAAGGAAATTCGCAGCCAACAAAAAAGTGTACACTACAGAAGGATATTTACTTGAACCAATCCTCAATGAATTAATATTAGGTAAAAAGCAGTAAAGTGAGTTAGTACTGAAACCCACATTTTATGCAAATAATACGGTAGCTAAATTAAATAATTCAAAATTAAAGGAAAAAGTAAGTAAATCATCAAGTGGGATTCATTTGGAGTGGATAACAATAACAAGGCAAGAGTGGCAGGAAAGTTAAGAACAGGGAAAAAGAAGAGCATTTGGCTGCACTAGAAAAAAATCAAAAATTGCAAAAATAAAATTATTGAAAAGAAAATCTCGAATTGATTGCTCAACGTAATCTCTCTGATGAATCCAAATTAGCAACATAACACAAATCAGCAAAATCAAAAATGGAGACTGAAGATTTATAGGGGATTTGATGTTCTGATGGTGTTCTGTATCCACCCAGCAAGTAGCTCAGGCAGGATAGCGTTGAGGGTGGCGATCACTGAGGGGGAACCGCCTTTCGTTGTGTAGGTGCCACCATCGCTTGTCAACAGGAACCACTGAAAACAGTTAACAGATACAGTACGGGTGGGTCCTCTGACAAATCTGTCGACTAGCAAATCGTCCACAAGTGGTCGCAAGAACGCAGCGAAAAGGAGGTCATGGATATTATAGAGGACAAAAAAAAAGTTTCTAGCGGTTTGTGAGTGGCGTTTTTGCCACAACGAACAAACCTAATATTGATGCTCCCCTTCACGAGTACCCTGCAGGAATGAGGAGGGCCAGACATAATATGAAGGAATAATGAAATTATTTTGAAGAGATGTAGCAATGAAAATTAGAATGTTCAATAAAATCAACAAAAACTTTTTTTCCTCTCACTCAACCACATAATATATTACTTGGAGTACATGATCCAAAGAAATCAAGCCCACAGGATTTTATGACAACTACAGTAACTTACTACCGGGTTCGCAGGAATCCTGATGTTATCCTAAATACCTACTGATAATTTTCATTCAATGTTGAAAATACTGCATACGATATTTGTATTTCTTAACCCAATAACAACCTATTATTATTTTCAAAGTGAAAATAAGTACACTTTTTCTATAGCTTTTTGCATGGCCAACAAGTGTAGACAAAAAAAAATCAGTCATGCAGCATGACTTAATGAGCGAATTTTCAAAGAAATATTCGAATTAATGGCTATGGTTTTGAATAAAGGAAAACTTCGGTCTAAAATTTGGTTTTCTATGTATATTCTCTTCGTATTTATTTTAATTTGTACGTTTTGTCCATCCTGATTCTACCGTTTGTTTATTACGTAATTGTACTAAGTGCTTATTTATTTGATCGCTGTGGGTAAATTCAAGGAGTTGTACTAATCGTTTGCCTCCCCCTTTTTTGCTTCGAACTCTCGTCTTCAATTAATACTTCTCACATTTTTCAATCTGACCACTCTAAGGGGGTGGGGGTAAGAGTTTAAAGATTATCCTAGTTTTGGGTAATTTTTGCGCACTTTAAATGCTCTAATTTAAGAACGGATTTAGATATCTAAAATCCGATTTCACTATCGTGTTCAGCGTGCAAAAACCTTTAAAATGAGGGGTCACTTGTTAGAAAATAACATTTTGGGGATTTTTGGGTAATTTTTGCGCACTTTAAATGCTCTAATTTGAGAACGGATCAAGATATCTAAAATCCGATTCCACCATCGTGTTCAGCGTGCAAAAACCTTTAAAATGAGGGGTCACTTGTTGGAAAATAACATTTTGGGGATTTTTGGGTAATTTTTGCGCACTTTAAATGCTCTAATTTGAGAACGGATCAAGATATCTAAAATCCGATTCCACCATCGTGTTCAGCGTGCAAAAACCTTTAAAATGAGGGGTCACTTGTTAGAAAATAACATTTTGGGGATTTTTAGGTAATTTTTGCGCACTTTAAATGCTCTAATTTGAGAACGGATCAAGATATCTAAAATCCGATTCCACCATCGTGTTCAGCGTGCAAAAACCTTTAAAATGAGGGGTCACTTGTTGGAAAATAACATTTTGGGGATTTTTGGGTAATTTTTGCGCACTTTAAATGCGCCAAAACCCTCCTTAGAGTAGGCCAATTTCGCCCATCTTCGAACTTAGCCTTTCGATTGCCAAGATAGATTTTTTGTGCAAATTTGAGCTGTTTATCTCAATTCTATCGAGAGTTATCGTCTGGAGTGACACATATATAAATAAATATATAAATATATATATATATATATATATATACATATAAAAAAGTGTTAAATTTCAGGAATCGTTTTAGAATGGTCTGAAACGGATTTCTATGAAGAAAATTTCCAAAAATTTATATTATTTAAATTTCGAAGCCATTGCAATAGCTTCATTTTCTTTGAAAATTCGCTAAAAGTCTGCCAATTGGAGTAGGCAGTATAGCTTGAATCACGTGAACGCAGTGGCGTAGCCAGGATAGTTGAATGGGGTTATCGGAAATAGAAATACAATTCCTGTCATGTACCATGGCTATGAGACCGAATGTTCAAAGAAATATTACTGATATTGTGTAAAAAGATGATATAGCGAGAAACCATACCACTTTTCTTAAAATTACATAATTTGTCGTGATTTCAGCCATTTGGACCGATGTTTGACCCTAATAAAGTCACATTTGACCCACTTGCTTTTGATAAAAATAGTTTTATCATCCCACACAACGTCAGGTGAATTAATATTGATTTTACCATTAATACCAATTTTTTACCCACAAAAGTCAAAATCTGACCCCTGTTCTGTGTGAAAAACAACTGAAATGGTATTTTGGTGTCTTTACTCAACCTTCCATGCCACTTTCACATGCCAACCTTCCATGCCACTTTCACTGCCAGGTCACATGGACTAGCAGAATTAGTTAGGTAGGTTCAACTCTCTACGACTATTTTGCGCGTATTTAGAAGGGTTACAAGGAAATAGTCAACATTTCATGTTCACCCATACGCAGAGGAAAGTTACAGTACGATTCCAATGAAATTCATATGGAATCATCAATTGTATTATACCTGATCGACCCTCCCAGTTTGAACTCATTTCAACGATAAGATAGTTATGGGCGTTTGCGCATGCACAGACGGAAGTCACAGTAGTTTTTCAGTGATGTTGGTATGGGACCCACCCACACCTAACCTCCAAATTTCAGACCATTTCGACCATTATTACGGGCAGTTATGGGCGTTACAAGGAATTGATCACAGAGGGACACACCACTCACGAAACCAAAAAAGCTCCTTCATGTCTGAAACGGAAAATGGTACTGTACATTTTCATTTTGGAGGACATGCATTTTTTTTATTTTTGTTACTCAATCACGAATCCAAGGCTTCCCCACCTTCATTAGTGAGGAAGCAAAAGTAAAAATTGTCTGTGATGTCAACAAAAATTATGGTAAATATTCTTAAAAACCTACCTCTTCCAGTATTAGTACCATTACGATCGGTATGTTAGGTACCTATTTGACTTAACTTATAGTAGGTAATGTGCAAGTTATGAGGTTAACTCGAAGTGGCATTTTCTGATGGTTACCTGACTCCCAGAAAACCCTAAGAAACCATCAATGAAAGGCGTTTGAAAAGGGTGTGGAATGAAGAAGGCGGTACTGTCCAGTTCATGTCGGCCCGATGTTTTGTAGAGAGGAATGAACAATCAGAAACCCGGCTGTGGATGGTCAGGAACACATGGCAATGAGCCGGTCATGGATACTATACAGTCAGAAAAGCATCCGATAATCAGTGCGAACGGGCTAACGCCTTTCTGACGGTCAGATAACCATCAGATGGTCGAGGTATTGTGACTAGGTATCACATATGTAGGTTAGTGAACTACATAAGAATAATACTTAGGCAACAGCGCCACTTCGTCTTCTGGGTGTAGATGTAGAACAGAGGTTCGAGTTGTGCTGCCTGGGTCTTTTTCTTTGAGGTCTGAAGGAGTTGATAAGGTATGCACATAGACAACTCCTCATCTCACTTGTGGTGTACGAATCCATTAAATCTTCCACCACTTCGCGTCTAAGTTGCTGACTGTGATAGAGGGGACGTTGCTACCTTGGGAAAAAAAAGTGACATATCAAACAAATACCAATACACAAGTTGAACTTTTTAAAAATAAATAACTTTCATTTACACACATGGATATGTTGTTGGGTTGGGGGACAGTCTAAAATTTCCCACCGACACCAAGAAGTATAACACACATTCGACAGTAGGTATCGAACGGGCGCTACTTCCCCCGCTGTCGCTTGAGTGCAGTCACATAGTAACCAAAATCTTAGCAACAGAGTCACGTTATCGCATTGCTTGTCAATTGTTTGTTCAACTCTGTTTCGTTCAAGTTTTGGCTAACCAAAACATGGAAAAATAAATCAATGAGGTAGGTACTTACGTAAAACCAGTGGTTTCGCATGCTTGTGCCTACTTTTTGAAGCCAGCTATTTATTAGGAACCAGTTTTTTAATTATTCTGTTGAAGATTACCTATTCGTAATGACCTACATGATTTAGTTGAACTAGGTACCTTTCTACTCAATAACTCTGCAATGACTAGGTACTCGCCAATATTTACAGTTAGGTACCTACCTAGTCTTGAATGTTTACCAACATTGTTTTGTATGATTGGTGGAGAGAAAGAGAAGTAGGTACCCAATGAATAACCTCACCTGCTACGTATTTTGTGTATTATTCTCTAAATAATACACGTCTATGTATTACCTTAGGGAAACTGTTTTTTAACACCTCTCGAACTGTTTTCTGTAGCACCTAACTGTAGCGGTGTCATCGGTAGGTATCTACGTCAATTTCTGGTCTACAAAAATCGTTCTTTCACACACAGGCTCCATTTGGGCTCTAGTGATGTCCCCTAGCTTGGCAGCCCGATCGGAAAACACCCAGGGGTATTAGCGGTGAAATTGGGTGCAAAATTGGCTGATTGTAGTGAACTTGGGGATGTGAGGTATCGTTTTAGATGTTTTAGGGTGACGAGTCCAATAATGTGAAGTTGATGTTGACAAAAAGTGAAGAACTGTATTTTCAACTCCCAAAATTCAATTTGTATAGATCAAAAATATGTGAAAACGGGTGACATCACCAGAAATGTGTATTAATCAGAATGCAGTACTACAGGTGAATCAGTAGCTATAGCTGAATGACAGTTTCAACGATCGAAGATGACCCGTCAAAAATAGGAGCCCATTTCTAATTTTTGCGACCAACATTGGTGAAAACCATGAAAAGGTTCCAATCATTAGACGTGAAAGAAACAATAAATGAACAGCCAACATTTCTGTACGTTGAATAGAATAGTAAATCCATGTGACAAGGACTGCAGCGTTTTAGGGGAAGTTTTCATGACACCTATAATAATATCTTCCTAATATCTACCAAATCGACAAATCCACATATAAAACAACCATCCCTCATCAACAGATGCAAGGGTTCCCTCCTTTAGCAACCTTACTTCTGTTAGTCTTGGATCGAAATGGATCAAAATATCGTAACCTTGGATTAAATATATCGGACGACCAAATGCATGGATACTGTAAAAATCTTCAGATGTCCCTTTGCAGAGACCTACCGTATTTTAAATATTCACTTTCATAATTTTTCTACATACCTTGAAACATAAACCATCATTTTGAGTGTGGGGGGGGAGGGGAAACGAAATTTCCTTTTTTGTTCATGCTCGATTCAAGAGGTCCATTATTGAAAGAAATATACCAAAATATACCTACGTGCGAACTTGAAACCACAAACGACAAGTTCAGCAACAGCCCACAGCTCGACCGTCGCTGCAGCTACGACCCCCCCCCCCCCCCCCCCCCCCATAGCCACCAAAACACCGTGGCTCCTCGTGCTGGAGCTGAAGACCTGCAATGGATTAGGCACCGACTATCCAAAAGGACGAAACCTCAATGGATACAAGGAGATCTTGTTGAGGTAAGGCCAAACTTCCCTATGAGTGCTACTAATGCACTACCGCATTGGAATAAATGGGAAGAAATGGTGGTGGCCAATTTTCACCTGGCCGCTTGACTCTCTTATGACCAGCGCATGCGGATTTATTATAAGCGGGACCATCCGATCTCACAGAATTTCGAAGAACAGTCGTGATCACCTACTTGACAAAATATGGGAAGCCTAGAGCATATCATCCTGGACCAGCTGGCCAGCCCAAAACAGCCAAAAATGTTTTCAATGAGGTGAGGTTCGACCACAAAGGGCGCTTCGTCCGCGAAACCGAAGGTGAAGGGAAAAAATGATGTGTTGGTAAAGATTGCCCGTCAATCATGAGAACCATGTGCCAAAAATGCAAAGTTGGCCTTTGCATAAGCTGCTTTTCAAGATTTTATACTCAGCAAACTTAAATCTGTGCACTTATATATTGAGGTTTGGATTCTATGCTTACACACGTTTTAATTATTTTACATTTTGAGTTGCCACTGAGTATTTCATGTAGCCTACCAAGTCTCACTTATTAGTTCCTACTTGATTCGATTTTCCCTAAATGGAGCATTGTGATAAGTTTCTAGTGCTAATATTATCCGTTGTGATAAGTCAATAATTCCTAATATTTTTTAGACTAATTGCATTCCTCTATGCTGTACAGGAAGTTGATTTCCGTTATTTAAGTAGTACCTATTCACTATATTATTGAGACTAACTGTATTCCTGTATTGTAAATTGTTAGACTGAAATAAAAACAATGCTTTGAAACTGTAATTCAGATCAATTTATACCAATCCCCGTTGTAAAAATCTCAGTTTTGAAAAAATGGAAAAAAGTTCTTGTAGCGCCCAGTGTTGCCATATGGCAACGTGCCCTAAAGCCTTGAAATTTGACCACGAGATTTTTTGAATCATTTTTCCCGTGTTCTGAGGACCATTTGGAGTCAGAATATTGAAAAAAAATTTCAAAATATCGAGAGAAAAAAGTTTTGGGCGTTAATGGGTTAATGTACCTGTTTTACACACTTCTGAATGCTTGTCATTTTTTATAATTAACTTACCTACCCATATTTGGGTCGTGTACGAGAGAAGTTTCGGTGGGTTCTTGAGTTTTTCATTTTTATTGTCAGCAAAACCGGTAGTAACTTGTTCTTCGTGTGTTGACATGTTGACGTTTCGGTATTCCAAAGTAGATATTGGCGCCTGCTGAAAAAAGGTTATGTAAATTTTTTTTTTTAAATGAACCTACATGAGGGTGACGAGGTATCCTGGCAAAAATACGGACCACATAATTAGCAAAATCAGAAGCAAAATCAAGTCATCGGTAGAAGGTGGGGGAATGGTTTTGACAGGCTCCATTGCTAATAAATAGGGTTTGGATTCACATGGAAAATTGCATGTTGCGTCCTGTGCGAATTTGATGGAATTCCAAATATCAGTGCAACTGTCGAAGGAACGTACGTAAGGTACGTGAATATTGAAAATTGATGCAACAACAAATACCTCATTTCTTTTGCGTGTGGTGGCTAAGCTGAGCCCAACATACAAAACCTGCTAAAACAAAAAATAAAAGATAAACGTTGTGTAATAATTTGCAGCGTTTTCCTGATAATTCCATCTCAATGGCTCCGAAGTCCTATTTCCTGTATTTTTTAAATTTTACCTTCCTCCTCCTAATCAATTGTTGGTTCACTCAATCAATTTTTTATCGTACGACCAAATGCATGGATACTGCAAAAATCTTCAGATGTCCCTTTGCAGAGACCTACCGTATTTTAAATATTCACTTTCATAATTTTTCTACATACCTTGAAACATAAACCATCATTTTGAGTGTGGGGGGGAGGGGGAACGACATTTCCTTTTTTGTTCATGCTCGATTCAAGAGGTCCATTATTGAAAGAAATATACCAAAATATACCTACGTGCGAACTTGAAACCACAAACGACAAGTTCGTCGAACTTATTACAAATTTCCAGTCATTCACAATGAGTTGAATGTTCGTAATTCGCATACCAATAATTTTGAACCCCTCCCATAAGTAGGTACCTTCATTTTCCTCAAAAATTCGCTAATCCATGCAACTTTTTAATGTACCTGTTTTACACACTTCTGAATGCTTGTCATTTTTTATAATTAACTTACCTACCCATATTTGGGTCGTGTACGAGAGAAGTTTCGGTGGGTTCTTGAGTTTTTCATTTTTATTGTCAGCAAAACCGGTAGTAACTTGTTCTTCGTGTGTTGACATGTTGACGTTTCGGTATTCCAAAGTAGATATTGGCGCCTGCTGAAAAAAGGTTATGTAAATTTTTTTTTTTAAATGAACCTACATGAGGGTGACGAGGTATCCTGGCAAAAATACGGACCACATAATTAGCAAAATCAGAAGCAAAATCAAGTCATCGGTAGAAGGTGGGGAAATGGTTTTGACAGGCTCCATTGCTAATAAATAGGGTTTGGATTCACATGGAAAATTGCATGTTGCGTCCTGTGCGAATTTGATGGAATTCCAAATATCAGTGCAACTGTCAAAGGAACGTACGTAAGGTACGTGAATATTGAAAATTGATGCAACAACAAATACCTCATTTCTTTTGCGTGTGGTGGCTAAGCTGAGCCCAACATACAAAACCTGCTAAAACAAAAAATAAAAGATAAACGTTGTGTAATAATTTGCAGCGTTTTCCTGATAATTCCATCTCAATGGCTCCGAAGTCCTATTTCCTGTATTTTTTAAATTTTACCTTCCTCCTCCTAATCAATTGTTGGTTCACTCAATCAATTTTTTATCGTACGACCAAATGCATGGATACTGCAAAAATCTTCAGATGTCCCTTTGCAGAGACCTACCGTTTTTTAAATATTCACTTTCATAATTTTTCTACATACCTTGAAACATAAACCATCATTTTGAGTGCTACTAAGTACTACTAAGTACTACTAAGTACTACTAAGTAAAATCAACACAATATGTAGGTAGACAACACACAAAAATGTGTACTGTATATTTTGGAAAAATTATGTTGATACCTAATGAATGAGAAATAGCTCACTTCATTTTTTTATGTTATGTACGTTCCTTTATTTTACACAGGTACCTATACAATTCAAAATTTTCTGGTAGTAAGTACTGTCATAATTGGGCTAGTCAACACAACACAGAATCTTTTGGATTTTGTTGGAAGGTACTTTTCCAACTTGAACAAGCGTTATGCTTCATGAATTACAAAAAATAAATGTGTTCACTATAGAATTATTGACTCCCACGCAGTTTTACAAAATGTTATTCCCGGGCTGGAAGGAGTACGAGTGTAAGTACTGACCACAGAAAACTAGTTATTTACGCAGAAGGGGCATCTGTACAGGTAAATAATAAACGTTGTGTAATAATTTGCAGCGTTTTCCTAATAATTTAATCTCAAGACTGGCTCCCACCCAACTACTGTTTCTTGCATTTTTGAAATTTTACGTTGCTGCTCCCAATCAATTATTATTGGTTCAATCAATTTTTTATCGTACGACCAAATGCATGGGGTACTACGTCAATCGTCAGATGTGTGTTTGCAGTGACCTACCGTTTTTTGTTTATTATTTGAAATAATGAGGCTTTGGAATCGAGCATGAAATAAACAAATTCTCAAAATTTGACGGTTTACGTTTCAAGGTATGGAGAATCCGAAAAATGCAATAAAAAAAATCCTGGGGGGAGCTCGATGGTATTGACCACAGAAAACACTTTTGGACTAATTTCTTCAACATTTCGCTAATTCATGCAATTTTCTAATCATATATCGAATTTTATCGTTTTTTATTTCTGAATGTTCGGCATCAATCTAATTTTTTATAATCACGTTACCTACCTACCCATATTTGTTGTTCGACTGGGGGGGCTCTAATCAGAATGTTGACTCATCTGTCAACTGACAGCAGGGGATGAACATCAACAAGGATATCAGGAGATAAAATCGACGGAATATCGATGAGGATGGTATTAGGTACATACCTATTCTGCCGGAAACATTATGTACGTCCTTGGGAGGAGACCAGCGGGGACACACGACAAATAAACGAAATACTGAACCGTCACGGAAAATCCTGTTCTCGCCCAACCCCGACGTACATACGTGACTGTGTGCGAGAGGTTACAGGATATTATACCTCAATATTCAAAGGGTGATGACGTTTGAAAGCTTCTATCACATACACATACATATTTAGTGAACCCAAAGGAAGATGAACCGCACAATTTTACTGCCTAACTACAACATAATTATGCACTACCTACTTGAGGATCGAAATTAGGGAGGTACCTACGTTACTACGTTGTAAGGAACTAATTGACGACTACCTCATTAGATCCTACCTCAAACAATTTATCCATACATGAAAAAGTAGGTACTGCATTACTGAATATTCGTAGGGAACTTACGTGAATACTCTTCTTACACGAACTTTCTGATTTCTCCATAGACGATCCTTCCAACTTGTTGTTGTTGTTTGGTGCTATTCCTTTCTCCTTCTCGTTGTTTAATGACGTGTTCTATTCACTTCCACAGAAAACACTACTATACTAGGTACGTTCACTTCTATTGTGTGAGATATTGAAGCATCGCGGAAAATAACTAACAACTTGTGAAACCAGAGGACACGGCCATCTTCCCATAGAATACTGAGCAACAGGAGCAGGAGCTTCGCGCACTTTTTAAAACGAGGCGTTCACATAGCAATAAACATTATTCACTGTTGTACACAAACGTTTGGATGATAAAACAGAATGATGACTTTCAACAGCTGAAGGAAACCCTTTCACGATTATTATGACTGAATTAATGCATCGGAATAAGCCTTCTACACTGTCACAAGTGATGAGTGTATGAAAAAAATCCAAGGGGAGGAGGTAACCTTCTCATCCTGTTCTGTGGGCTGCAATAGCCTCTACGTCGCCCCTATAGTAGGAAAATATATTGAGATGCACTCTGAAGGCCCAATCCTGTAGGATATTCATTTGATGGTTATTCTCACAATATGGCTAGTCTGGCTGGGGCTTACAAAGATGATCGTCGCCACAAGTATACATTTAGGTATATATATATATATATATATATATATATATACCAAAAGGAGGTGTAATGTTCAAGAAAGATTCCTTTTGAATACGATATTTTGGGGAAGCACAAATTGCGCACCTTCGGACTGACACCTCAGTACACAACTAACTACGAACTCATGCTACGAACTTAAAAGTCTTGCTACACGTTTACTCCTTCGTACAGAGCGTTAGTGTCGCAGGCGCAGTAGCAGGGGTAGTCGGTTACTACCCCTTTTCCCTGTCTCTGGAAACGAGGTGAGAAGCGCAGCTAGATAAAGGGATCGCGGGCTATGAAATGTCAAGGCTTTCGTGGAGAAAATAATTGAGGAGGTGTAGTTTTCCTCTGATACCGATACGGCTAGCCTGACATTCCACGGTCCCACGTGGAAAAGAAAATTTTGGGATTCATACCTGTAGTGGTTGTATAGCACATCCACCACGAGAGGTGTGAGGGAGGATGTGCCAGGTTTGGTTATGGGCGTACCACCACCATGCCCAGGATCTTTTTGGATATGTGTGTCCGATTTGGTTATGGGCGAACCACCACCATGCTCGTAATCTTTTAGGAGTGTTGCCTGGTTTGGTTATGGGCGGACCACCACCATCCCAGGATGTTTTAGGTTAGGAGAGAGATGAGGAGCTAGGAGAGAGTGACTAGAGGAGAGCGTAGAATGGCTAGAAAGGCGAAGGAGGCGAGATTTTATAGGCTTGGGAGCCGTCTCCCTCCATCCTCCAGGCAGTGGAGGATGGTGGTGATCCCCAGGCTGTCCCTCGGCTCTCCTGCGTCTTCCGTCCCCACTTCTAGGTTTATTAAGATTTAATATAACGCAGGGGAGCGATTTGGTCCAGGAAGGTGAGGTGGATGAGGTGCCGATCGCTTGTTTGAGGACCAAGTGCCACCGCTCTACTTTTCCGTTTGAATAGGGGTGATAAGGGGTGGTATGTATTGTTTTTAATCCCGAGGGAACGGAGAAGGTCAGAGAAGTGGGCGGATTCGAGCTGCCTCCCTTGATCGACAGTGAGTGTCCGCGGACAACCGTAGCGGGCGATCCAATTATTAAGGAAGGCCTTAGCGATGGCGTCGGCGGAGAGCCACCCAGTTCGTCGCACGGTCGATCATAGTGAGGCAGTATCGTTTGCCTTCGGAGGGGGGAAGGGGGCCGATGAGGTCGAGGTGTATATGCTCCCAGGGGAGGGCGTCGTCAATGGGGAACTCGAGGGTGAGCCGAGACCTTATGTTGCTGGCACTTCTGGCACCCAAGAACCCAGTTGCGAATATCTGTATTCATATGGGGCAAGAAGTACCGCGTTTTTAAATGGTCTCGACTCGCCCGGATGCCGTGGTGGTGGAGGGCGTGGTAGTGTTAGAATAACTGTCGCCGATGGTCCGGTGGGATGTAAGGGCGCAGTGAGTCGGCCGTCACGTTGCACCAGAGGTCGTGCGGCAGCAGTTGTTCCAATTTTTCGGTGGCGATGAGGTTGGCAAGGGCGGGGTCGGAGTCGGGGTTTTGCCGGTTTTTAATTTGTTGGGCCGAGGGGAAGGGGAGTAGCGAATACCGAATATCGGTGGTAAGCTGACCGATAAATTCGAGTTGCCGGAGGCGACGGGCCGAGGCGGATTTGCGGCTTTGGAGGAGGTCTGTTGTCATGTTTCTTGGCCAGTTGGGGGATGGCTTCGATGAGGGGCTGTTGAAGCTGGGCGGCGTGCTTGATGTGGCAGGGGTAAAAATTTAGCATGCCGAGGAAGCCTCGAAGGTCGGTGACTGTACGCAGTTGGGTGAAGTCACGGAGAGCCTGTACCTTGTCGGGGAGGGGTGTGATGCAGGAGGCGGAGACCAAGTGCCCGAGGCAGCGGACAGTGGGTTGGGCGATGACGCTCTTCTCCTTGTTTACGACTAGGCCCTCAGCGGAAATAATGTCGAGAATCTGTTTAAGGTGGGAGTAATGCTCATCGGGGGTTGGAGAGGCGACCAAGACGTCATCGAGAAAACAAAATGCAAATGGGAGGCCGTGTAAGATTTGATCCATGTAACGCTGCCATGTTTGGGCATCGTTACGGAGGCCAAAACCCATTTTAAGGTATTTGAAGAGACCGAAGGGTGTTATTATGGCGGTTTTGGGGATGTCGGGTGGGTAGATGTCAATATGATGGAAGGCCCGTGAGATATCAAGGGTGGAGAAGATGGTGGCACCATGGAGGTGTGAAGAGAAGTCTCGAAGGTGGGGGACGTTGTATAGATCGGGCGTTGTGCGAGAGTTGAGTCGGCTGTAGTCCCCACATGGGCGGATATCCCCATTGGGCTTCTACACTATGTGGAGTGGGGAAACCCAAGGGGAGTTGGAGGGGCGGACGATTTTTTCTTCGATCAGACGGTCGAAGTGCTTGCGGGCTTGAGCGACCTGGAGGGGGTGTAGACGGCGTGCTTCGGCTGTGAGGGGAGGGCCGGTAGTTTCTATGTGGTGCTGGATGGTGGAGAGGTGTGCTGAAGGCCGTGGTCGGGGGGCGTAGTCCTGGAGTAAGGCGGTGAAGCGGTTGGTGGGGTGGATCGTATTTATAAAGCCCGGCAGGGGTTTGTTGGTGGAGGGGTCGAGCAGGCGCGCATTTTTGACATCTACCTGGTGGCCGAACTATGAGAGAAAATCGGCCCCCAGGATGGGTTTCTCCACGTCCGCCACGGTAAAAATCCACTCGTATGCCAGTCCGTTCAGATGGACAGTGAAGTGGTAGGTCCCATAGCAGGGGATGGTGGTACCGTTGGCGGCGTAGAGAATTTGTCGATGGCAGCACACCTGCCAACGGAGGACGGAGTTAGGGAAGATCGAGAGGGCAGCACCGGTGTCGATTAAGAAGGGGATGTTGGTTAGTTTGCACCGGACAAATAGCCGGTGGTGGGAGGGGCCGGAGTGGGGTAGGACGGCGTCGGTTGGAGCGGTGGTTTTCGGAGGTTGGCGAGCGGCGTCTGCGTAGGAGCGAGGCCGCGCAGCGAGTCGGATTTCACAGGGGGTGGGAGTGCGTCTCCGGTAAAGGAGACGTGTTTAGGTGGTGCCACAGCGGTCAGGGCGGTGGTTCGTGCGTTGTCTGCATATGAGCGGCGTTGCTGCGGCGAGACGGTCTTAGCGATCCCGGCTAAGGGAACTTGTGTAGCTGATGCGGCGGTGATTACGGCCGTGGGGGGAAGGGGTACAGTGGGTTCCCTTCCCGTGGATGAGAGGAGGGGGTGGCAGTTGCGGGCCTTGTCCCCGAAATTGACGTGGTGAAAACATTTGTGGGGCAGGTCGGTCGGGAGGTACTCCTTGCGAGGGGGGCGTTCGGTTGGACGGGTGGTGGGGGTCAGGGACTGCTCACGCCAGCGGTCAGAAGAGGGGGTTTGGCGGCGGTCCGTGGAGGGGGGTCGCCGTCGGTCCGAGCAGGGGCGTTGGCGGTCCGTGGAGGGGGTCTTCGTTGGTTAGGCGTGGTGGGGCGAGGCGTGAGAATTTCGCCGATGGATGCGGAGGCGACGAGATCGTGCACCGTATCGGCGAGACGGAGGAATGCGTCGTCGGGCGAGTAGAGGTGGCTGGCCAGTGCCAGCTGGATGGTGGGGGGGAGGGCTCGCAACCAGAACGTGCGAGTAATGTCCGCCGTCATTCCGTCTTGCAGTTGGTGTCGCAGGCGGCGGAAGAGGTGGGACGGTTTCATGTCCCCAAGGTGGTGGGGCTGCGATACGAGCGAGCTTCGAGGGTTGATATAGGGAAACGAGGCGCATGTGAAGGTCGTCGTAGGCATTGGCGGCGTCGGGAGAGATATCCGACGTTTGGGGGAGGATATCGTAGGGGAGTAGGGAGATGACTCGGGAGTAACGGGTTTTTTGGCTGCGGATCCCTGCGGCGGAGAAGGCTGCGTCAGGTTGGAAGAACCATAGGGTGGCAGTGTGAGGGAGAGCGAGGACTCAGCGGTCATGAAGTCAGCGGCAGCGGTGGGGGTCATAGAGGTGGAGGGGGGTGACAAGACGGGGGGCGACTCCATGATGAGAAGGAAGCGGGAACGTCGGGTGCACCACTGTGATGGATGTATAGGTTGCGCACATCCACCACGAGAGGCTCGAGGGAGGATGTGCCCGGTTTGGTTATGGGCGGACCACCACCATGCCCGGGATCTTTTTTGGATGTGTGTCCGATTTGGTTATGGGCGGACCACCACCATCCTCGGAATCTCTTCGGGAGCGTTGCCTGGTTTGGTTATGGGCGAACCACCACCATGCCCAGGATCTTTTTGGAAGTGTGCTTGGTTTGATTATAGGCGAACTACCACCATGCCCAAGATCTTTCCGGGAGCGTTGCCTGGTTTGGTTCTGGGCGAACCACCACCATTCCCAGGATCTTTTAGGTTAAGGAGAGAGATGAGGAGGAGAGTAGTCAGCGACTAGAGGAGAGCGTAGAATGGCTAGAAAGGCGAAGGAAGCGAGTTTTTATAGGCCTGGAAGCCTTATCCCTCCATCCTCCAGCTAGTGGAGGATGGTGGGGATCCCCAGGTTGTCCCCCGGCTCTCCTGCGTCTTCGGTCCCCACTTCTAGGTTTAGTTTGCGAGATCTTAATTTCACAGAGTAAGGTTGTGGTTCTCGGAGGATACCACGACAACATTAAATTAACAAGACGTCCCAGGTGCCGAATTGTCGCATCCCGAGCCGAATGCGAACTCCGTCGCTGCGTTGAAACGATTTCTCCTTGTGCGAGGGGTGAGGTTTTCGTCTACTGCTCGAAAAGCAGAGCTATAGGCCGTGCGCTAGAATATTGCCCTCCGACCTTGCCATCTGACGGAGAACGTGGAAACCATTTTCAACACAGAATTCCCGTTTTGGTTTATTATTTTCAATAATGAACCATTGGAATCGAGCATGAAAAAAAAAATTCTTACCCCCCCTCAAAATTTGATGGTTTACGTTTCAAGGTATGTAGAATCCAAAACTGCAATAAAAATATTTCTGTCTGTCCGCCGTACGCCGTACGGGCCACTTTTCTTAGTTACCATGAAAAAAAAATTGATGAAATTCGGGTTATATGTTCCGTTCGGCGTCTAGTTGGTCCTCGAAGCTCGACGTTACTGTGAGTCATCTCAAAGGGGTTCAAAATAGGGGTTGAAATTTTCAAAACGCCTATACCATTTTTTTACGTAAATATTTTTACGGTTTTAAATAGTTCTTGAACTTGCGAGTTTTTTAAGACCATCCGGAGCATCGTACGTCCAGCCGTTCGTTCACAGTAAGGCCCCGAAGTTTGCACCGACAGGCATTTTCGACTCCAGTGTGAATGAAATTGTATACAATCCAAACCAAATCTCGTAACCAGAGACGCGCCCACAATAGGAATTTGTGAATACGGCCAATCATTGGTAGGGATCACCTGATTATATTGGCGGAGTATGAAGTCGAGTTGATTGTTCTGTGATATTATTTCATTTGAAAAATGATGGCTCTATTGGAGTTTGTTGGTAGGTAGTGAAACTTGAACAAACGTTGAAGTATTATTGATGGGTAAATTATTACTACGGTAAATCATTACTCAACGGTAAATTATTACACAACGGTTCATTATTCCATCTACGTAGAAGGGGCTGGAGTTTGTTGGTAGGTACTTTTGCAACTTTTTTCACTCCTCATCAACAATTTCTTTCCAGAACTTCATTATGTGTGTTTCTTTTTGTTAGGTACTGTTTGTCATCGGCAGAATTATTTTAGCAACATTTAACTCGTGATTTAGGTAGGTACCTAGTAACGAGTACGGGGTTAGGTACTAACCTACGGAGGGTCTGCGATCTACATAATATGCATATAATAGAATAGTACATATCATATTATATAGACGGGTTATCTATACATAGAGCTGTGATCTGTAACAGAAGGGTATTCTATACAAAATAATAAACCGTTGTGCAGGGATTTGCAGCGTTTTTTTTTTGTTTTTCGCCTGTCCAGTGGCAGTACTTTCCCCCTGTAATCCTTTTTCCAGCTGAGTGTGTCAACCGTCATAAAAACTTAACTTTTTTTCATTATCAAAAATGATAGCCATAAAAGCCATAATTATGTACCTACCATAGTGAATGAACGTAGCATTTTCCCGATTTTTGTAAAATCGGACCCCTGAGCGTGACTCCTTTGAGCTGACAGACAAACTCGTGTGTAATAGGATTTTTCTATGAAATGTTTTCTTGAAAATTAGGAGTACTTTTTGAAAAGGTGCAATGAGGTAAATAAGGAAAATTTTTTGAAGGAAGGTAGGTATAAAAGGAAATATTGGAAACAAATGTTATTTTATTATTTATTTATTTAGTACATAATATTATTATTATTCATTTATTTAGTACTTGGGTAATTTAAATGTGGTACGTAAAACTTCTAATCAGAAAAATCCAAATCCTCATCGGAACTGCTATCAGTATCAGAAGCCCCCCCAACATTAATGATGAAACTATCGATCTCCGATTCGACTAACTACTTTTTCGTCGAACTGCACATTATTACTCGTCAACCACGAAATTACATCTGCCTTCAGAGTCGAACTGTTAGGTCTTTTGTTTGTCTGCACACAATGGTATTTAGCGTTGTCCATCACCACGACCGAATCCGCGGGTAAATTCGGGAGGAACTTAAGCATGAGCCACTTAGAAAAATTGTCGAAGTTCATCGAAGAACGGCAGTCTCCGGATCTGGACTTTGTTGGCGTAACAAACAAAGGTCTCGCCCGATCTGACGTTGTTTGGTTTCCAGCTTCCTTCATAATGTTGCCGACTGTTCTCGCCGAGACGCCCGTCGCTGCACTAGTCACATCGCGAACGTTGTATTTCGCGTCATCCTCTTTCTTCTTCCTCGTAAAATACTGGCACACATTGTACACAATTTCTCGTGCCTGATTCCTTAGAGCCCCTCTTGCGATAGCAGATTTCCAGTTCCTTGCCGACGATGAATGTTGATCTTCCTTCACGAGATTTGTGTAGGCGACACACGGAAACTGACGGGTACGGAGGATTGTGATGGTACTCACAGTTCAAAAATAGGATGACGGGGATTGTGATGACACACACAGTTATAATAAGAAGGGTTAATACGATGATATAGGTAGGATGGTGAAACGAAAAGCAAGATGCAAACGAAGAAAACACGATACGGGAACGGAATGAGCTGGCTTGGAATGGCAGCATGGCTGCCAACATAGCAGAGTAAAAGTCCCAACATTGCACCCCACTCAGGCTGCCTAGCCCTCAGCTTCTCCCATCCTCCTATAGAGTGCAGGGTCGGAGGGCAATATTCTCGCGCACGGCCTATAGAAGATTTAGATCGCAGTGCCTATTTAAAACTAATCGATCCCTCGGTCGACCGTGGCAAGTAGCGAATCGACGTAAACAATGCAGCAGTAGCTGCTGATTTCGACATATTTCCTGTAAGTAGATGGAATCCCTTCCCGTCACTGAATATATACCACTCACCTTCAATTATGGTGTCGTTTGCAATTATATAATTGAGACCTAAGGGAAATTACCTATTGCCTTAAAGGCAAGGTCAAGGCGTCAATGAACAACATTGAGCATACAGTTATGCTCATGTTGAACCGAGCTTCCGCTTTGGTCATGGATGCATCTTGTCATTGCAAGGCCAGTGCAATGGCAAGGTGCTCCCATGTTTGCGCCCTGCTTGTTACGTTGGAAGATTATGACACTCAATTTTTCTATGCTCCTTTGTCCTGTACAAGTATCCTGTGTACTTGGAATCAGGGTAGGAAAGTCAAAGATAGTAGCGTTATAAGCCAAAGGCAATACACATACAAGCGGGATCCCTCCCGAACTAAACATTATACAGTATTCCAACCTGACCCACCACAAAAATCTATCGATCACCTAAAATACCTTTTGCAGCTGCACGATGCAGCTTCAATGTGGGCTTCAATGTGGGAGTAAAGATACGAAGAATATGCATTGATTAAAGAAAGAGCCGAAGATCTTGCTTTTTTCAGAGATGAATTGATTGAGGCGCTAAAATTCAAATTCACTTTTCCACAAGTTATTAAATGTACTGAAGGTCAATCCAGTAGTGATTAGTGGCACCGTGTCGTACCATTTTAATAACTGCCTCTTGCTTTTTGAACTGTTTGAGTGAGGGTAATGTATCAAGAAAGTAGAAACTCCTTATTTATGAGCCACCCAACGTCAACAACGTCTACGTGAAATATGGACAAGAGCACGAAAACGAAGCTCGTGCTAGGTATTCGGCAAAATCTCTAAACATAGTGACTTGAACAAATCTGTGGATTAATCCCAAGTATCCGGGGCTTGGTGCCTCCCCTGATCGGATTGTCCGCAGTCGAAAAACCCACACCAAAGGACTTTTAGAAATCAAGTGTCCTTACGTCTTGAGAGACCACTACCCCACTGACATCCATATGCTCTCAACTCAACAGCTTCTGCTTGCGGTTCGAAGAAGGGCGGTTCAAAGTGTCGATATCGCACAAGTATCACAACTAGGTTGAAATACAGATGGGGATAACTGAATTGGGGTGGTGTGACCTCGTCATATGGACTAAAAGAGCCGTATTTCTAGAAAGGATCTACAGAGATCAGGCTTGGTGGGACGCCACAGCGGAAAGACTCCAACGGTTTCATGCTGAATATGTGTGCCCAGAGTACTTCGAAGTACGAATCCCCCGTGGAATTCCTGCTGTTCGCCTCCCCATCACCTACTCCCAGACGAATGTGATATTCTCTGTGATTAATGGGTTCTTAACAAGTGTTTCACTGGTTTAAAGTTTTTTATATTAATTAGGTAGGTATGTGATTTAAAGGCACTAAGTACCCATCTCTAATTTATCAAATTACCAAGTAAAACAAGAATGCGATATTTTCTATGTGATAGGGTAACTACCTGCCAGGTGTTTCAATGGATTAAAAATTGTGATATTCATTTTGTGATTGAAAGGTAGGTACAGATTACCCATTTCCAATTCTTCAAGTCAACTAGTCGAGGTTTTTTAAAAATATTTGTTAGTTTACTTTTCCAAGTTAGGTCTTACTTTTAAGTCAAGAGATTATTCATATATGAAGGTATTTAACGAAATGTGCACAGAGTGTTTATAATTTTTCAAGTCAACTACTCTAATTTTTTAAACGTTTGTTGGTTTATTTTTCAAGTTATGGGCTTTCAAGTCAAGAGATTAGTCAAAATGAAGGTATTTTACGAAATGTGTTTAAAGAGTTTGCCTTTCAATAAAATGTAGTTAACATTACTTACCTGTCAGTAAATATTTGAATAACAATTCAGTAGTTCACTCTATTTGTCGACCCCCCAATCCTTGGATAATCGTCGAAAGGGCCTTGTAAAACTTCAGTTCCTTGAAATATACTAATTGTTACCAACTAGGTATTGGCCATGAAGGTCTATCAACTGCAATGAAGCCTAGGTATCATGCTGAACCGACGATTTTAAGGAAACATTTTTCCTTTAAATAAAGGAAAAAGTTACAAAAAAGGAGCATAATTTTATGCGGTTTTTGTTTAAAAAAGTCGTATAATGCCTATAACTTAATTAATTAATTCACTACTATTAGTATTACTAGTACTTACCAACCCAAGTTTACAAAAAATGTAAATACAAAAAATAAACGTAAGTACTCAAAACCGGATTTGTAAACGAACGTTTACAAAAAATATACATACAAACAATATAAGTACTCAAAAGCGGATTTGTACAGGAAATTCGCTAACAAAAGTGAAAATAAAAACAAATGAATGAGGGAGTTAGCAGAGGGATTTATTACCAAAAATAACCAAATAAACAGGAAATATTCCATATACAGTTTCAAAAATGAAAATTATGCTTTCCTGAACCAAGAAGAGTCACAAAACACATAGCACAACTGGACAATAATAATAACACAATAAAAATAAAACAGTCAAGTAAGAGTTCCATTCTATTCAGCCTATAATTTTGAATTTCTTAAAATGCGCCTCCTAAGCAGAATCTAATAACTTAGTTACAGTAGTAGGTGTTACTTAAGTCATCAGAGGTTCTGGAAATTTAGTAGTATGCCACCACACACAAATACTGCTTGAGATAGAACATGCCTCACACTCTGAGGTACAATCCGTTGCAAAAACCTATAATTTTTCAACCATCCTACCACGTGCTCCACAAATATCCTGTTAGCTGCTATTTTCGAGTTTCCATTTCTTCTTGAGGAGTCAATTTATCTCAGCCTTTCAAAAAAGCTGGTATTTTCAGAAAAACACCTTTTGCATCCGTCAAATCGCTCACTGTGAATCCCCGATCGCATAAAACTAAATCCCCCTCTTCTAGAAGTTCAATTAAGCCAGATTTTTCCACAATACGGCGATCTGAGATTGAACCCTCAACCACTAGGTACTACCACTACCACTACTACTATAGACGAACAGGGGGAGGGGACTTAAAATTATTCCACCTTAACTGTGATTGGAAGCATTAATTTAACATGTACTTAGATTTAAAAAAATGAAAATTCAAGTAAAATACAATTGAAACAGTATTGACAGTGATAGTTCCTAGTAGCTGCAAAACGTTGGAGTGGTTGAAGCAATCTTTTCTAATTTACTCTTAATGTTTCTGTTATAACAATTCATGTTAATGTTGGTATATAATGTTGTATGAATTGAAATGTTTGATTGGAAACAAATTTGTTGTGAAAACTGTTCGTTGGGTCGTCTTTAGTTTCGTGCGTACAGCGATCTTCTATTCTTTTAGCGAACTCTCGAAGAAAATAAGTTGTATGAAGTGGGTTTCTAAATGGAATATTAGATTTTTCACTTTACCTACATAAATATAAGTACCTACCTATCTATTAACACTAGTACTGGAAGTAGTAGTTTTTCGCAGCTTCCCCACGGCCTGAGATCAGACCCTGTTGATAAATGGGTACGTAAATTATGTTCCAATTATCAGGATGGGTATCATCTATATCCTCGGATTCCTATTTTTAAATGTTTAATTTCCGTCCTCCTAATACGAAGATATTTTTGCACACCTTACGTAATTTTCACAATCCCTTGAATTGAAAAATGCCAGAAAATATATTATTTTCATGTCCACTGGAATAGCACATTGTGTCACAGACAGGCCGCTTACAGACACGGAAGCAAATTTGTTCAGTGATTTCTTGAAAGCAAAATTGGAAATTTTGATTTTGGAGGACATACATTTTTCGACTCTTCCATCGGCAGTGTGGAAGCAAAAGGTATAATGAGAAGCGAATCTTGTGCCTTTTATCATGGCTCCCTATTTCGTATCCGCTATTACACTGTGTCCTGAAAGTTGTGTTCTTATCAATCGTCGTTGAACATTCAAAAGCGCTGTAACTTCGACGCTCGAAAATTGAATCCCTACGACAATCCCAACCTCTTTGCCAAGTCTCTCCTTATCAACCTCCTTAATGAGGAGAGCAAATTGCCCCTGATTCAATTCTCATCGCCATTTTCGCCAACGACATAGTTAGACTAGAGAGGCGTGAGGGGGTTGTTGGGGGGAGGGGAAATAGGGGTTCCCGCCCAAACAAACCGAATGTTTACGGGGGCGTCGTACCCCGTTATGTCCCGATACAAAAGGCCGTAATAAGATTTGATTCCGCCCCGAACCTCACCGGACCCTACGGAGGGTCTCGAACTACTGGGACCTTTTGCGCCCATTTCCGTCTCATTGGTTAACCCCCGGACTGAGCCTTTAAACCATTAAAAGTACAATAACCACAAACGAGATGCGGGGAAGGGTGGGGGTGCCCTATTTTAATTAACAGGGGGATGGCAGGAGGAGATAATGTTCCCCTTGAATTCACCGGAGCCGGCCCCCGAGAGCAGAAAGGGTGATTCACAGCACAGAGGAAAAGGGGCTGTTTTCGAGTGGAAGCTGGAAAGAGAGGTCGATCTTTGGTGGGGGGGGGGGGGGGGTACGTCGATGTAATTAGTTCCTTTCTGAGGCATTGTTCCCCTTGTAACATGATAGCCACCTCTGGGGTAAGGATCTGCGACCGCACGAGTCCCAGCTGGGCACATGAAAATGGGACGATACAATTTTGGTGCAATTTAATCGCATTTTAAATTTTGTCTGCCGCTAAAGTGCCGCGGTTTCAGCATGGCAGACGTGGGCATCGTCGTTAGGGATATGAAGCGAATCTAGTGACCAATTTTCAAGTTTCAACTCCAATTTTCGCACAAAATTTGCCACACTTTAATCCCGTCTGCTGAGCTAACGCCGCAGGTAATGAATGGCGGACGAATTTTTTTCTTCAACTTAATAGTTATTCACAATTAAGTGGTGAAAGTGTTAAACGTCAACTAATAAATCATGCTTTAACTGGAGTTGCCCTTAAATAAACAGCGGATCCGAAACAAAAGACCTAATATTAACTGCCATGAAGTTGTATGCATATTCACAATCGAATAAATGTGAATAAGGAGGTATCTTCTGGCAAAAATTCCATTTAACCCATTTTCCCCATGAGCACTGGCAAAAATATTAGTGTCGATTATAGTGCGATGTGCGCACGACTCCCTTTACACTCACAGCATCAGCAATTCACGCACATAACGCCAACTGCCCAACTGAATAGCTTACCACCTAATTATTGTAGCACTTAGCGATCTATACCCAATTATAGAGAAAAATCTCGAGTACCCACCAGCCACAAATCTCATTTTCCCCCTAATGTTGGACTTGACCCCCTTTACCCTGCAGACACTGTTATAATATTATTGAATGCCTAGTAGTTATTAAATTAAACATCACTCTCTTGAATTAGAGGGGAGTGGAAACAATTGAAAATAGAAAATGTAATAAAAATGACAATTTTTTTTAAGGAACTGCATGCAGCAAAATAGAGACGGGAAAAAAGGGAAAATTTATTTATTTATTTATAATAATACGGGCATGCCCAATACAAATGTACAAAATATAATAATGATAATTAGAAGAAAAAAACATGTAAAATGTCCGCATATGACTGTGTATGCGCTCGATACTGCCAATGTCTGTCATTATTCAATAGAACTAGAACTACTCTCCTCCTAACAGCCTCAGGAGATTGAAAAAATAAATCTATGTCAGGGCACACGTCCATCACTTGGTTCATCCCACGCGGTAACCTGCACATCGGGCGATGGTAGGCGTAGTTTGTCGCCGAAAATGGAACCCAAAAGAGGCTTCCAGAACGTGAACCAAGTCGAGGAACCAGGAAACGCACCATTGATAGCAGTGTGGGAGAGTCCATCTTACCCAGAACCAACTTATGGAAGAAAGATGAGACGGCCAAAAATCTACGGTCCACAGGATTGAGGGTGCTGCATCTTTTGTTGAGCTCATCAAAGCTTACGGTCACCAGGTTAATACCAAGCTTGAACACCGCATATCTAATATTGGTCAGGTCGGGGAAAAACGGGATAGGTATTTTGGGTCTTGGAGCGGGAAATTCAGAAAAGGGACTACGGCAGCACTGGTCCAGTGTTGGTAGATAATTTCCTCGTTAATATCATTAGTCATTCCAGTTACCTACATGTGTTCTACGGCAACTAATATAGTGTAGCGACGAATCGCGTCGTGAATTTTTCCTCCCATGAGATAACTTACTGTCTCTTCGATATCTCCCCTTTTAACGGATGCCCTCACCCGTCGTCTCAAGATGTCAGTGAAACGATTTCCCCTCGAGAAAAGATTTCATCCCCCTTCTCGTTTCTATTTCTGTCAGAGGTTTGAAGGGAAAAAACTATATTCGAAAAACAAGTCAAACAACCGGAATCCGAAAAGCGACGAACGTGCGTGACGATATTGCTCGTCGGTTCGTGATGTCTGATCCTGAAAGAAAGAAACAGTCGGCGGGCGAAGGAACCGGGAAACGATTCGTGTTGGATGGTGAGCGGCGATAGAAATCCATCGCGATGAAATACGACCGGATTTATTAGCTCTTCATGAATCACTGGCGGGTAACCCTGGCTTAGCTCGGAATAGTCCGCGCTGCCTGTGCGCTGCTCGCCTTTGGTTCAGAACAGCCGTTCTCCTGTACGCCGATTTCGCGCGAAAAACTGCACCTTTTTCACTCTCCTTACCCCATCCGAAGGATAATAGGAGAGTAGGTAGGTCCAATCCCCCAGAGAAGT
Organism: Leptopterna dolabrata; assembly: GCA_954871275.1. Lineage (NCBI taxonomy): Eukaryota > Metazoa > Arthropoda > Insecta > Hemiptera > Miridae > Leptopterna > Leptopterna dolabrata. The sequence goes on from OX940975.1 coordinate 62,521,512, forward strand.
ATAACAAAAAACGGTAATTTTAACCTATTTCCCCAAATTTTTACCTAATTTTCATACAGAATAGAGGTCAGATTTGGATTTTTGAGGGTAAAAAAAAGGTATTATCTGTATTAATTGGTATATTTATTTACCTGACGTTGTGTGTGGTGGTGATTCACGACGGAAGGATTATTTCGATGATGAAATATTTTTCTCGAAAAAATAGTGGGTCAAATTTTACTTTATAAGGGTCAAAAATAGGTAAAAATGGCTAAAATTACGAAAAGAGGCATATTTTCTCGCTATATCATCTTTTTATACAATCCCAAATCACCATCCGATTTGAGTGGTTGTTTGTTAGTTTGATTCAGAAATCGTTCTGGTTGTGTACTATGGGTTGGAGGGGGAGGGGGGGGTATCTGGGTGACAGATCCAGACTATTATAGGTATGCAATGCGTGTGATCTATACACCACCATAAGGGACGTACATTGTAATGCATGGATTACTCTTCGGGATGTTTATGCATAAATTTCTTTCATTCGTTGTTCCAAAAGTTCCATTTGCCTCATAAATATCATCTTCTGGAGTCCTTCATAATTCGTGGTCACCAACTACGTTATTACTATCGGCAGGTACCATCAAGCATGAAATGGCGAGTGCGCGGCGTAAGTAATATAAAGGCAACAAGGTAACATGTATAAAGGAATAGAATTCCATTAATGATATCTACTCATCTTTTGACACATACTCTTTTATCTACTCTTCTGTTGACACATACGCATTACTGTCGTCCTCCTGCGGTGCCTACGTGTAGCAGTGATGGCCATTCTGCGTATAATATAATAGCCGGAGCGATACATCTACCCGACGCGATGGTTTAATGAAACCGAATAGCATTATCAAGGATTTCACAAAACCGCAGTTAATCGGATTAAGGTTTTATCACGACCCCGTCATAATATCGGGCAAGTTCATCTCTCTCACCTGTCATTGTTCTCATCCTCTGTGCGCAGTTCACCCTTGATTTCCTCCGCTTTTATACTCCGTTGAAAATGTGAAAGAATCGCCTCATACAGGCGATGGGAAAAATTGAAATGAAAAGCCTCTCCAGCATTGGGGCTTCCGGCTGTGGAACAATCAATGTCAGCAGGAAGTACGGCTCCGACAGAGATGATGAAGAGGGATCCGAGCCCAGGTTTTTATGAAGGGCCGGTAATTAAATTAGATTGCTATTATGCAAAATTAGGACGAAAACAAGCGGAGCTTGCCTCGCGTGAGGATGGGCCCTTCCTCCGCGGCTCAGATAACATGCTAACGTCACATCGTTGTAAATGTGAATTACAGCTATCCCCTAGGAAAGGATCAATAAATAACGCTTGTTCAACTCAACTAGATTACTCCTGTTAAGTTAGGTAACATCCCTCCCCCGTCGAGGAGCCATCAAGTGAACCTCAAAATGTAACTTGAGAAAGGAAAATGGTAGTCACGAAACTTGGCTATTGTTATCGCCGGTTTGAATTTGTGTTGTTCCCAACTGTTTACAGAGCGCATCAAGTTTGATAAAGCCTGCCTGGAGTTACTCCGAACTGTTCGAATAATTGGGACACGTGACACTCTTGATTAAGGCCAATTCTTGATCTTGATTATCCAGAGTTTGGCGTCTCACCAGCCTTACTCCACCCGGAGTTATGGTTACTTTCCTTGCCCTATTCGAAAGGTAATCGAAAAGTATTGTAATCACCCTGAAACACATGTATTCTGGAACTTAGCCGCCACCTATGCGAGTTCGCTCAATTTCATACAATATGCACACTTATGCTTCAGACTTGAGTCTTTTGGTTTATTATTCTGTGAATGACACACAGCTATGTATTCGCTCAGTGAAACATTTTTTTCACCCCTCAAAATTGTTTCTTTTATGTTTAAAGGTGCGTAAATTCCAAAAATTCTATGCCCGTCTGCCGTAGGCCGTCCGCCGTATCATCCATATCTACCTTATTTTCGGTCTAAAAAAATCGTTCTATCGCACACAGGCTCCATTTGGGCTCTAGGTGTGTTCCGAAACTTTGCAGCCCGATCTGACTATACCCAAGGGTGTTATGGGAAAACAACAGGTGTAAAAGAGGGTTTTTTGGTATTTTAGTAACATAAGATTGTGAGGGATTGTTTTCCATGTTTTTTAGGGCCAGGAGATCGAATATTAAGTCGATTTTGACCAAAAAGTGGAAAATTGAGGTTCTAACGAAGTTTCAGCTTAAATTTACGTTAAATTTTGGTGAAATCGTCGTTCTTCCGCACGCGGTATGGGTCCCCATTTGGGAATACATTTGCGCCCTAGTTGTGCACCGAAGCTTGGCAACCCGATCGGAATACACCCAGGATTGTTATGGGTGAAAAATAGGTGTAAAAATAGGGCCTTTTGAGGTTTTATTGTGCATGAGCTTGTGAGTTACGTTTTCCATGTTTTTAAGGGCGAGAAGACCGAATATGGAGTTGATTTTGACCAGCGAGTGGACAATTGAGGTTGTAACGAAGGTTCATCTCCCAAAAAATTTTGTTTGTTAATGAGTCAAAAACCTGAGAAATTTTCTGAGATCACCATATTTTATAGTAGCGCTAAAAGTAGTATCAGCAGGTAAATCAAGACAATTAAATGGCACTATCAATGACCGAAGATAATTTGTGAAAAAATAGGAGCCTAATTCGTGTTTTGGCGGCCAAAATTGGTGGTGGTAACCATAAAAAATAACTATTTCAGTTATTTTCACAAGCATGTCTGTCACTCATATCAATGTCAGGAAACGTTAGAAGCCCCTCCACTCCATTTGCGAGTTTTTTTTTAAACCACAGTTGTACCGCCTTTCTAAGAAAAACCGCCGTATCTACAAAATGTTTTGAAAATCTAGTTTTGGTTTATTATTTTCAATAATGAACCATTGGAATCGAGCATGAAAAAAAAATTCTTACCCCCCCTCAAAATTTGATGGTTTACGTTTCAAGGTATGTAGAATCCAAAACTGCAATAAAAATATTTCTGTCTGTCCGCCGTACGCCGTACGGGCCACTTTTCTTAGTTACCATGAAAAAAAATTGATGAAATTCGGGTTATAGGTTCCGTTCGGCGTCTAGTTGGTCCTCGAAGCTCGAAGTTACTGTGAGTCATCTCTAAGGGGTTCAAAATAGGGGTTGAAATTTTCAAAACGCCTATACCATTTTTTTACGTAAATATTTTTACGGTTTTAAATAGGGCTTGAACTTGCGAGTTTTTTAAGACCATCCGGAGCATCGTACGTCCAGCCGTTCGTTCACAGTAAGGCCCCGAAGTTTGCACCGACAGGCATTTTCGACACCAGTGTGAATGAAATTGTATACAATCCAAACCAAATCTCGTAACCAGAGACGCGCCCACAATAGGAATTTGTGAATACCGCCAATCATTGGTAGGGATCACCTGATTATATTGGCGGAGTATGAAGTCGAGTTGGTTGTTCTGTGATATTATTTAATTTGAAAAATGATGGCTCTATTGGAGTTTGTTGGTAGGTAGTGAAACTTGAACAAACGTTGAAGTATTATTGATGGGTAAATTATTACTACGGTAGATCATTACTCAACGGTAAATTATTACACAACGGTTCATTATACCATCTACGTAGAAGGGGCTGGAGTTTGTTGGAGGGTACTTTTGCAACTTTTTTCACTCCTCATCAACAATTTCTTTTCAGAACTTCATTATGTGTGTTTCTTTTTGTTAGGTACTGTTTGTCATCGGCAGAATTATTTTAGCAACATTTAACTCGTGATTTAGGTAGGTACCTAGTAAAGAGTACGGGGTTAGGTACTAACCTACGGAGGGTCTGCGATCTACATAATATGTGTAGAATAGTACATATCATATTATATAGACGGGTTATCTATACATAGAGCTGTGATCTGTAACAGGAGGGTATTCTATACAAAATAATAAACCGTTGTGCAGGGATTTGCAGCGTTTTTTTCCCATAGGTTACAGATGTTTTTGGGCGACTTTGCGTCCTTTAAGAATAAAAATTTTGATCAGAATATATGATGTTGTTTACCATGGTTACATAAACGTTCCATGCCCGCAACTCCACAATATTGCATATGCAAAATACTCTGATCAAGCGCCGCACCTACTACTTACTTAGTTCTACAACAAAACAGCCGTAACTACGAGTAGATTATCCTCTTGTTGACAAAACAGAAACATGAAAACCCCGTGTCGTGGTATCCTCCCAGAACCTCTCCTCACAAACTTAAGATCACGCAAATAAACATAGGAGTGGGGACAGAAGAGGCAAGAGAACTGAGGGCCAGCCTGGGGAACCCCACCATCCTCTACCAGCCAGAGGATGGAGGGAGACAGCTCCCAAGCACATAAATACTCGCCTCCTGCCTCTTTTTCTTCATTCTACGCTCTCCTCTAGTCGCTGACTACTCTCACTCCTCCTTACCTCGTCTCTCTCTCCTATCCCAAAAGATGCTGTGAATGGTGGTGGTACGCCCATAACCAACAGCCAACACTTCCTAAAAGATATCGGGTATGGTGGTGGTCCGCCCATAACCTACCGAGCACACATCCAAAAAGATCCGGGTGTTGCTGGTGGTCCGCCCATAACCTTACCCGGCAACACTCCCGAAAAGACTGCGTGAATGGTGGTGGTACGCCCATAACCAAGGGACACCTCCGAGAAGATCCCGGGAAATGATGGTGGTCCGCCCATAACCAGCCCGGGCACATCCTCCCTCATGCCACTCGTGGTGGATGCACGCTAAAACACATTCATCACACCCCGCATTTTTTTCAACATTTAACTTGAACAAAGTGGATCTAAAAATCAATCTTTACTCAGTCTGGGAGGCAGGAATCATCTGTATTAACGGTTTTAAATTTAATATTGTAAGCCCCTGCACTGAACGTGTGCCGGCTGATGAAAGAAATTGCAAGACAAGAAGCCAGATCGGGAATGAGAGTTCGGAACATGATTGTGGTTTTATTAAATTTCAAATTCAAATTCATTTTACAACACATAATTTATTAAGGCGCGTCCATACCGGGCGAGCCAAGCCGAGCTGAGCGCCCGAACCCAGGAATGCTTGCCCGAAATGGACCCTTCGCGAGCATTCACGAACGTTCGGCTCGGGTCGCGGCCGTTTCCACTTAGAGCCGGTACATCATAGGATGCTCGCCGTTCGTACTCGCCCGGTGTGGACGCAATTGCGAACAGAAAAAGAGATTAGACTCAGTTTCCTCATTTTAATGGAACAATTCACGATTTTGGAAGTTTTGAAGATTGTCCAACCCCATTTATCATCCACGGTGATTAATTTTGCTTATATAGGTAACAATTGATATACTGCGTCTTGCTTCCAGCATAGTCGAACCTTTCTCCATAATTTATAGCGTTTTGTTGTATACATTTATCAGTGATTTTGTAGGAGGAAAAGTCAACTTGAAACACTTTTTGGCTCACCAAATTTGTTAGCCCTTTAATTTTTTTTCTTCTGTAATTAAGGATTTTAAAGGAATACACGTGATTTTTAAGCACTTCAAAACAATTTTTGCAAAAGAAAAAGAAAAGTTGATGAACATTCTAAATAATGCCCAACTAAACGGATTTACTCAAAGAAACGCCGGAAAACTGCTAAAAATGTTAAACCCATTTCAATAGCTTAATAGATTTTCGTTAACATCGCTAAATGCAAATAAGAAAGAATGAGCTGTCGAAGCACTTTTTGAAAGTTGCCAAATTTGTATTAATTAAAAATCCTGGTAATAATAGTTTGGATATACACTAGTTTACGCAAATTTGGCATATTTTTCCTAAATCTGTTGTAGAAAAACCCGTACATTGAATCAACCGATGGGGAGTCTAGATTTTAGCCAGCTTAACAGAATGTTTTTGTAGCTGTATATAGGAAATTCTGCGCGTACCTAGTAGAAGAGAGTTAATATTCTGAAGCGGCGCGTGAAGATAGCTTCTAGCACTTCAGTGCGTTAAAATGGGGACATTGAACGAGGGCACCTACTTGGAAACTAACGTTGCCGATTCCAGGGAAGGTACGCTGACAACCCTCATGGGACTTCCGTGAACGCTAAAACTGAAGAAAAAAAATTGTACCGAGAATTAATTAGTCTCACTTTGTTCCTAGCTCTGAGAATCGATATCCGTGCTGAAGAACTGAGCTTCCCAGATTTGTTTACGCGCTGTATTTTCTAGTTACCTGTCCTTCACGTTACCACAGCCAGTCCTGAGACTCCCTACCTACATTTCACCACACCCATGTGGGTTTCGTTTATTGAGGGGGATTTGACAGGCTTCCAAGAAGGTTTAACCATCTAAGCTCATCCCTTGGGCTTTTGAGAGGGAACTTTGAGGAATACTAGAAATTAATAATTATTGTCCTGCCCAAGGTGTCCCATCCCACAAGGTGTCTCATCTGGGACTTCTGACAAGATGAGTTGTCTGTAACTAAAGGTAGGTTTTCCTAGCAACAGGTTTTTTGCGCAGCAGGAACCGATCATGCCTCAATCACCTACAAGAGTGCGAAATAGGTATGTACCTATAGTACTCAGTGTGAAAGTGTTTTCCTAGAGCAGCGTGTCTGTCTAGCTCTAGAGGAAGACTAGAGTCGCGATGATTGAAGAAATTATGGATGATGACCAGGAAGAAGAGCGTTTTCACACACACACACACTGGGGGAACAGCTCTTAGGAACAGCTAGTCTTCAGATTTAACTGCAGCTCACCCCAAGTTAACATAATTTCTACATAACATGAGCCAGTGTAACCAGGACTCGCCTTCTGTTTTGATGCTTCGAACGGATATTTTTTTGGTGGACCCACGTCTTTCACTTGAACCCGCCTTCCACCATGCTTGGATTTTTGTGGTTGTTCTTGTAGTCACGATTGAAAATCGTAAACTGCGGAAATGGGGAGAAAAATCAGAACTCGGGAAAAATATCGAAAATTGGAGGTTTCGAGTTTGAGATTCAGCATGGATAAGTAGCATGTGGCGGATGACTGTTCATTAATCAAGTTTAATTCACGCTCCACTAGGGACGCAGCCAATGCTAAATAACATCCTTCACAAGTTGGAACCGGAAACGCCAACTGGAGTTGTTTCAAATATAGTACTAACTGTTTATCGACCGGACCTCCGATTTTCTCTGAGCATTAGGAAGGGTGCGGGTGGGGAGGGGGATCCGAAATAACCATCATTCTTCAAAATAAACAATATCACGGAACAACCAACTCGATTTCATTCAGCCATCCGTGATCAGCTTTTCCCTGGCAACGATATCTGGGTCGGGTGTACCTATACCGTTTCGTTCACAGCCATTTTGATGAAGCTTTTCGTTGAAAATTCAGAGCCTCACTTTGAACGAACGGCTGGTCGTACAATGCTCCGGATGGTCTCCAAGAAAAAAAACAAAAAAAAAAACTCGGCAAGCCCCCTGAACCCCCGGTTACCTCTATTTACATACTTCGGAGGAAATTATAGAAACACAGAATGTGTTTTAGATCACGCGTTTCACATAAACCCGTCTTCAATCTTCGGTTGAAGATTGGTTAACTTCCTCCCACTAATGTTTCGTCGTAACTGGTGGTGCCTTATACACAGCTTCTTATATACACACTCACGAGTGCACTTGATAAAAATTTTGTTAAACATGAACACAGTCCGAGCTTCATCTCCAAGACTCCTACATCTCCAAGAGATAATTCGTTTATCGGTTGTTTGGTCTTAAAATTATGTCTTTACTTATATAAAGCTTGCAATCGTGTTCACAATATAAATTATTGAGAATGATCACCTGTGTGTAAACAATTATTTAAACAATCACGCTCATACCGCAGCATGTCGGCCACGCACTCCGCAGTGGTTAACGTAATATGGTTAGGTAAATCGAGAGCTATCCAACGAGTGGTGAACGATTTTTGTACGATGATAACTGGCGAAGTTAATGTTCCGTAGCAACGAATCGGTTGTACGTGAAAATCATTAGAAATGTTGTCGTCCCAGAATTCGTTACGAAATGTCGTTAGCTTTTTTGGCTAGTTAGTCCATGGCTAAAACACATTCTGTGTTAAAAACGCTGCAAATCCCTGCACAACGGTTTATTATTTTGTACAGAATACCCTTCCGTTACAGATCACAGCTCTATGTATAGATAACCCGTCTATATAATATGATATGTACTATTCTATACATATTATGTAGATCGCAGACCCTCCGTAGGTTAGTACCTAACCCCGTACTCGTTACTAGGTACATACCTAAATCACGAGTTAAATGTTGCTAAAATAATTCTGCCGATGACAAACAGTACCTAACAAAAAGAAACACACATAATGAAGTTCTGAAAAGAAATTGTTGATGAGGAGTGAAAAAAGTTGCGAAAGTACCTACCAACAAACTCCAGCCCCTTCTACGTAGATGGTATAATGAACCGTTGTGTAATAATTTACCGTTGAGTAATGATTTACCGTAGTAATAATTTACCCATCAATAATACTTCAACGTTTGTTCAAGTTTCACTACCTACCAACAAACTCCAAAAGAGCCATCATTTTTCAAATGAAATAATATCACAGAACAACCAACTCGACTTCATACTCCGCCTATATAATCAGGTGATCCCTAGCAATGATTTCATCTCCGCCAAATTTCCTATTGTGGGCGCGTCTCTGGTTACGAGATTTGGTTTGAATTGTATACAATTTCATTCACACTGGAGTCGAAAATGCCTGTCGGTGCAAACTTCGGGGCCTTACTGTGAACGAACGGCTGGACGTACGACGCTCCGGATGGTCTTAAAAAACTCGCAAGTTCAAGAACTATTTGAAACCGTAAAAATATTCACGTAAAAAAATGGTATAGGCGTTTTGAAAATTTCAACCCCTATTTTGAACCCCTTAGAGATGACTCACAGTAACGTCGAGCTTCGAGGACCAACTAGACCCCGAAAGGAACCTATAACCCGAATTTCATCAATTTTCTTTCATGGTAACTAAGAAAAGTGGCCCGTACGGCGTATGGCGTACGGCGTACGGCGGACAGACAGAAATATTTTTATTGCAGTTTTGGATTCTACATACCTTGAAACGTAAACCATCAAATTTTGAGGGGGGGTAAGAATTTTGTTTTTCATGCTCGATTCCAATGGTTCATTATTGAAAATAATAAACCAAAAACCCAGGATAACGGCGTCCGAGAAATTTTGTACCCTATTTTTCACCCGCTAGAGATGACTGACTGCAACGCCGAGCATCGCGGAACAACTAAACCCAAAATGGGACTTACAAACCACATTTCATTGAGTTTCGTTCCCCGTAACTAAAGAATGCGCGAAGTACGGTGGACGGTCTGAAATTTGTGGTTTGTTATTTGGAATAATAAATTCCCACCTCCGTAGACTCCCCTTGTGTTTGGCTCATATTTAATCCGGTGTTGAAGAGTTATTAGGTACCTATCCAAATCACTGATGGAGATGGTAAAACGTGGCACTTCACTGGGGGACTTACAGTGCCCCGTATGCTGAGTGCTGGGAGCCTAATTGGAACGAGTTGAAAAGTTCAACAATGGATCGGGGTCAAGCAATCTCTGGAATGAATGGTTGATTAAATGGGAGTTCATCAAGAAATCATGCCGGTCCCCCCCCCCCCCACCCCACCACCAACCGCACCCCTCGCAACCCAACACAAACCGAGGTTCAGTTCAAACATTCGTTACCGAGTTCGGTCACCTACAAGAGCTGGCTTTACATATATGAGAGATATTTCCCCGTCGTCATATTTTGTTTGTGCATGATGTCTTAATTAACCGAGCGGGTGGTGGCAGTGGTCGTGGTGGAGGGGGGGGGGGGGCTAATGCATAACAATATTCGGAGCGTCGAAGGGCAAGCGGGGGAGGCGAATCGATGGTGGTTGGGAGAGCTGCCGCTACGAGCGCTGCCGTCGGCTCCAGCGGCGGCAGTTTCGCGGCGGGAAGTCGAGCGGTGTCTGTTCAGTTGTACGACGAATCGCGGAGTGTTGACGTGTGTTCGGGCGCGACTGCATGTGCTGAGTGACGATCGCGGTGAGCAACATCACACGAAGATGACACCCCCTTGTGCGCTCTGCTTCCTCAACTCGCTTCTCCTGATCCTGACGTTCATCATAACAGGTAACTTTCAACTTATACAAGCAGCCTATATTTAAAAAAACAAAAAAAAAACCAAATTAAATCCAACGACCATCTCGGGTTTGCAAACGCGACGATCGCCAAAATCGAGACCAAAAGACTTATAACAATTTATAATTTGCACACGAAATGTTCAGCTGTTCCGAGTGGTGGTGTGGGTTTGTCCAAAGTCAAAACCCAACCGATTCTGTTGACAATTTTCATCAGTTCAACTAAGGTGCCTACGTGGATCGTAACCGTTTTTCTCTCAGTTTCCATAAAATCCCCAATTTAGACTTGTACACAATTTTATTAAACTACCTCAAATGTATTCATCTCGCAGTTCTCAAACTCCTATTCATTCACATTCATATAGTGGTCTTGAAAATAAAACTCTGGCTCCGACATCACAGCTTCAACCCTTCCGAGGCTTTTTATTTCCGCTCAGCTCCTCCAATCCGACACCTATCGGTTTCTGAGTGTCTGCGCGAGAGGAATTTTCAGTAGCCGAGCTCTGGGAGGAAATTGGGATTCTGTCCTGAGGCCTGGCACACTTCCAAAGACCTTAAAAAAGCCTTGTATTTCCGCGAATATCCCCTTGGAGAGCATCCGCTATTCAGCTAGGGTCGGTAATAATAGGTATCTATTCAAAATCCGTTGAATGATAACGCGTCTTTCATGTTGACTTCATCTCGACTCTCGAGTTGGTAGTTAATTATCCTACCTATCTATATATAATAGGTATTCCACGGGACGTTGACCCCTTCATTTTCCATAGGAAGCAAATTTGATGGAGGGGGGGGGGGGGGACTGCAAATGGTAGGCAACTCAACATAATCCTTTATGTAGCTCTTAAATCCGAAATCAGAATTTCATAAAATTGTAAAAAAATTTATAAATATGACTTTTTAAATTTTAAACTTGGGAACACCATTTTTTATTGCGGATTGTAGGTACGTAAAATATAATGAAGAAATGACCCGTCACTCGAATGACTGCGCACGTATCTACGCCACAAATTCGGAGCGCAAAACCTAAACAATGTTTTACGGATAGAATAAACTACATGGTATGGTACTTGATTTTGGGGTATTTGTCTTCAACGCTAAATCACGTGGCGATGTCATTTTTTCGACTCATAACTGACCCTATCAAGTTAGTGGTCCAAAAGTTTCATGCGAATGTTGAAGAAGTTGCAAGTCGACTGAAACTTTGGTTTTTGATATGAGAACCCCCCCCCCCCCCCCCACTGTTTATTGCAAATTCAAATTCTACGAGAAATTGGATGCAAATAAATTCCCGTTACCCCACATTTTTGGGTGCTTGATAACGCGCGGAAAATGTGCAAAAAATGTGAAAATCCATGTTGGTTTATTATTACGCAAATAATACAATTATGTATTCGCTCAGGAGAAATTTTTATAACGCCCCCTCAAAATTTTTTCTTTTACGTTTCAAGTTGCGTCGATTCCAAAACTGCAATGTCCATCCGCCGTATCACGTGTACCGGCTTCATTTCGGTCTAAAAAATTCTTTCTTTCGCACGCAGGCTCCATTTGGGCGCTAGTTGTGTCCCGAAACTTTGCATCCCGATCGTTATATACCCAGAGGGGTTATGAGTTTAAAAAAAAAAGGTATTTTTGTGTTTTAGTAATATGAGCTTTTGAGGTATCGGTTTCCATGTTTTTTTGGGGCGGGAAGACCGAATATGGAGTCGATTTTGGCCAGAGTGGAGAATGGAGGTTCTACGAAAAGTTCTGCTCCCAAAATTGATTTTCTTATTAGTCAAAATACTGGGAAATTGTCTGAAATCACCATCAGTTTGTATAATAACACCAGAAAAAGGGTCAACAGGTGAATCAAGACAATTAAATGGCACTATCAACGATCAAAGATAATTTGAAAAAAAAAAAAAAAGGAGCGTACCTACCTACCTAATACGTGTTTTGGGGGCCAAAATGGTGGAAACAACCAGAAATAGCTATTTCAATTATTTCAGATTAAAGAAACATTAAATGAACAGCCCACATTTCTGTAGGTATGTCCAGTAGAATAATAAACCCATGTGACCAGGACTTTGCACCGTTTTTGGTTTATTATTTTCAATAATGAACCATTGGAATCGAGCATGAATGGCATGAATTTGATGGTTTACGTTTCAAGGTACGTAGAATCCAAAACTGCAATAAAAATATTTCTGTCTGTCCCCCGTACGCCGTACACCGTACGCTGTACGGGCCACTTTTCTTAGTTACCATGAAAGAAAATTGATGAAATTCGGGTTATAGGTTCCGTTCGGGGTCTAGTTGGTCCTCGAAGCTCGACGTTACTGTGAGTCATCTGTAAGGGGTTCAAAATAGGGGTTGAAATTTTCAAAACGCCTATATCATTTTTTTTACGTGAATATTTTTACGGTTTTAGATAGTTCTTGAACTTGCGAGTATTTTAAGACCATCCGGAGCGTCGTACGTCCAGCCGTTCGTTCACAGTAAGGCCCCGAAGTTTGCACCGACAGGCATTTTCGACTCCAGTGTGAATGAAATACAATTCAAACCAAATCTCGTAACCAGAGACGCGCCCACAATAGGAAATTTGGCGGAGATAAAATCATTGGTAGGGATCACCTGATTATATTGGCGGAGTATGAAGTCGAGTTGGTTGTTCTGTGATATTATTTAATTTGAAAAATGATGGCTCTTTTGGAGTTTGTTGGTAGGTAGTGAAACTTGAACAAACGTTGAAGTATTATTGATGGGTAAATTATTACTACGGTAAATCATTACTCAACGGTAAATTATTACACAACGGTTCATTATACCATCTACGTAGAAGGGAATGGAGTTTGTTGGTAGGTACTTTTGCAACTTTTTTCACTCCTCATCAACAATTTCTTTTCAGAACTTCATTATGTGTGTTTCTTTTCGTTAGGTACTGTTTGTCATCGGCAGAATTATTTTAGCAACATTTAACTCGTGATTTAAATAGGTACCTAGTAACGAGTACGGGGTTAGGTACTAACCTACGGAGGGTCTGCGATTTACATAATATGTATAGAATAGTACATATTATTATAATATATAGACGGGTTATCTATACATAGAGCTGTGATCTGTAACAGAAGGGTATTCTATACAAAATAATAAACCGTTGTGCAGGGATTTGCAGCGTTTTTCACTCCTCATCAAAAATTTCTTTTCAGAACTTCATTATGTGTGTTTCTTTTTGTTAGGTACTGTTTGTCATCGGCAGATTTATTTTAGCAACATTTAACTCGTGATTTAGGTAGGTACCTAGTAACGTGTACGGGGTTAGGTACTAACCTACGGAGGGTCTGCGATTTACATAATATGTATAGAATAGTACATATTATTATATTATATAGACGGGTTATCTATACATAGAGCTGTGATCTGTAACAGAAGGGTATTCTATACAAAATAATAAACCGTTGTGCAGGGATTTGCAGCGTTTTTCACTCCTCATCAAAAATTTCTTTTCAGAACTTCATTATGTGTGTTTCTTTTTGTTAGGTACTGTTTGTCATCGGCAGATTTATTTTAGCAACATTTAACTCGTGATTTAGGTAGGTACCTAGTAACGTGTACGGGGTTAGGTACTAACCTACGGAGGGTATGCGATCTACATTATATGTATAGAATAGTACATATCATATTATATAGACGGGTTATCTATACATAGAGCTGTGATCTGTAACGGAAGGGTATTCTATACAAAATAATAAACCGTTGTGCAGGGATTTGCAGCGTTTTTTTTAATCCAATATTTACTTGGACACGCCAATGTTGGAGTATTTTTTCACTCCGAATCACTATTACTATTAATATTAATAACACCAGAAGTAACTTCAACAGGTGTAAAATAATTTGTCAAAAATGGGAGCTTATATCGTGTTTTTGGGGGCCAAAATTGGTGGAAACCATCAACAGTACTTATTTCAGTAATGGCAGAATGAAAGAAACAGTAAATGTATTTTACCAGCATTTCTGTGGGTAAGTCCCAAAACCATCATACTTGGTAGTTTATTCCCTCCGCAAAACATGGTTTTCTGCCTTTTGCGTTCAATTTTTACACGTAATTGTGCACTCAAAATTCTAGTAACGGGTCAGTTTTTTACAAATTTCACGTATAGGTACTACGAATCTGCTATGAAAAATAAAGGTTCCTCATCTGGGGAAAAAGCGAAGTTGGTGTCAAAATTTGAGTTATTTCAACATTTTCATGGAATTTCGCTTTTGGATTTGAGGTCTACGTAAAAAATAATTGCGAGTTACTATTCGAATTTCCTTTCAGCTCGTTTCCTAAGTAAAATAGAGTGGTGGATACCCTGTGTATTTAATTCAAATAACACTTAGGTACTTTTGCTGTGTCATACAGATTATGCGAAATGGGCTGTATACAAATTAGTCATTCTTGCCACATTTCCATAAAAATTGTCAGACAAGCACCTCTCCTCACCTAGATGATCGGTGGATTACCGCCGCCTAGGTAAATTCCCTCACTCACCTCCATCTCCTCCCAAAGTCGTAGATGATCGGTGGACTACCGCCGCCTGCGTCTTTTCTCCTTCACGCCACCGTGATGAACTAAATTCTAAATTCATCACACTAACTAACGAAGAATGTGTTAAGTATAACATTTATTGAACGCAAATATTTTCTTAAAAAAAGGAACAACATAATATTTTTCTATATCGCATTATACAAGGTGTCTCAACTTAAGTCCGCAGGACATCAGGGATCGATTCTAAAAAGAATTTGCAACAAAAAGTGCCTCCTAGAATTTTTTTAAATTCCACTCTAAATGCAACTTTTACCACTTCTAAGATTTTTTTCATGGTTTCGATCTAAGTCGGTAGAATGGCCATAACCTCCTTAATCCGTCAAATTAATTCAAATCTAATTATACCGTTGGAAAGAGCGTTAAATTTCTTATCTCCCTACACAATAAAAATTTTTTGAGCGGGTTTTAAAGCGTACAAAACGAGACCAAAGTGCAAATTTTGAGAATTTCTGAAAATTTGACGTTTTTCTATTGGTTTTCTCTCTTTTAGTAATTTTTCTTTCGGTAGGGCGTCTATGAGAACTTGCTTGAAATCTCACCTTTCCAACGGTGTAGTCAAAATGAAGTAGCGAATGAGTTTGAGGGAGAAAATGACGTTTTAATGCAAAAGACAGGAGATTTTTCAGCAAAATCCAGGTTTTGGCATGAAGATAGCATTTGGTTCGGATAGGATTGGCATGATTGATAGCATTAAATGTTACATAATCGACTGAAGGGTTTTCATTCCAAACACATTTGATGGGTCAAATTATGAACAATTATTTAATAATAAGTAATAATAAATCCTTTTGGTGCTCTTCTTAAAATTTACAATTTACAAATAAAAATTCTGTTAAGCAATTAACTTTCACAATTTCAAAATGATTTCACGTCACAACAATTGCTCAAAATGACCCCCACCCACCTGAACGCATAGTGTTGCCCTCGATGATTTCTCGAGGTTGAACTCTCATCTCGCCGCATTATTCCCTGATAATAAACGGCTGAAATCGTGAACAATAAATTGATTTAAAATCACTGACAGTGAACTGGAATGGTGATTAGGGACAGACAGATATCATTTCAGTTGTTTTTCGTACAAAATAAGGGTCAAATTCGGATTTTTGGGAGTCAAAAATCCTGTGCGCAATCAATATCAATATTAGTTCACCTGACGTTGTGTGGGATGGTGATTTACGACGGAGGGACTATTTCGATGATGAAAATATTTTTCTCAAGAAAGAATGGGTCAAATTATACTTTATAAGGGTAAAAGATCGGTAAAAATGGCTCGTCACTAGAAAAATTATATAGTTTTACGTGAAGTAGTATGGTTTCTCGCTGTATCATTTTTCTACGTAGTAGCACGAATATTTCTTCGAAAATTCGCTCTTATAGCCATACTGCATGACTGGTTTTGCCTTATTTGATGACGGCAGGTTGGGGGGAGTTGGCAGGGAGGGATGTTGGTGTTCAAATGACGTCTTTGAGTATTATTTACAGATTGATCATATTGACGATCAAAATGACTTATTTCGTAGCCATCTATGGCTTACATCGTAACTTGAAAGTAAAATTGTCGGAAAATTAGATAACACTCAATTACCAACATTGATTATACATTTGACGCACCATAAATTCAACTGGCCGCTCCCGTGCTGTGCAAAACGATTGATGGATACGTTTAAAATTAACGACCCTGTTTCACCGTAGCAAAGTTGAGGAGTTAGAGGGCGCCCCAGAGGCACAAATCTCACGTGAGGATCTGTCGACGAAAATAATAATAATGGGTTGCTGAACCTGTAGTTTTACTTCGTTAAAAAGCAGAGTTAAGGTAGTAAACGAAACCCTTAACCCTCGTTCTAAGCCCTAGAAATAACCCAGCGCTGATATTGACACTAGTTGCTTCGTAAGGGCGAAGAGTTAAAATAAGCAACTGGCCGGAAGTGGAAGGCCGTTGTCGGACCATATGTTTTTATTACCGCTTATATCGCTTCCGGTTTCTGGGTTCCTGTCTGGTTCCGACCGAGGGGCATCCGATACCATTGATTCGCTCGTTTCCGGCGCTTTAATCGCCATTCGCCCCGTATCTCTGAACAACTGCGGCCCCTGCTCGTACACTTGAAGATAGTTTTTCCAGGTGGTTCGTTAAGGTATAAAACTGTGAGCCATGGCATTATTGCAGCTCCCTCACTGCTATTGATGACAAATACAGTGTACAGGTACAGGTTTTCGAGAACAGAGGAATAGATAGTGAGGAATAGAAGTGCATTTTTGGTTTACTATTTCAGTAATGAACCTTTGGAATCGAGCGTGATAAAAATGTATAGTTTATGGGTCCAGTTTGGAGTTAATTTACGTTACTAAATTGATCTCAAACTTGGGGATTTGTTGTACGATCAGCTGTTCGTTCACAGAAAGGCACTGAAAAATATGCTCCAAAAAGGTTTCGTCAACATGATCGTGAATGAAACGGTATATCATTGCTAGAAAACACCTGATTATATATTCACGCATGGCTGCATGAAATCGAATTGGTTGTTCTGTGATATTATTTAATTTTGAGAATGGTGGTTGTTTTGGATTTTGTTCATAGGTACCTACCTATGTAACTTGGATAAGTGTGCTTCACTAATAACAACAAATAATAATTTAATGATAGAATTCTTGAATCCACTGCGTATTAATTTGCGAAACTGTAATTGCCCGGCCGGTTCTGATACTTGATTTTTGGGCTTTTCTGGGGGCAGCATGAGGGTAGGTATTGACCACAGAAAAATAAATTGTGGTCTACGCAGAAGGGGCATCTATACCGGTAAATAAAAAACCGTTGTGTAATAATCTGCAACGTTTTTAAAAATTTAGGTCTAACTGAGAGCTTAACAAAACGCTGCAAATTATTACACAGCGGTTTCTATTCGAGGCTTTTTTTAAAAAGCCTCGAAGACTCCAATTTTTACACCCATTTTTCACCCATACATCCCTGAGTGTATTCCGATCGAGCTTCGGAGCACAACTAGGGCCATAGATTTAAGAGTGAGATGCTCCTACGCAGTTTTTAACGTTAAATTGAATGGTCCCAGGCCTCGAGCCTCCCTCACTGGGTGAAAATTGATTTTTTAGCATGTTAAAAATGACAGTTTTGACGGGAAAAGACTTGAAAAATCTGGTTCAGGAATTTTTCTTAAAGGTCACTTAATAATTTCGCCCCTAAGAGACAAATCTTCACTCATGAGAAAACGTTCCCATTCAAAGATTGAAAACGGTTGGAAAAAATGTAACTGATTACCTACCTAATTAATTCGAACCAGTTAGGTAGGTAATCCTTTTTTTAACGGTTTTGCAGCTTATTTTGTGTGTTATCAATAGTTTGTTATTAGCAGCGGTACAGTAATCATGGACGGAAGAAGATCAGGTAGATGAGTGGGTACAAGTCGAGTGGCTGAAGAATGTTAGGTCCACCATTAGTATTTATAGAATAAAGAAAGCAGATGATCGAAGAGGTGTGACTTCTCAGAAACCTCACCTGACTTCATTTTTTTCTCAAATTCCTAGCACATCGGCTTCCCTCCCTCATATGGGGTATGCGCACGGGGTACGAAAGCGGTCTCATACTATTTTCAATGAAAGTAGATTCAATTCTGAGATCTTTGACGCCAACCGCACTGTCTTACGATTTGTAGTTCTTTTTCTATGATTTTTCAAAGTCTCGGCCAATTATGACGTCACACCGGGCCCCGGGTCTCGCCCAGGCTATGTATCGTAGGACAGTGCGGTTGGTCTCAAAAATTCTCAGGATGGAATTTACTACCTACATTCTTTTTTTTTAAACTAAAAAAAAACGTGCAAATTCCCCAATTTGCAGGTAGTTTCCATCACTAGCTATCTGCTCCCAGAATCACTGAAACCCCCCTGGTCAAGGAGTAGAGAACGCGAACGAACAATTTAAAATGAAATAACCTACTTTTGTTATTTCTGGTGGATTGGGATAATTTCTGGTTCCTGATTAAGATGATCTCTGACGGCTGTAAAATCGAGATCATCAAGAAGTAGGTTACTTCCTCCTTACCTAGCATGCAATGCAGATGCACATTATGGAGAATTGCCGAACGTGAACGCATGTGGAATGAGGTAGTAATATTATAAGGATCAAGTAATTTTTGCGATAACTCATTAATTACCTATATTTGATTAATTAATAATTAATATGATTCTGGATTGTAGGCTGTTGGCATTTTGTTTCATATCGCAATCCAACGTCGCCCTTATAACATCGAAACTGAATTGATGCGTTGTAGTGTTAGGTGGTAACCGTTTGGTGCGTATCTGCTTTGATAAACCAACAAAGGAGTCGACGCCGCGCTGTCTGGCAGAAATATCATGTTGATAGAGGAATTCCCACGTGAGAACTCGATTGAGTTTGCAGGGCCGAGAGTTTTTTGAGATAAATCGAGTACCTACAAGCGCGAATCGCTTAATTTGACTGCTTACTCAGCTGTCTTATCGTAACGCTTTTTACATATCTACCTATTCATCTAACAGCCCTACTTCAGTACACAGTATTATGCACTTATTCTTCTATAATAAGCGTATATCCTCACTTAGTTAAATGTTGACTAAGTATGAATCCTCGCGTCGTGAAGTCACGCCTGATCGTAGTTCCCAGACCTTGGTCCTGACAGAAGCTCTTGCATATTTTTTGCTCACTGAGTTTAGGTTCGAAATCGAACACATTCTGGAGACGAATAATTTCATTCCCATTCTCACCTTTGGTTGGTGTCAATTGCGTATAAAGGGATCTATCACAAGCAGTTATCCCTTTCTTCTTGCGGAGCGCTTGTAATTCCCTTACCAGGCGTCACAGGGATGCATCGGGGGAGTTCAATTTGTTCGATCAACAACTCGGAAATATTATTGTTCTGTTCCGAATTGACTCTAAAATCTCCAGTAGAACCATCCTAAATTGCCTCATCATATCGGTTCTTGACGGCTGCGGTGCTAATGTCTCCCTCATGAGTGCCCTGTTGCATCATTGTTATTGTTTGTAGGTTCACTGCTAGTCAGTATCCGGAGCGGAAATACCTGCGTTATCCAAATCACAGCAGCTCTGACGGGTTTCACAAAGAATATCCGAATCTCTACGGCCGACAGATTCTTCGGGTTGCGTCTCATTGATCTCAGAATGGGCAGTTGGTTCAAAAGGTGCCACATTCTGCCGATGAACTGCTTCAAATTCGTATTTACCTTCGGTCGGTTTCGTCTGCGTACGGAGGGTGTCATCTCTAGCAGTAAACCTCTTTGCTTGACTTGTTGTTTCTTGATCTTGGCGGGCGTGGGCAAGTGAAGCAATAAATTTTGAGTTACATGTTTTTCCAAATAATTCAGTACACTGATACACACTTGATAGATGTTGTGAAGAAAATTATGATTTCAAAGTACTTACCGCGGTTTCGGTACTAGAGGAGTTCAGTAGGTATAACTAGCCATTTTCCACGACTCAACATTTTATTTCATGAGATGATAAAACCGCGTTGTAGATGAGAATGTCGGGAAAAGGAAGAGCTAAACGTTCAGACAAAAAATCTGTGGTCAGTACCCTCGAGCCCCCCCCCCCCCCCCCCCAGGAAATCCCTATATCGAGTACTGGAGCAGGCCGCTGAAAGTTTCCTACAAATGCGCGGGATTCCGTAATTAAATAATTAATTATTTTGTAGTTATTCACGAAGCATAAGGCATATAATAAACCGTTGTGTAATAATTTACCTGTATAGTTGCCCCTTCTACGTAGATAGTATAATGAACCGTTGTGCAATAATTTACCTTTGAGTAATGATTTACCATTGTTTAATAATTTCCCCATCAATGATACTTCAACGGTTGTTCAAGTTGCAGAAGTACCTACCAACAAACTCAAGCCCCTTCTAGGTAGATGGTATAATGAATCGTTGTGTAATAATTTACTTTGTGTAATAATTCACCCGTCAGTAATACTTCAACGTTTGTTCAAGATTCACTACATATATTATCAACAAACTCCAAAAGAGCCATAATTTTGGTTTATTATTTTCAATAATGAACCATTGGAATCGAGCATGAAAAAAAACAAATTCTAACCCCCCTCAAACGTTGATGGTTTATGTTTCAAGATATGTAGAATCCGAAAATGCAATAAAAACCGTTCACCACTCGTTGGAATCGTGTGATTTTATTGAACATTTTCTTGTTAACCGTACCCCCGTACCTGGCGCGGTAGCTGAGCTGAGCATGATGACAAATCGTAAACCCGCAAATCATCTGTAAACTGACGACGAGTATCTACACTGCATGCAGATACATCTGATCATGGATATGTCTGTTTTTAGCAGTAAGGGAGAAATAAAGTAATTTGCATTGAGTGATTGATGATTAAAGTCGTGAAAAAAAGTAAACTACACTGACAAAATATTATTTTTATTCATTCTAACGATATGCACTACATGTAGGGATTGATACATCAGTAATGCTGAGTAAAGTTGTGGTATGAAAAATATGAAATGTAATTCCTAGTTTGTATATACTCGATGTGGCGTGTGAAAAAAGCATCAATACGCGTGTTACTCCTTGTTGCTGAAATTTCTGGATCGTTATTCAGTTCAAGGTTGAATGTTTCCTTCATAAAATCAAGAAACTTCACACGGTCACCGCTCTTGAGATCAATATTCAAATCCCCACATAGAATTATTGGAATAAAATGGTATTCATTTTCTCTGACAAACTCAAATATGCCATCATATTCAGTTCTTGGCACCAAATTACGGCTTCATACAGTGAATAGCATAGAAATTAGCTTCAGGTGCCACTCAGCTGATCCGGGTCCTGGGCAGTGTCAAGTTAAAGTCCTAAGGAGCCTACATACCAAATTACCGCTTCATAGAGTGAAATGCATAGAAATTAGCTGTAGGAGCAACTCAGCTGATCTGGGGCTTGGGCAGTGTCTAGTGTCCTAAGGAGGCTACATACCAAATTACAGCTTCATAGAGTGAATTGCATAGAAATTAGCTGTAGGAGCAACTCAGCTGTTCCGGGGCCTGGGCAGTGTCAAGTTAAAGTCCTAAGGAGGCTACATACCAAATTGCAGCTTCATAGAGTGAATTGCATAGAAATTAGCTGTAGGAGCAATTCAGCTGATCTGGGGCCTGGGCAGTGTCATGTTAAAGTCCTAAGGAGGCTACATACCAAATTACAGCTACATAGAGTGAATTGCATAGAAATTAGCTGTAGGAGCAACTCAGCTGATCTGGGGCCTGGGCAGTGTCAAGTTAAAGTCCTAAGGAGGCTACATACCAAATTACAGCTTCATAGAGTGAATTGCATAGAAATTAGCTGTAGGAGCAACTCAGCTGTTCCGGGGCCTGGGCAGTGTCAAGTTAAAGTCCTAAGGAGGCTACATACCAAATTACAGCTTCATAGAGTGAATTGCATAGAAATTAGCTGTAGGAGCAACTCAGCTGTTCCGGGGCCTGGGCAGTGTCAAGTTAAAGTCCTAAGGAGCCCACATACCAAATTACAGCTTCATAGAGTGAATTGCATAGAAATTAGCTGTAGGAGCAACTCAGCTGTTCCGGGGCCTGGGCAGTGTCAAGTTAAAGTCCTAAGGAGCCCACATACCAAATTACAGCTTCATAGAGTGAATTGCATAGAAATTAGCTGTAGGAGCAACTCAGCTGTTCCGGGGCCTGGGCAGTGTCAAGTTAAAGTCCTAAGGAGGCTACATACCAAATTACAGCTTCATAGAGTGAATTGCATAGAAATTAGCTGTAGGAGCAACTCAGCTGTTCCGGGGCCTGGGCAGTGTCAAGTTAAAGTCCTAAGGAGGCTACATACCAAATTACAGCTTCATAGAGTGAATTGCATAGAAATTAGCTGTGGGAGCAACTCAGCTGTTCCGGGGCCTGGGCAGTGTCAAGTTAAAGTCCTAAGGAGGCTACATACCAAATTACAGCTTCATAGAGTGAATTGCATAGAAATTAGCTGTAGGAGCAACTCAGCTGTTCCGGGGCCTGGGCAGTGTCAAGTTAAAGTCCTAAGGAGGCTATATACCAAATTACAGCTTCATAGAGTGAATTGCATAGAAATTAGCTGTAGGAGCAACTCAGCTGTTCCGGGGCCTGGGCAGTGTCATGTTAAAGTCCTAAGGAGGCTACATACCAAATTACAGCTACATAGAGTGAATTGCATAGAAATTAGCTGTAGGAGCAACTCAGCTGATCTGGGGCCTGGGCAGTGTCAAGTTAAAGTCCTAAGGAGGCTACATACCAAATTACAGCTTCATAGAGTGAATTGCATAGAAATTAGCTGTAGGAGCAACTCAGCTGTTCCGGGGCCTGGGCAGTGTCAAGTTAAAGTCCTAAGGAGGCTACATACCAAATTACAGCTTCATAGAGTGAATTGCATAGAAATTAGCTGTAGGAGCAACTCAGCTGTTCCGGGGCCTGGGCAGTGTCATGTTAAAGTCCTAAGGAGGCTACATACCAAATTACAGCTACATAGAGTGAATTGCATAGAAATTAGCTGTAGGAGCAACTCAGCTGATCTGGGGCCTGGGCAGTGTCAAGTTAAAGTCCTAAGGAGCCTACATACCAAATTACAGCTTCATAGAGTGAATAGCATAGAAATTAGCTGTAGGAGCAACTCAGCTGTTCCGGGGCCTGGGCAGTGTCAAGTTAAAGTCCTAAGGAGCCTACATACTAAATTACAGCTTCACAGCGTGAATAGCATAGAAATTACCTTTAGGAGCCACTCAGCTGATCCTGGCCCTATGCTGCTTAAAGTGTAAGTCCTAAGGAGGCTTCCTAACAGATTACGGCTTCATACAGTGAATATCATAGAAATTAGCTTTAGGAGCCACTCAGCTGATCCTGGCCCTATGCTGCTTAAAGTGTAAGTCCTAAGGAGGCTTCCTACCAGATTACAGCTTCATAGAGTGAATAGCATAGAAATTAGCTTCAGGAGCCACTCAGCTGATCCCGGCCCTATGCTGCTTAAAGTGTAAGTCCTAAGGAGGCGACATGCCAAATTTTAAGTCTCTATCACCACGGGAATTGCGCCAAAAACGTTCACAGTATTCAGTAACTTCAGTAAACTGTATAAATGAAACTGAGTAAGAAATTATAACAATCAAATGTGATAAGAGCCCTAGTGTCACGTATTTCCTAGTATTAACAGCGTCATTCGGTCGTGTTGGAAATCGTTTATAGAACCTATGCATTCATGTTTCTGCCAAACGAAAATTTTGTTTATAGTTCGATCAAATTAGTTTAGGAATGTAGCCAGGTGCGTAAGGAGGGGGAAGTTTGTAGCTTGAGATGTGTACATTTTTCTCATAAATCAAGAGCTTTCCAACGATTGACGAACGATTTCTGTGCGATGAAAATTGCGGAAGTTACATTTACATACCAACGGGTTGGTTGTACGTGAAAATCGACCGAAATAGAAACGTTGCATTTTTTTGTGTGTCGCAAAATTTTGCAAGACCCCAGGACTAAAGCTAGGTTCACATGAGACGCAATTCCGGACGGTAGCCCGGCACGGCTATGCGTTCTGTAATGGCCAACGTTTCTATTGGCCAACGCAAAATAGATTATTTCAACGCAGTGCCTTGGATACTATATCAAAATCTCCAGATATTTTCCGCTGTCGGATGCGTTGCCGGATCTGCGCGAAGGTTACTGCGCACACCTCTCTTGTTTGGTTGTTCAGCCATATTGAAATTCGACATTTACGTGGTTGATATTGCGGTTTCGAGTTCGAGCAATTGTTTGTTTTTTGCGATTGCATTTTGTTATGACTCCGCTGCCATGTGAACGCCTCTGCGGCAAAAATTCCGGCAAATGCGTTGCCGTGCCGGATTGCCGTCCGGAATTGCGTCTCCATGTGAACCTAGCTTAAGACATATCCATGTCAAAATATTTCTGTCTGTCCGCAGTACGCCGTACTGGCCACTTTTCTTAGTTACCATGAAACAAAATTGATGAAATTCGGGTTATAGGTTCCGTTCGGGGTCTAGTTGGTCCTCGAAGCTCGGCGTTACTGTCAGTCATCTCTAAGGGGTTCAAAATAGGGGGTTGCCATTTTGAGAACGCCGTATCTCGAAAACTTTCGATAGAAGGGTGTGGTTTTTTTTTAACATTATTAAATTTGTCTTGAGCTAAACAATTTTTGAGACCACACGGAGCATTGTACGTCCAGCCGTTCGTGTGCACCAAAAAGCTTCGTCAACACGATCGTGAATCAAACGGTATAAATCCGGCCGGGATAATTATATCATCACTAAGGAGCACCTGATTATAATCAAGGATGGCTGTATGAAGTTGTTGGTTGTTCTGCGATATTATTTCATTTGATAAGTGATGGACTATTGGATTTTGTTGGTAGGTACTTGTGAAACTTGAACAAACGTTGAAGTATTATTGATGGGTATAAATTATTACACAATGGTAAATTATTACACAACGGTTCATCTACCAAGAAGGGGCTGGATTTTTTTGATCGGTCCTTTTGCAACTCGAACGACCGTTGAAGTATTATTGATGGGCAAGTTATTACACAACGTTTCATTATAGGTATTGACTATAGGAAACAGTGATCTACGCAGAAGGGGCATCTGTTTCACTCTACATCAACAATTTTCCTTTAGAACTTCATTATTTGCGTTTCTTTTTGCCGTTTTAGTTACTGTTTGCCATCGTCTGTATTAGTTTTGCAACATTTAACTCGTGATTTAGGTAGGTACGTAGTAACGAGTACGGGGTTAGGTACTAACCTACGGAGGGTCTGCGATCTACATAATATGTATAGAGTAGTACATATTATATTATATAGACGGGTTATCTATACAGAAAGCTGTCATCAGTAACAGAAGGGTATTCTGTACAAAATAATAAACCGTTGTGCAGGGATTCGCAGCGTTTTTCAAATGAAATAATATCACAGAACAACCAACTCGACTTCATACTCCGTGAATACAAACAGGTGCTCCCCAGCAATGATGATCTCGGGCCAATTCCCGATTGTTACTGCGTCCCTATTGATGATAGTTGGGCTGAATGTATACAGTTTCATTCACCCTGCTGTTGCAAAAGCCTGTCGGTGCAAACTTCAGGGCCTTACTGTGAACGAACGGCTGGACGTACAATGCTCCGGTTGGTCTTGGAAAACTCTCAAGTTCGAGAACTATTTAAAACCGTAAACAAATTCGAGATAACGGCGTTCTGGAGATTTCAACCCATATTTTTCACCCCTTGGGGATGACTGACATTAACGCCGAGCTTTGAGGACCAACTAGACCCCAAACGGGACCTATAAACCGAATTTCGTCAATTTTGGTTCATGGCAACTAATAAAAGTGCGAAGTTCAAAGTTTTTCATGCTCGATTCCAAAGGTTCGTAATTGAAAAACTCTTAGAGAGTGATCACGGTAGTGGCGTTTTTGAAACACTTTATTTGAAACAATAATATTTTTGTATAACTTTCTCTGTGAAGATTAGAACGCGAACGAATAAACGGTAACTCTGTTGGATAGTCAACAACAATAGTAAACAGGTGACCGTCCACTGGAGTCAATCTCCAACAAAAACCAAAAAAAAAAAAAAAACAGTCATGCAGCATGACTTAATGAGCGAATTTTCAAAGAAATATTCGAATTAATGGCTATGGTTTTGAATAAAGGAAAACTTCGGTCTAAAATTTGGTTTTCTATGTATATTCTCTTCGTATTTATTTTAATTTGTACGTTTTGTCCATCCTGATTCTACCGTTTGTTATGAGTAGATTCCTTGTTCCTTCTGAATGGCCTTTCCTCTTGACTACGATTTCAGGCCTGGTATCTAAAACCAGTTCAAGATTTGCTCTACTAGGTAGGTAGATCCTTCCTTCTTCATTGATATTATTTTTATCATGTTAAGTACCTACCTACCTTTGAATATCAAATATTCGTATGATACTGATAATAAATTGATAAGATACCTACCTAACCTTCTTCCTCCTACTGTTAGTACCTAAATTGAATAATTTGAAATAGATTTTTTCTTTCGTCTTCCTTCTAGTAATACGTGGGCCGGTACTTGTCTATCTATGAAGGTATCATAACAATTATATGTCAAATGGGAAATTCAAGGAGTTGTACTAATCGTTTGCCTCCCCCTTTTTTGCTTCGAACTCTCGTCTTCAATTAATACTTCTCACATTTTTCAATCTGACCACTCTAAGGGGGTGGGGGGGGGGGGGGGGGGTAAGAGTTTAAAGATTATCCTAGTTTTGGGTAATTTTTGCGCACTTTAAATGCTCTAATTTAAGAACGGATTTAGATATCTAAAATCCGATTTCACCATCGTGTTCAGCGTGCAAAAACCTTTAAAATGAGGGGTCACTTGTTAGAAAATAACATTTTGGGGATTTTTGGGTAATTTTTGCGCACTTTAAATGCTCTAATTTGAGAACGGATCAAGATATCTAAAATCCGATTCCACCATCGTGTTCAGCGTGCAAAAACCTTTAAAATGAGGGGTCACTTGTTGGAAAATAACATTTTGGGGATTTTTGGGTAATTTTTGCGCACTTTAAATGCGCCAAAACCCTCCTTAGAGTAGGCCAATTTCGCCCATCTTCGAACTTAGCCTTTCGATTGCCAAGATAGATTTTTTGTGCAAATTTGAGCTGTTTATCTCAATTCTATCGAGAGTTATCGTCTGGAGTGACACATATATATATATACATATAAAAAAGTGTTAAATTTCAGGAATCGTTTTAGAATGGTCTGAAACGGATTTCTATGAAGAAAATTTCCAAAAATTTATATTATTTAAATTTCGAAGCCATTGCAATAGCTTCATTTTCTTTGAAAATTCGCTAAAAGAACAGTGAAGCAATGAAATCCAACTGGGTTTACGCGAACACCTAGTAAACGACAAGTTCCTTACCTGGTATTTGCTAAACTTGAGTATTCTACACGGCGCTTAAACCTGATTATCTGACTATACTGAAACAAAAATATTTGATTCGAAGTTCTTCTGAACTCTTCATAGGTTCAGTAGAGGGCAGTTAAATCGCTGTGAATCGATCGAGCTTGACAGTCTGAGTCTAGAGGTGCCAAAAACGTAATATCGAAAATTTGTCGGCTACCTGGTTATTGCATAATTTGAAGGAAAAAGCGCTTCTGTGTAGATCACTGTTTTCTGCGGTCAATACCCTTGAGCTCAGCCCAGGAAAGCTCTAAATCAAGTACTGGAGCCGGCTCCGGAATTAACGTTTCCTTTAAATGCGCGAGACTCAATAATTCAATCATTAATTATTTTTAGTTATTCATGAAGCATAAGGCAAATAATAAACCGTTGTGTAATAATCTACCTGTATAGGTGCCCCTTCTACGTAGATAGTATAATGAACACCATTGTGTGATTATTTACCGTTGTGTAATAATTTGCCTATCAATAATACTACAACGGTTGTTCAAGTTGCAAAAGTGCCTGTCAAAAAAAACCAGCCCCTTCTACGTAGGTATATGGTATAATAAACCGTTGTGTAATAATTTACCACTGTGCAATATGTTACTGTTGTGTAATAATTAGCCGTTGTGTAATAATTTACCATTGTGTAATAATTTACCCATCATAATACCTACTTCATCGTTTGTTCATGTTGCAATAGTACCTACTTTTCCAATAGATCAATCACTTTTCAAATGAAATAATATCGCACAACAACCAACTCGACTTCATACAGCCATCCGTGACTATAATCAGGTGCTCCCTAGTGATGATATGTGGGCCGGATTTATACCGTTTGATCACGATCGTGTTGGCGAAGCGTTTTGGTGCAAATGAATGGCTGATCGTACAATTCTCCGGGTGGTCTCAAAAAATTCTTTATTACAAGATCAGTTGAAAAACGTTAATAAAAAACCATACCTTCTATCGAAAGTTTTCGAGCTACGGCATTCTGAAAATTTCAGCCCCGAGTTTTAACCCCTTAGAGATGACTGACATTAACGCCGAACGTCGAGGACCAACTAGATCCCGAACGGAACCTATAACCCGAATTTCGAACTGAGCGAAAAGTGCTCAGTGCGGCGTACGACGCACGGTTCACGGCGGACAGACAGACATTTTTTTATTGTATTTTCGGATTCTACATACCTTGAAACGTGAACCATCATATTTTAAGTGGGGTTAGAATTTCTTTTTTCATGCTCGATTCCAAAGGTTCATTATGGAAAATAATAAACCAAAATCGATTTCGTGAATGAATAGAAATTAATAAGTTTGCAGTGGGCAGTACATAACAGTATAATGTTTACAGTCATGTGTTACTTCGTTCTATAACGACGTATTAATTTTATTGTTTAAATCTTTATTTGCATATCAGACAAAAGCATGTGGATGGCTCGGTACACTCAGCACTGCTAGCATATTTGCGTATATTTGGCTAGGCCATGATGTAGACTACTACCTTCCTTTAGCGTTTTTGCCCGTCGGGCTTGTTGCAGAAAGTACTATTACTATGTTCCAAGTCATCCGTCCTCTCGCATGCATTGCATACATCGCTTTGTTCCAGTAATCATCGCCAGGTATTTCCCGCAGATACCATGCCCACTCCTCAGTCGACATGAATTTGTAGTAAGGTTTCTGTTACCATGTGTGCTTTTGAACCATCACTTTCATTTTGGGAAATATTTCTTTATATTTTCCTTCTGCCGCATATTGTTCGAATGTTACCTGCCGGTATTTTATGTGTTCTTTCGTCAAAAGAGAGTTCAACTGCTTGGGATGCAATTTCACGTCGCACTGTAGGTACTCCTTCCGTGGTAGCTGTCTTACCTCCTTGTCAGCTCTCTCATTACCTTAGAGACCAAGATGACCCTTTAACCATACGTAACATATTAGAAATATGGACTTGGATGTTACTAATTAGTAGTTGCTGTGTGGCTATCAATATATCTCCAAAGTGATAGCATCCAGTTTAGATTTCGGAAGGCTTTGAGTGAGCTGAGTGAGTCTGTGAGGATAATGTATTTTGGTGTGAAATTTGTTGATCTCTCAAACAAATAAGACAGTGCTTTTATTACGCTTACATTTTGCAATGCTACTCTACGAGGGGAAATGGAGTAACAAAACAATTATACCGAGTGATAAAATCCGTCACTAATTCTGAAAAAAAG
Organism: Leptopterna dolabrata; assembly: GCA_954871275.1. Lineage (NCBI taxonomy): Eukaryota > Metazoa > Arthropoda > Insecta > Hemiptera > Miridae > Leptopterna > Leptopterna dolabrata. The sequence continues at coordinate 62,551,433 of OX940975.1, forward strand.
GCATCATCCCGTGTTGATCCCCGCTCCTCACTGATTTATTGCCATTCTCAATTATTTTCGGTCCCAAAAAGACTGGACGGAGGAAAAAGTGGTGGGGGGGGACCCTTAAACTGATTTTTAGGGCCTCTCCGCCAATTAAGTGAAGCACTCTCCGAGAAAGAAATAGAAGGGCAATCTCCTTTGATTAGCCCGAATTCGTTTTGGGTTCTAATTCCGGGGCGACAATTAATTTGTACAATCGCTTCTTTTCAGTTGTGATCGAAGGCAACGGGGGCCCATCCTCGCCGTTTAAATTAGATCCTTCCGACACAAATTGTTTCAAGTGGCGAACTGTACTTATCCCTTCGCTTTTATTAATGGAGCGCCGTTACTGAGATATTTCACGTTGGCTTCGACGGAACTGGGACTGGATTGGAAAGTACATCGTGAGGAAAATTTGAAGACTGTCGTTAAGGAGGAGGACCTCCTACCCCATACCAATTTTAATACTCACTTTCAATTCTCATTACTATTTTGTATTTTAATTTATTAATAAGGAACGAACGGCCGGTCGTAAAGTGTCATAGAAAAACACAATCGAAGCGACATATTGAAGCCCAGAGAGCCATTCCACCTACACGAACAAACTCGTTTGGCAAAATCTCGAATTTTTCCATTTCGTAGACAAGGTCAGACTGATGACTTCTGGCAATCAAGTCATTTTCTAAAATTCTTGTACTACAAATCTTGGACCTGTTGCGTTGTTACCTACATTTTCAAGATCGAAAATCGGTAAAAATCGTAACAAATGGCTAATCATCACGGACCATTGCCAAAACGAAATTCACTTGTCTGTTTAGAAGCTGGTAGTTCTAGAGAACCTACCTATACTGAAAAGGACTGTTTCTTCTGAAAATATTCAATAATACCTAGTGGTTACAGTTTGAGTACGCACTTCTAAAATTCGCTCGTTAGGACATGCTGCACGACTAAAACATGACATTTTCATGAAGATGTAGTCATATACACATTACGTTGATTCAAGGTGATTTACGTGACTCGTCATTAGGAAATAATTCAAACATTGTGAAAGACTACCGATTCAAACCAAATAATGCGTTGAATCGATTGTAACACATGTTATCAAAACAAGAGCTCGATAGATGGAATTGGAAAAGCCGAGTGACTCTCGAAACATAATATTCAATTTCTTCTTATTTCCGAGTGTCGGATAAAACGGGAGGAAGTCGATTGGCGGGAGCTGGGAGAAGGAAACGCTGTTGGCTGTTACAGGCAGCTAATGGGCGAGTCATTATCAACCAGCCAAGCACCTTCCACGACAACAGCCGCAACGTCAAATCATCTCCTCCATGTCTACAACATCAACGCTTCTCCCGGTTGAATCAATCTCCAGCTCTAGCTTACACCGTTACAACGGACTTTTTAATTAATCTCAACTGATTTTGCAATTTCTGATGTAAAATTGCAATGCTTCTTTTTCAAATGTTGGTTCATTATTTTCAGTAACGAACCCTTGGAATCGAGCAAAGTATTTTACCCCCCCCCCCCCCTCAAAATATGATGGTTTGGGTTTCTCAAGGTATAGCTGTACGTATAACCCGAAAATGAAATTTAAAAAAAAATTATTCACCACCACCCGGAGCCCGTGGGCAGGTATTGACCACACAAAACAGCCTACGAAGAAGGGGCAATTGTGAAATTGTGGAAACCCATTTCAAAGAACAAAAACGCTGCTAAGTCCTTGTCACATGGGTTTATTATTCTGTTGGACATACCTACAGAAATGTTGGCTGTTCATTTATTGCTTCTTTCATGTGCAATAATTAAAATAAGTACGTATTTTTGATGGTTTCCACCAATTTTGCCCCCCCCCCCCTCCGCCAAACACTGTTTTTTATTTTTATTTTTACAAATTGTCTTTGATCGTTCATAGTCAATTTGTCTTGATTCACCTGTTGGTGCTACTTCTCGTGTTACTATACAAGTTTATGGTGATTTCAGACAATTTCAGGTTTTTTATTCATAAAAAAATGAGTTTAGGGAGCTTAACCTTCGTTACAACCTCCGTTCTTCACTCTTTGATCAAAATCGACTTCTTATTCAGTCTTCTCGCTCTAAAAAACATGGAAAATGATACCTCACAAGCTCATGTGACTAAAACACAAAAAAAAACTATTTTTACACCCCTTTTTCACCCATAACACTCTTGGGTATATTCCGATCGGGCTGCACAGTTTCGGGACACAACTAGGGCCTAAATGGACACTGTACGCGAAAGAACGAATTTTTTAGACCGAAAATGAAGTAGATATGGGCGATACGGTGGACGGACATCGCATTTTTGGAATCTACGTACCTTGAAACGTGAAGGAAACAATTTTGAAGGGGTGCTATACACATTTTTTGCTGAGCGAATACATAGGCGTATTATTTACGGAATAATAAGCCAAAACGGAGTTGAACGGTATTTCCACTAATACACGAAAGTTATTGTTTGTTACTGACGATGTTTTGATCACCGAAACCGGTATAACAGTGTATTTTTCGTGTATTATTGGAAATATACAACCTTTCAAAATTCTGTTCTTATTATTTTTATTTATTACTACTCAATTTTTCATTATCTGCATAACTACATCTGAAATTATAATGTTAGATCATAAAACTTGAGTCTAAAACGAAAACGCTGCAAATCCCTGCACAACGGTTTATTATTTTGTACAGAATACCCTTCTGTTACAGATCACAGCTCTCTGTATAGATAACCCGTCTATATAATATGTACTTCTGGAACGGTTTTATGTGAATCGCAGACCCTCCGTAGGTTAGTACCTAACCCCGTACTCGTTACTAGGTACCTACCTAAATCACGAGTTAAATGTTGCTAAAATAATACAGCCGATGACAAACAGTAACTAAAAGGCAAAAAGAAACGCAAATAATGAAGTTCTAAAGGAAAATTGTTGATGTGGAGTGAAATAGATGCCCCTTCTGCGTAGATCACTGTTTTCTGTGGTCAATACCTCTAATGAACCGTTGTGTAATACCTTGCCCATCAATAATACTTCAACGGTTGTTCAAGTTGCAAAAGTAGCGATCAACAAAATCCAGCCTCTTCTTGGTAGATGTACCGTTGTGTAATAATTTACCGTTCTGTAATAATTTACCGTTGTATAATAATTTACCGTTATGTAATAAAATAACGTTGTTTAATAATTTGCCGTTGTGTAATAATTTACCGCTGTGTAATAATTTATACCCATCAATAATACGTCAAAGTTTGTTCAAGTTTCACAAATGCCTACCAACAAAATCCAATAATCCATCACTTATCAAATGAAATAATATCGCAGAACAACCAACTCGACTTCATACAGCCATCCTTGATTACAGTCAGGTGCTCCCTAGTGATAATATCCGGATTTATACCGTTTGATTGATTCACGATCGTGTTGACGAAGCTTTTTGGTGCACACGAACGGCTGGACGTACAATGCTCCGGGTGGTCTGAAAAAATTGTTTAGCTCAAGACAAATGTAATAACGTAAAAAAACCAAACCTTTCTATCGAAAGTTTTCGAGCTACGGCGTTCTTAAAATTTCAAACCCTATTTTGAACCCCTAGATGACTGACAGTAACGTCGGGCTTCGAGGACCAACTAGACCCCGAACGGAACCTATAACCCGAATTTCATCAATTTTTATTCATGGTAACTAAGAAAAGTGGTGCATTTTCGGATTCTTGAAACCTAAACCATCAAATTTTGAGGGGGGTTAGAATTTGTTATTTCATGCTCGATTCCAATGGTTCATTATTGAAAATAATAAACCAAAATATAGTGCATAGATTCCCATTAGAATTCAAATGTTAGGCTAAATTTACCGTTTTAAATCATTATGTAGATGCGCTAAAGAGACCGGAACGATTTTGGCGGTACATTTTGCAAAACCAAGTATGAGGACGTACCAGTTCTAGGCTCCATTCGTCGAAAAAGTGTGAGGCGATGGTACACAACAAGACAAGGAAGAAAAATCGACTCGTTGGTCGTTATTAAATGAAGAGGGCCTCTGGTAGACAATTATTGTCCAATTAGGTATTTAATTTCTCCACAATTCGATGTTTTGGTACAGTCTGGCGTTTCTCGACCTCGTCCCGCATTGTTCTCCCGAACAGACGGCCAGCTGTTCCTCCGACTTCCCGCTCTCGAGTCCCTCTGTGCTCCACTGGAGCCGAGTTCCTCCCAATCAGAGTCGCCCTCGACAGAGCAACCTCCTCCCGACCGACGGTTCCCGCTGCTCCTCCGGAACCAACAGTTGCTGTTTGAGCAGCTTACGCCTCGCCTCGGCTCCTCCCTCGGTTGTGTTCGATATCGGGGGAACCACGAGTCAGTGGCGGGTCGGGAGCGACTGGCCGGACGATGAACGAGACGCCGCTCCATTCGCGAAGTTGGAGATATAATTATTAGTAGTTGTAGTGTGGAGCTTGAGCTTCGGAATAGTTCAGCCTCCACTGCTCACCCAACCATTTCCTGAATATTGGGTACCGTTGAATATTGATTGTTTCCACGGCAACTGTTGTCACATCCAAATGTAACCAAATATGATGGTGAATAGAATGCATTACTGTGCTGTAATAGCTGAATGACCCGTGCGTTGCACAGGGTAGAAATTACTTGAGGTAGCGTCATGTATCCACAAATTCCAAAAATCATCTGATAGGGAGGAAATTTACCTTTATTTACCTAATAGCCAGACAAAAAGAGATAATATTCACGACTAAGTTGGGATACACAATAATAACAGTCAGGTGATTTAACGTCTGAAGGTGTCATCCGTTTAGAAATACAATAACACCGAGAAAGGATTCTCACAGCGACGTTGTGAAAATGACCAATCTTCGAATTTGAACATCAAATTAAATAATTATTAAATCACCAAAACATACTAATGGGACTTGAACGCTAATCGAAATTACATTCTTGAAGAGAGGAGTTATTTGATCAACTGGTAGGCGTTCAAAAAGTTTAGGGATGGATGGTATAGTTACCACGGGTCTGAATTGTCTGACACCGTTGCATTCGCGATCATGTTGACGAAGCTTTTCGGTGCAAACGGACGGCTGGTCGTACAGTGCTCCGGGTGTTGTCAAAAAATTCTTTAGTTCAAGATCAGTTTATAAACGTTACAACAACACTGCAAATTATTACAAAACGGTTTATTGTTTACCCTTATAGGTGCCCCTTCTGCGTAGAACACCGGCTTCTGTGGTCAATACCTTCAAGCTCCCTCCCCAGGAAAGTCCCAAGTCGAGTGTTGGAGCCGGTCCGGGAATTAAAGGTTCATAAAAATGCGCGGGATTCAATAAGTAAATAATTAATATTATTTGTTGTAATTATCCGTGAAGCATAACGTTACAAAACTACCTGTCAACAAAATCCAAAAGAGCCATCCATCATTCTTCAAATTAAACAATATCATTGAAAACCCAACTCGACTTCATTTAGCCATCCGTGATTAATCTGATGTTCATCTTCGGGCAGTGATTATCTGACCGGATTTATGCCGCTTCATCCACGATCATTTTGACGAAGTTTTTCGTTGCAAACGAAGGGCTCTTCTTGCAATGCTCCGGCTGGTCTAAAAAAATGCTCTAGTTTGAGATCAATTTAAAAACGTAGTATAACCTTCTATTGAAAGTTTTAGAGCTACGGCGTCTGAAAATCTCAACCCTTATTTTCCACCCGTTAAAGATGACTGACAGTAACGCCGAGCTTCGCGGACCAACTAGACCCCAAACGGGACATACAAATCAAATTTCATTAATTTTGGTTCATATTAACTAAGAAACAAGCTACGGCGGAAGGACAGAAATTTGTTTATTCCATTTTCGGTTTCTAAGTATCTTGAATCGGATGCCCTGATATTGACTTTTAACGGTCAACAATGGACAACAATCCCCTCGGATCGATTTCCTTGCGCATCTCAGCTACACGATAAGTAGCTCATTCCTTTCCCGAGCCCACCCATCGCTGGCTACTTGAAACCCAAGTTGAGTGAACTCCCGCCATTTTCATGCCTACTGGTTGTTTTGTGGCCGGAATGCTATTTTGAAATAGTATCCTTGAGTAGGGGAATGCCCGCAGTCTATAAATATCACCCCCCACAGTTCGTCTTGGAAAAAGATCCCCCTCGAACCCGCCCGTTTTTCACTTCCTCACATCGATCTGATGTAGATTTACAATACGAGTTCGTATATATTGAACATTCATGCAATGGTGCGTTCGTTGTATTCAGGGTGTTCTAGAACTCCCCTCTCCCTTGTTTTACTGAAGAAGCGGGGTTTTGATGTTCGAAAAAAAGAGGGAGCTTTGTTTTTGAAGCAGAATTTGAAGCTGGAATCAAACATTTTCCCAGATTTCGCTAAACATGTCTATTTAGCACCAGATTCTGTGTTGTCAACCCACCCTTTTCTCCAAAAACTGGAAATCGAACTAACATTTTTTTAAACGTTTACAACTACCACGGTTTCACTGAAAATGAAATTGTCAAGCCCCAGCAATCCCCCTTCTCCAAGATTTGCTATTTCAACAAATTATTAGTTGACGTAGGTGATAGGTGTGTCCTAATGAGTAGGAAAATCAACTTGAGGAAGTTGGCGCTCCAAAAATATGTTTTTCGATCTATAATTTTTTATTTCAGATTAATTAAGAGCGTCGAAATTGACTTCTGAAATACTCAACCAGACATCGGAAACACTCGGGTTTTGTGTATCAGGTTTATCTAAGTCCTAGATCTGATTGGTTTTCCAACTTACGAATTGTTGTGATCATTATATAAATTGCTCAACTAATTTTATAAATTGCTCAAATAATTCTAAAACCTTCCTAATTCTAAAACCTTCAACACATAGTAAAAAATAAAACACTTTTCTTTTGATCCTTAAAACCCCTTTCCTAAGGAGAATATGGTGGAGGTGAGGGTGTGATTCCTGGCAGGCTGCATAGAGTATCCCACAATCTGCGAACTTAATAGTTCTTTATCTGTGGTAAGTAGCTATCCAGTCCTTTGGAATTCAAGGGTTTGGACGTTACAATGCCACCTTATAAACGTCATAGGTATTGAGGGTAGTGATCGGCGATTCCGAATGAATTTAAGAATCGAATACCGAATATTCGAATGAATTTTATAATCGAATGATCATCCGAATGCTTTTTTATTCGGTTTGGCAACGGTCACGTTTAGCTCCCGCGATTTTCTGAATACCTGTTATGCCGGTTCAGACGCTGATTTTATCGCCCCCTCCCTTTCCCACCCACTCCAGACATTATCCGGGTTTCGGATAATGTCTGGAGTGATGAAAAAAAAAATTGTTTAACCTCCCTCAAAATTTGATGGTTTCCGTTTCAAGGTACGTAGAATCCAAAAATGGAATACAAAAAATTTCCGTCCGTCCGCCGTACTTTGTACATTATTTCTTAGTTAATATGAATCAGAATGAATTACATTTGGTTTGTAGGTCCCGTTTGGGGTCTAGTTGGTCCGCGAAGCTCGGCGTTACTGTCAGTCATCTCTAAGGGGTTCAAAATAGGGGTTGCAATTTTCAGAACGCCGTATCTCGAAAACTTAAGATTGAAGGGTATTGTTTTTTTAACGTTTTTAAATTGATCTCTATCTAAAAAAAAATTTTGAAGCCACCCGGAGCATTGTACCGATTATAGCATTGGAGCACGTTTGTACCAAAAAGCTTCATCAACATCATCGTGAATGAAACAGTATGAATTCGGCCCAGATATAATTGCTAGGGTCCTGATTATAATCACGGATGGCTGAATGAAGTCGAGTTGGTTGTTCTGTGATATCATTTCATTTGAAAAATGGTGGCTCTTTCGGATTTTGTGGATAGGTGCTTCTGCAACTTGAACAAACGTTATGCACCATGAATAACGAAAAATAATTAATGATTGAATTATTGAGTTTCGCGCATTTTTATGAAACTGTAATTCCCTAGTCGGCTCCAATACACGATTTAGGGCTTCCCTGGAGGGAGCTCGAGAGTAGGTATTGACCACGGAAACAGTAATTACTTGAGATCCCACACAACTAACTGAAAGCGTAGAATAAATATAGGTATTTAAATACTCCCGTATGATAGAATGATTCCGCATCCGGATTCTCGACCGTCACGCTCCTAGCGGTACGAAGCTTGTAATTTTCATTCGAATGGAAAAACATTCGAATATGAATGATTCAAAATTTACCTATAACCGTTATAACCATTGAGTCTCCTGATATAAGTCACGTCTTCTGTTCGTTTAGAATCTTCTGGACTCCTAATATGTATTTCCCTGGAATGCCGCTTCATCGCTGATATCCTCCCCACCCCATCACCGTCACAACCTTTTACTTTGAGGACCAACTGTGTTTGTCAAACCTCCATATTCCGTCCGGGAAACGAGAAAAAGTATTGGAATCCATCAACCACTTGAAATGTATAGCTTGACAAACATACCGCTAGATTTCTCTTCGAAACCGATGATTCAACCGAATACCTGATCTCTTGAATTCGAATTCTACGAACGAATTCAGTAATCGAATACCGCGTTCGATTTTTCATCCGAATAGTGTACTTGAGAGTTCTCTAATGAAGTTTAGTACACAGTACACTCGAGTTTGGAATTCATGTTCTGATCTATAATATTAGATTCGGTTGATTAAGCTCGGTTTAGCGTGGAAAACCAGACCAAGAAAAATGTCATTGAGACTTGGAGGGAGAGAGAGAGATGGAGAGTGTTGTTGGCAACGAGGGAGTTGATTGCCTTACGGAACCGTTGACGTTTTACAGTAGAAAGCCTCATTGAAATGACCTATTCTTAAAAATCGTAACAGTATGCACCTAGTAGATGCAAGAAGCAGCTTTGATGACATGATAACTATAGGGAGACTGTCAGCTTCTTATGTCTCTTTCCTATTTCTTAATCTCTATTTGAAATCATCATAGTGATCCTCGGAAACTTGGTAAGTAATAATTATTTACCGTTGAAAATTTCACGATGAAATGGAAATGAATTTATTCCTCATGCTTTTGACACAAATAAACAGAAAAGCATCTTTTAAGCTAGTAAGTTAAACTGTATAGGTATACCGAATACTCGGAATCATCCCACTCGATAGAACCATGTTCTGTGTTCAGTGGGGAAGGTTTTTCTGACTTGACTGTCTACCGATTTAGAAAAAAATATATATGTCGTGAGTCCCTCCCGGAACTACTCCTAGCAGATTTAAGTTCTCACAAATATTTCATAAGCCAACTTTAGTTCTTACAAAATAAACCATACGAGTGGGGAACAAGCCGCAGGAGTCAGAGCACAACCTGGGTCCCCACCATCCCCTACCAATTATTAATTATTAATAATTTTTTGTAGGCGGCTCTTGTGTAGTCTGAAGGAGACGAGTTCAGGAGTGGCGTTTCGGAGTATTAAAGGAAGACAGAAGTAAATATGGCGGTTTGTGCTGATCAGTCGAGACTGAATGCTTGGTATGATTGCTTTGGTGGTGGAACGGACAGAGTATGGGTGTTGGGGTCTTATAATTTGGAAGTAATCTGAATGCATATATATGGAAGAAGGACAATACCGATTTTATGTGAAGCTGATCCACGGAAAAGACTGATGCGATGCTGTTCAGACTGGCAGACGAGATATGTGGAGGCTTTCTGAGGATGACGAACCGTAGATTAAGAACCACATAATTGCTTCAGAACCCCGTACGAGTATCCCAAGAGAAGGATGCTCTGGACATGAGCCTTGTGTGTTTGCAACTGCAGCTTCAGACTCAGGCTTCTACTCAAATTATAAAACATGAACAAATTTACGTAGTCTGCCGACCAAGCTCGACACCTGGCCATCCCATCGAGATCACTTCAGGATACCTGGACCTTTCAGTTCTTCGAGCTCAGGACAACTACAAGTCAGGGGATCTGAGCACGTACTATGTATTTTTATAGAATCAATGTCATACGGTACCCAAGCACCTGCAAGTACCGCTGAGTTGTGTTGAAACATGAGAGTGGGAAAATGGTGATAAGGGAGTCGATCGAATTGAAAACCATAAAAGTTGCACAATAGAAAGCCTCATTGAAATTCGTAAACAATAAAATTCTTAAAAAGCATAACAAGCAACAATTTGCGCTTCATATTATATGCAACTTCGATGACATTTAAGTGGCGAAGTGAGTATCGTGGAGCAGTCTCTTTACGTCTAGTTGAATGTAACTTATTATTTATACGATGATGATAGGTTGGAAAGGAGCGATTACGCCTTTCCATCAGCTGACGTACCCTGTAATAGGAATCTTCGAGGTTTACTTTGTTAACGGTTCATGAGTCAATCTCTCGGATCAGCCCTGACAGGGAAGTCGAACCTTCTATTGCATAATTCAGCGAGATCTCACAGCAACTACGACAGCAAGTTGCAGCTTGATCTGTAATTCTCTCTAAGTCTTCATGAGTGTCATAGTTCTTTCCTGAATTTTGAGGCCAGCGGTATCAGGTTCAACTTGAATTATTTATGCTACGCTATTCGTTCAGTTTGAATCATTTATAACGCTATTAGGTCTAGTTCAAAACAACAAGGAAATAAGACGTTGTGACAATAATCGTTGTCTCAGTTTAAACATTCCACTGCTTCTACGAAATAAGTAAGGTTTTCTGTTTATTCAGATAATACATGAGATCGACCTTCGACCTTAAATGAATGAAATGATGACCGTGATGGTGGTTCATGATGATGGTATGATCAGATATTGATAGATCAATGATGCTGGAATGGGCTTGGTTCGCATACTTTCATTGTGTACCTGTATAAGCCTATATCTACCAGAAAGAGAATGGCAGAAAGGATGGAATATAAAGAATGTCATTGTCAAATAAACTAGTTTGAGCAAAGCTATGTTTCTAACATAGCAAGTACTCTCACTTACCAATCAAACCTAAACTGCTAAAATCCCGCGACAACCTACCTGCTCAATTAAAAGTTAGGTAGGTATTTATCGTATCGCCTATGGTGGCGGAAAGTTTCTTCATGTGAGAGCGTTGTCTTTTGAATCAAGAGCCACATCACAGGCGTAGAAATTGACAGTAGGATGGTAAGAAGTAAACAAGCTTGAATTTAGTTTCGAAATTGGTTATAACCTGGTCAAAATTGGTGAATCTCGTCTTCACCAATCAGAAATCTGAAAATAAAGGCAGCAATAACAAACACAGTGCATCGGTGAACTGAGTTTCACCGGTTGATTGAGGCAAAATTAAATTTGTCTCCAAACCTCTGGTTTAAAATTGATTATATTTCGGTTTGCTCGAGCCCAGCGGCTTGGGAGTGCTTCTGTTCGGTTGAGAAAAGCAGAATACGTGAAATACGAGTGTGAGGGTTTCTCCGGAATGAGGAAGCTCATGGATCATTGGCCAGGAAATCAAGGTATCTAGTCCCCTGTGTATTACAGTAACTATCATCAACAACTATTTTCTGGAATATCTGGTGCCAAGGTGGGATTTTGTGGTAGGAGGGGGAGCTTCAGCCCGGATCCGCTACTGATTTGAGCCGTATTGCCTATTTTCCCCCACCCCCCATTTTTGTATGTAGGTACATACAAATATTGTTGAAATCCGTGAACGGATTCAGGATGATCCGAAACAAAACAATATTTTATTTTATTTATTTATTTTTTCTTCTCCCAAAACTTTATGTCGGGACCTACTGCAATTTTCTGACCCACTGCAAAAACGTATTTTCAGCGGAAAGCTAAATAATGTTGGGATACTGTTGCCACCTCCGGTATTTCGTTTCAGTATTTTTCCGTATCAAATTCGTTAAAAAAGTACTGTAACTTTCGTCTGCGCATGTGCAAACGTGAAATCCGTGTAATGCTCATAGCTAACTACCTTAGTAGAAGTCGTCGAAAAGAGCTGAAAGTTGGAGGGTAGATGCAGAATGATTCCCTGATGGTTCCCCATCGATTTCATCCAATTCGGACTGTAACATTCGGATGCGCATTTTTGCAGTATAATGAGCTGAGGTTTGGAGGTAGGTGGGGGTTAGGTGTCGGATGTCACAGGCTAAACTCAGAACTACTAGACCAATTTTAGTGAAATTTCCAGGGATTGCGCTTATAGCCCTCCGACGGCTCCCTATGTATGAATTTCTTTGCCGTGGGACCAGTGGTAGCTGTAAATTAGAGATAATCAAAAATCGATATTTTACTGGTAGTTTTACCAACTGATCCTATACTGCCCACACAACTTGGCAGACTTTTTTCCCTCTCATTGGAGCAGTTGAATTGACGCATTGTCTCGTGTTTCCGTCTCCCGAAGCCGAGCGCGGGCAGGAAGTGAGATTTCACGGGCAGGTGCTCGGAGCGACTTCATGAGCCGGTTATTAGTGAAATAACGCGACTCCCTCGTTGTGTCGAGATAGAGAACCGACACAATACGCTTTTCCTATTCAAGAGTTTCCTTCTCTTCTTTGTCCGGAGCTCTCGAGGATTTTTCTGCATCTCTCGAATAAAATACAAGTATACCTACCTCTCTATGCCTCTCTGTAGATCTCACTCCGTACCTCAAACCCTCTTACTCTCTCTAGACCTCTCTCTACACTCTTGCTTCATGGTAATTCGAAATGCGCGAGAGTTTTACTCTTTATTCTCTCTCGGATTCAACGCGAGTTTAGTTTTCCGGTTCATTTCGTAAAAACGCATGGGGGGGGGGGGGGGCTCTTTCATTAACATACAAGCAGGTTAATCATAATGGAGTGCAACTCATTGTTCCAATGCTGTACATTATACACATATTGTTCCACACAGCAGTGCATTTTTACTACTTCACCGTAGTGCTATCCAGTTGTTTATACTACTGCCGTGGGGTAGTAGGTGACACGAGAATCATGAGTTTTCCGCTAACCACATGTGAACTAATATCATTAGGGTAAAATTGGTCGAGTGACGAGCGATGTTGTAAATAAGTCGCCCCTTGACCCCGGATGATGCCTAATTCATTACTTTTCGAATGCGACTATGAATCAAGGTACATGCTCTAGAATGGGGCAGTCCACGGAGGTGGTGGAACGGGAGCGAACGATGAACCAGGGAAGAGCTGGAGGACGACCCACTCGGCAGGCGGAAGCTCTATAAGTCGGGGAAGCCAAGGCGAACGTGGGAGTACTTCCGTTAACGCTTTTTGTGGTAGCAAGGCATACGGCAAGAGTAGCATGGTACATCGGTAGATGCTCTTTGGAAGAGCCAGCTAAAATTTCTGTTCGTCCACCGTACGCGGCATTTTCCTTAGTTATTTCAAATTAAGATCAGTGAAATTCGGTTTGAACCCATTGGGTCTAGTTGGTCCTCGAAGCTCGACGTCAGTCATGTAAGAGGTGTAATAGGGGTGGAAATTTCAAACGCCGTAGCTCGAAAACTTAGTGGAAGGATATGGTTTTTATGAAGTTCTTAAATTGATTCCGAATTTTAGAAGTTTTTGAGACCACCCAGGCATTGTACGTCCAGTCGTCACAGTAAGGCCCTGAAGTTTGAATCAAGAAGCTTCATCAACATTAGCGTAAATCATAGAATCATACGGTATTCATAACACTCCAGCCACTATATAATTGATTCACGTTCTGTGAAATCGAGTTTGTTGTTCCGTGATATTATTCATTTATTTATCATTTGAAGAAAGATGTGGTAATTTTGGATTTCGTTGATATTTAGGTACAAGTTGGTTGTTTCCGGCCGAACGAATAGTTCATATTACCTAAGTGAAAATTGGAAATTATGTGAAAATAATAAACCGATCCATAATGATCTGCATCGTTCGACACCATTTTTGGTGCATGAAACAGATTTTTCAGTGACGTTCATATCTCGGCCGTAGTCTTCATATCAGCGTGAAGTTACCTGCAAAAACTCGCAGAAAGAGTTGCTATGGTGAAAAATGGGCCAAGGTACCTACGACCTAGAGTATGAGTGAATATGAATGGGTGTAGGCCAAGAAGTGTTATCAAATATTTACGGAGCAGGGAGAAAAATTCTCTGAGCTTTGTTAGTGTTTTACTGGTTAGACGTTGACGTCGTGAGGAGATAGTGGAGGAGGGCAGGAAACAGAGGAGGAGGATGACGATGCCGCGGGGAGCGGGCCGCCCTTCGAGCGTAGGGAATATCGTGCGGACATGAAACAGATGAGCCTCTCGTGATAGGGACGACCTTGCCCAGCAGTTAACATAGAGCTGGCCGCTGTTAACACGGGCTGTTCGAGGCAGCCTCCGCCCCGACTCTTCACCCGAGCGTTAGTGTGGTGGGGGTGGGGGGGGGGGGGGGGTTGAAAGCTGCCAAGATGTACGCGGATTATTATTATTTTTTTCCCCCAAAAAATAATTTTCTCATAAATACATACAGGTAAAAACCAAATTAAGGCAGTTTGTGTTGGTATTGCAGAGATATGTGTAAATATCTTCCTCTGCATGGCGAACCACGGACAGAGGAAGGAGTCTTCCAGCATTAGCTAAATTAAATCAGTAGTTACATAGGTATAATCAGATAAGCAAAACAAAAATACAACATAGCGAGACAACGTTATACTCAGAACCGGAGACCTTTACACTTAGAAAGAGTGTAACGTACGTGGCATAACTCAAAATTATTGCAATGAAAATTTAAATAAAAAACTCGGCGCTTCGCGCCTCGCCAGGGGGGCAAGCCCCCCTGGACCCCCCGGATGCTTGACGTTTGGAGCCTGCGGCTAAAAATCGAGAAACATGGAACATGCTTTAGCTATGTCTTCTTTGATTTCTTCAGTTTGGTTATTACAGGCGTAGATGTACCAGTAGAATGACGAGAACAGACACCCGACGACGTCGAAGGAGGGCAATTCGGTCCAGGGCACAACATCACCGGTGGACGGCAGGAGGTAGACTGATTAATGTAAATGAGGACTCGCGGTTCAGGTTCTTGCACAACTATATAGGTTTATAGCACTTATGATTACTCACTACTTCTCAACTCACTATTTCTCACTACTTCTTATAGTTGTCATGACGGCAATGGATACGATGTATGTTTTCTAATTAGCTTCCCTGGTAATGAAGCTTCGACCCTCGCACATAAGATTGTTTACTAACCATTTATAACATCGCATTGTTGGATTAATATCTCGTAGATAAATATAAAACTGCGACATAAATGCGTGATAAATCGAGAGCTTTCCAACGAATGGAGAACGATTTTTGTCCGATGAAAACTAAAGAAGTTTCATTTCCCTAGAAACGACTCGGTTGTACGTGAAAATCATTAAAAAATTTCGTCACCCAATTTTTGTGACCATTTTTTGTGACCAATTTTTCGTGACACATTCCGCGTGACATTTTTCGGCTAGTTAGTCCAAGGCTAAAGCATGTTCCATGCTAAAAAGGAAGAAGGGAAAGAAATATTCTATTTTGTATAGTTTTCAGATAACTATAACGTTAATTTGTGATTCTCTACTCAGGTGAAGCACTGAGTATCTAAAATGTAGAGCTGACGAAGGTTTCAGATTTTCATTTTTTTAAACAAAGGTGCTGTATGTTTACAATACAGTTACCTACTTGCCCTCCGTCAGTCTAATAGTAGTTGTTTCAATCCTAGTAACTTTTGTCCGCACGTGCGCAGATGTGAAATACTTGAAAAGCCCATAACTACCTTCATCATCGTTGAAATAAGTTCAAAATTTGAGGGTCGATCAGGAATTATACTTTGGTAGTTCCATATGAATTTCATTGGAATCGTACTGTAACTTTCGTATGCGCGTGCGCGAAAATGAAATGTTGACCATTTCCTTGTAACGCTTCCAGCTATGCGAAAAATAGTCGTAGAGAGCTGAACCGACCCAACTAATTCTGTTAGCCCATGTGTCCTGAGTCGTTTAGTTATTTACCCATGCGTGGATACTCCACCTGTCCACTGAACGAACCTACCCAACTATTCTACACTATCATGTGGTTCAAGTGAGGAAGCTATACTGCCTATTCGAATTGGCAGACTTTTTCTTGTAGTATCAGAGTTACACAATAAGCCCAATTAATTATCGATTCTATCAAGATATCCCTACTTAAACCTATTTTTGTGAACGATCACCTCGTGAACGCAAGACTTACCTACCGAAAAATCGAAAGTTGAGGTTAGATGCAGTGAACAGTTTTAAATAACAATAACGACAAAAAATGGAAAATGTTTGTTCGTTTTGTGAATTGATTGAACGTTTCTAAGAAAGATTGTTTTTAGTACTTTTGACACTCAATTTTCCCATAAAACCGGGTGAAAAGCGGTCTTAGTATAACAATACGCAATTATTGTCTATCCAAAACTAGCACTGTTAGTACTGAATTTCTATTATTATTCCTCCACTCTCCACATACGGGGGGATGTACCTGCCTAGTTCATGGGCTTTTTACGGATAATTTGAAAAACTATTAGGTATCTGTTAAGTAACTGTCAAAAAAATAATGCTTTATATACCTAGTTGAGTTACCTTAAAAAAATTCTCTCATATGGTCATTTTTCATTTGTTATTATTATCTTTTTTTTAATAATAAATAAATGTTTGTGTAAAAATGAACGGCCTCTAAAATCTTAAAAGTTAAGACTACGGAAAATGTGGGAGGCTTTCCCCGGAACACGCTTTATTGTGTTGGCTAATACATTTTCCTCTTTTTTAATCATTTATAAATTTGCATATATTACATTTCATGGCTTAATTTATGCATCAAGGTTTCAGGTCGTAATACAGTTTACAATCCAGCTAAAAGGTTACATACTTTGTTAAAATCCACAGAAAATGCAAGATGACACTCTTACACTTCTTCGTTTCTCTCGTTTTATCAAGATAAAAACTTTGCATGTACCCTCTCTCTAAGGTGCATTTTGAAGCCTTTTAAACTTCCACAACAGATGCTGATGATGGGCTCTGCTCCAACAAGGAACACCAATAAAAACGTTAATAAAAGCGCGTCGAGCTTTTATGGTAGGACCCTGACTTGAAAAATAACACAAATTCACTAAGCAGCAGATCTAACACAACTCGAAACACTGGAATTTACTTGATCTCATTGTTGTCCGCTAGAATTGCCTGAATTTAGCTTCCCAGGTTAAGTGTATTATGTTATTGTAGACTCAACCATAATACTATTACAAGGCCCGTATTATCAACTACATGGTGAACCGTCGAAAGTTAGACCACTGTCGAGTTTAACCAATGGCTAAATAGTACAATTCCAACAGCAATATTATTCAGTCGACTTTTGAAGATATCGTGTTAAAATGAACAAGGAACATTCTGTCTCTTGCGGGTTATGATTTTTGTAAGTACCCAGTTTTTGAGGAAAAGATGGTGAAATTTGAAGGGGTATAAAAACGGATTTATTTATGCATCAAACAATTAATTAGGTAGCTGTATAATTATTGCAATACTGCTACATGTTGTTTTGCTCTGGAGAAAGCTGAGTTGGTACTGTAATAGTAGTGACAAAAATAGTAGGTAGTGGTGAAAACTAGTGCATACCTATATAGGTTGTACATACCTATGGTTTCGCTGTCACGACGCCACCGAGGAGCGGCAACGTAGCACCACCAAAGGTGCCGCCAAATTCGAAAATAACTTGGGAAATAAATTGTAGGGTCTTACGAAATGACATTTTGAGGGTGAACGGACTATCGGGATTTGCTGTTTTGGTGCCAACAATGTTGAAGTACGGCGCCAATGTTCCTGCAGTAATAGCCCAGCATGCATAAACCTAGTAATTTTTGGTCGCGGGGCTTGAAATTTAGAGGGTAACATTAACACTGTGATAACTACAGCGAAAATAGGATCTGTGGCATCACTAACGTCACTGGTGCCAGTAGGAGGAATACGAGTTTGGTACCTTCTGGATTGTGGAATTCCTTCTTTCACTTGTTCAGTGATGCAAGTTGAAATGAATGCGTATTTGGTATAATTTTATGGTCATACGCCAGCCTAGTTCATAATAATTAGTAGGAAAATAGGTTTGTACTAACCCGAACTGTTGGGAGAATCCAACAGAAGTGAAGTGAAGAATTTCTTTGTTTTAAGGGATTAGAGTGTTTCTCCGGCTGGTTTTGAAATCATCCACTGCGGTCAATTAGACCGTTCGGAATGGTTAGTCCCAAGAAGTGTAACAAAGGTCGATCGATCGTTGATCTTCACACCCTCATGAGCTGTTCATCTGCCTATAACGCAGCGCTTAGTGAGGGTTATTCTCACCGTTGCTAGTTGAAAAATATTTCAGGCATGTTTGAACCAGCTCAAAGTGGGCCTCACGAATAATTCCATGTGAAGAAACCCGCGGCACCCAGGTCTTTGGGAGCAGGGTTTTGCCGAGGCTGAATGACAGGCTGTTGCACACAACTTTAATACATATCCTGAATCTCATAGTGGCAACACGAGAGCATGTTTTACAACTTACTTAACTGTGAAATTGAGATTCCAGCCCCGACACAGGAGGTTGACATCTCTGCTAGATGTTTAAAAGCGCACTGACATGACATCTCTAATCGCACGCCACCAAGTCCAGTTGATGCTTCTTCAATGACAGGTGGAAGCTACCGTGAGTTTCGGCCTTCCAGATGCGTGCGATTGCGCGACCGTTTTGATGGAAATTTTGTTAAAGCTTGACCTTTGTAAGTAGGACATAATCTGCCTGATTCATTTTTGCGTCCACTTTATTTTGAGCAGTTTTTCTGTTGTCTTCCAAGTGGAATGCTCATCGATGTTCAAGGAAACCCACGATAATTGTTCAAGATTTACCCAAAAAATGTTACTCAAAACTGGTCAGACCGCACAATCATACTATTGATAAGAAATCAGGTAATGCAAGTCTGCCTTTTCAGTTCAAAATTGGAGACAAAATTAATATTACCGATTTCATGAAGATTTTCATGAAATCAGCTCATCAAACCAAATTCTAAAACCCAAGGCTGACACTCAAAACTGGTTGGGTATGCTAGGCAGATAAATTTACAGATTAATGGAATTTCGTCTTCTCGAAACTCGAATTTTGAAATTCTTCTGGCTAGGGTAGGTACTCACTAAGTTGCGAATGGCAGACCTGGGCTTTTAAATTCGATTTGATGAGCTGTATCAATGGGTTTTGAAAGTCGACATGAAATGTGTCGTGGTACCCTTATGATATATACTACTCCTGTAAATACATTAAGATTTTTACCAATAAACAACGGAGAAACCGAGCTACGCAGGGCGAGGGACAGGGCCCAGGTAACTCTCCCTCCAACGGCTCCCAACAGTCACTCCGATGTGACCCGGGGAGGGTAGAGGCGCCTAGCTTGGACATTCATCCAATTTCTCTATGAGTGCCTTCTCTCTCAAACCTTACCTCCTCCTCACCAGCTAAGCCTTCTACTTCCCTCTACGATCTCAGCGAGGTGAAAACCGGGCAAGAAAATCCTTCAGTACTCGACATGGTAGGACGAGCATTTTCCCGGATATGCAACGTGGCGAAAACCGGACGAATATCCTCCCTACTTCTCTTACAAATATCCAAGGATGTGCAAACCGCTGATATTTTTCTGTCCCAACATTCAACGTGGTGAAAACCGGACGAATATTTACCTAAATCCCAGAGGTGTATCCAAGGAGGTGAAAACTGCGCGGATACAATCCCTCGCTCTCCTCTCTCTCTTCCAACACTTCTTCCTATTCAAGACCCAAGTCACCCTTTTCTTCCAAGCCAAATTTTACATTTCCCATTTTAACCAAAATCAGAGTCATCACAAAATGAACGAATTTTGTCCCCTCAAAATTCGAATTTTGAAATTCGTCACACACGTCCACAAAATGGGTAACCTTTCTGGACTGCGATCCCTTTCAAAATGAACAGAACCCACCTCATAGGTTTCCTCCCTGCAATAAGTTATCAGTTATTGGCTTCGTCCAGCTTATTAATTCTGGTAAGTACATGGCTTTATATTGCTTTTCGATGGAGCTCCACTGGAATTATTTTATTCCATGAGAACAAATCCCCCCGCTCCAAGACGAGAGCTTATTCTTGAAGTCTGGGGTGGACCACTAGGAATGATCTGTGCTACCTGGGGAAGGTAACTGTAACATGGATCTGCCATGGACGAAACGGGGTGGCTCACTCAGCGCTATAGCCTGTGTTGTGAAAATGTCTAGCTTGTTAGCGCTGTCAAGAACCTCACTCTTCTTTTCAGCACAATCAGTGGGCAGTACCTGCATAATTTAGACTAGAGACGTATCTAGTTCAAAGTGCCTGTCAAAGATCGTGCGGCGGTCAGTGTGACGTTGGTCTCAGCACGCTTCCCTCCCTTGCAGTGGTACATCCTTCTTCCATGGGCCTTGGGTCTATGGAGGGACCGCGTAGGTACCATAATTTATTCACATCCATGCAATACGATAACGTTGCATTGTACTCTTATGTTACACCCCGTACAGTATTCCTCCATTCCTGCGAAGTTTTTTTATTCTGGTAATCTATTTTGGAATTACCCACAAGGAAATGTTAAGCAGCTTGGTACAGGCAAGCCTGCTATAATAATAGTGCCAACATGCTGTTCGAGGAATACGTGCAGGATATGGTGGTGGATGTATCTCCTTGCACAAATCGTTTTGCATCTTATCTTATTCAGTAGTGTACTGCAATTTGCCCTTCATACTCGACGAGAACAAGATTCCTAATCCACGCCGAACGTGTCTCGAGATTTGAAAATCCTGTTTAATAGGACTAATCCGCCCATAATCAATACCAACATTAGATTTTAGTGCTTGAGTCCATCAACACTCCAACCGCGAGACGAGAATAGTGATTACCAATCAGGCGTTGGGCCTCCCTTTAACCAAAGGTATTGCGACACAGTTCCGATCGATAGGTAATGTTTCCTTCACGTGAGATACCCTCAACTGGGCCGTAGTAACAGCCCCCTTCCTAGATCAAAGACCCGGTATAAGTGTGTAATCACTCAATCAGTTCCCTCCTACTTTATCCGATGCGAGGAGCCCTACTAGTTATTTCCTTTGAATACTTCGTTTGAGTTGGTAGAGTATTGAGGAAGTCTCCACAACCGATTAGCTGTAGGAATAATGTTTATCGGTGGGTTGTTATGGATTTATCGAGAAATCTAAATTTTAATAACTAGAAGAATTTGAATAACTATTTGAATAGATTAACTAGAAATCGAATTTGAATAACACATTCCACTGCGGCGTTGGTGGGTCACGATAGGGGTTGAGAAAGGACGATCAGCCAGACTATGATTAAGGCCATTTTATTATATCTGTTCAGTGTATGAGTTCATCATTGCGCTCTCTCTAAGGAGCACGGAACTTGCCCTATAATTATCATTACGTAATCGAAGGTGATTTGTTCCATGTGACATTTACTTATCAGTTCAGCAAAGGCTCTGAATGAACGGGTTCGTCGAAGCATGAGTGCAATAAAAACAAGTCTGCAAATTTTGATAAGTACGTTTTCAATTTGAGCAACTGTTATGCTTCATGAAGAACAACCAATAATTAATGACAATTATTTGATATGACAATTAACATATTAATGACCATCAACAAATTATTAATGATCAATGACAGCTAATTAATGTGAATTAACAAATAATTGATGTTGACATCTTGATTCCACCGCATATTTATGAAATGTGATTGCCTGGTCGGCTCCAGCACCCGATTTAGGGCTTTCCCGGAAGGGGGGGGGGTCGAGGGTAGGTATTGACCACAGAAAACCAGTGATCTACGCAGAAAGGGGATCTATGCAGGTAATTAATAAACCGTTGTGTAATAATTTGCAGTGTTTTGGTTTATTATTTTCAATAATGAACCTTTGGAATCGAGCATGAAAACATTTTTTTAAACCCCCCTCGAAATTTGATGGTTTCCGTTTCAAGGTATGTAGACTCCGAAAATGCAATAAAACAATTTCTGTCCGTCCGCCGTACCCCGTACGCCGTAGTACTGAGCACTTTTCTTAGATACCATGAACCACGTTGACGAAATTCGGTTTATAGGTCCCATTTGGGGTCTAGTTGGTCCTCGAAGGTCGGGGTTAATGTCAGTCATCCCTAAGGGGTGAAAAATAGGGGTGAAATCTCCAGGACGCCGTTTTCTCGAATTTTTTACGGTTTTAAAATATTTCTCGAACTTGGGAGTTTTTTAAGATCACCCGGAGCATTGTACGTACAGCCGTTCGTTCACAGTAACGCCCAGAAGTTTGCACCGACAGGCATTTTCAACAGCAGGGTGAATGAAATTGTATACATTTAGCTTAAATGTCATCACTAGGGACGCGCTAGCGATCGCGAATTGGCCCGAGATCATCATTGCTAGGGACCACCTTATATTCACGGAGCATGAAGTCGAGTTGGTTGTTCTGTGATATTATTTCATTTGAAAAATGATGGCTCTTTTGGAGTTTGTTGATGGGTAGTGAAACTTGAACAAACGTTGAAGTATTATTGGTGGGTAAATTATAACACAATGGTAAATTATTACAAGGCGGTTCATTATACCATCTACGTAGAAGAGGCGACTTTACAGGTAAATTATTACAAAACGGTTTATTATTTGCCTTATGCTTCATGAATAACTACAAAACAATTAATGATGGAATTATTAAATCCCGCGCTTTCGTAGGAAACTTTAATTCCGGGGCCGGCTCCATTACTCTATTTAGGGGTTTACCGGTGTGGGGGGGGGGGGGGGCTCTAGGCCGCACAAAACCGTGATGACGACCTGTATAGAAGGGGCATCTATACAGGTAACTAATAAACATTTGTGTAATAATTTGTAGCTTTTTTCACTCCACATCAACCAGAACTTCATTATTTTCGTTTCTTTTTGCCATTTTAGGTACTGTTTGTCATCGACAGAATTATTTTAGCAACATTTAACTCGTGATTTAGGTAGGTACCTAGTAACGAGTACGGGGTTAGGTATTAAACTACTGAGGGTCTGCGATTCACATAAGTAATTATTACACAACGGTAAATTATTACACAACGGCAAAATATTACACAACGGTTCATCTACCAAGTAGGGGCTGGATTTTGTTGATCGGTGCTTTTGCAACTTGATCAACCGTTGAAGTATTATTTATGGGCAAGTTATTACACAACGGTTCATTATAGTTATTGACCACAGAAAACAGTGATCTACGCAGAAGGGGCATCTATTTCACTCCACATCAACAATTTTCCTTTAGAACTTCATTATTTGCGTTTCTTTTTGCCGTTTTAGTTACGGTTTGTCATCGGCTGTATTATTTTATCTTTATTTCATCTTTATTATTTTTACGTATGTACCTAGTAACGAGTACGGGGTTAGATACTAACCTACGGAGGGTCTGCGATCTACATGATTTATGTATAGAATAGTACATGTTATATTATATAGACGGGATATCTATGCAGAGAGCTGTGATCTGTAACAGAAGGGTATTCTATACAAAATAATAAACCGTTGTGCAGGGATTTGCAGCTTTTTTTCTCTACCTTTCTGCCTCTACGTCCTTTTTATCCGCCTCTTCTTTGAAAACCGCCCGTTTCGCTGAACAACCCTGTGCCCACATAAATTTTAGAAATTCTAGTAAGTTGTTATGGGAACAATACGAGGAAATTTCCGATCTTTCGGGGAATCTCCCTCGAACTTGAGTTATCTTCTCCTGAGCGTCTAATGAGCACCGGTAGTATCGGTCGACCTCACGCAAAAACTTGGCGTTTCGTTAGCCTAGCCAGGCAGCCCCCGTCTCGTTAGTGGTTTGCTTCGGTGCGGTTAGATTCCCGTCCTTGTCTCGTTGAAGTGGCATTGTTCCTCGGGTTTTTCCCCGTCCACCTCACCTAACCTGATAATAATCTTCTTCATGATCCCTGATCCCTTTGCTTGTCTCATCCTGCACTAAGAAACGAAGCATGCTACCTAAGAAACCTCCAAATGCATTCGTGAAGCGGCCTTCGGGGAATCGGATGTTTCGAATATCGATGGTCGATTCTTAATATTGGTCAGGGGCGTGGAGAATATGAAGGCGTGGCTTGGTCCGGTTTTCGATTAGTGTGAAGGAAAAGTACTGCAAATTATTGCACGGAGGTTTACTAATTATTTTCCTGTATAGAACCTCTTTTATGGAGGTTAGCTGTATTTCTATTGTGTCCCTGATGTAGTTGAGCTCTTTTTTTCATTTTGTTTCTTCTTTTTTTGCTTCCTCACTATCGAAGGTAGGGAAGCTTTGTATTCGTGCAAGACTCGAAAAAAATTCAGGACCTCCAAAATGAAAATTTCCACTCGCATTTTACGTTTCAGACATCAAGTAACATTTTTGGTTCCGTGTCTGTCTGTCTGTGGTCAGTTCCTTGTAACACCCATAACTGCTTGAAATAATGGTAGAAACGGGCTGAAATTTGGAGGGCTGGTGCTGGTTCTGTCACAGATTATCCCATACCAAAATCATTGAAAAAGTGTGTAACTTTCGTCTGCGCACCCGCAAACGTTAAATACCTAATTTAAACGCCCGTAACTACCTTAAATATCGTTGAAATGAGTTCAAACTTGGAGGGACGATCAGGAATAAAACTTTGATAGTTCCATGTGAATTTCATTGGAATCGTACTGTAGCTTTCGTCTGCACATGCGCGAACTGAAATGTTGACCATTTCCTTGTAACGCTTCTATATAACTACGCGAAAAATATTCATAGAGAGCTGACATTTTGAGGATACACTCAGGTTGGATCGCAGATCTTCTCATATCAAGATCATTGAAATACCGTAACTTCAGTCTGCGCTTGCGCAAGCGTCAGATCCTCGTAGCGCCCATACCTACATAACTATATGAAACGATGCAGAGTATGTAAGAAATCTCAAATATTCGACCGTATAGCTGAGGTGGTGTTGCGCTCACCCGACCTGCGATAACCTTCAAAGGTCAGGGAGAAAGGCAGACCGGCTGTTGTTGATATTTCAACTTTTCGTGAATGGAAAAATCAAAATGGAGATGATTCGTAAGAGGGAGGGGAGCATCTTAGTGGAGGGGGTATCTTTCTCTTTAGACTGACTCAAGCTCAACTATTGCAACTGAGGCCAAAACACGATGTGCACGACCTCTACGTACTTGGAGCTATTGAAGTTATATAATTTTCTCCCCACAAAACCTCAAATTTGACCCTTTTATTATACATAATTTTTTTGTTAATGATGGAAATGGTCTTTTCCTGGCTCGGTTAAACCACTTCGGTTGAATTTATATACCTACGTTGTTAGCGACATTGGACCCCCAAGATTGCTCATTTCGAAAATTTGCTAAAACTTGGGAGAAAGGAACAAAATGTGCTAAAATTACTTAAGTACTGTTATAAGAATAATAGGTACAGAAAAATTGCAAACTTATCCATCGGTCAAAGGCGTTTGGTTGCTGGGATTCGTAACGTCCGGGTTCAGTTCCTGGCTGGGAAACGAAAATTTCTCACGGAGAGGACTAAGGACGCTATGAATCAGCCCAGCCAAGTGGCCAATTTAAATCAGACTGCATCCAAATTGGTCAAAACAATAAAACCAGCATTAAAATTGGAGTAGGATTTTTTTTTTTTGAGGGTTGTTGAAAAAAGCCAAATTGTTACCTGGTTCGGCCACTTCTGAATGATCCGTCAAATAGAAGAAGTTGAAGAATTGTAACTGGAGTTACACTTTGAATTGTGCTGTGACAGTGGTCTCCGAAACACTTTGTAGGTACTTACTTTGTACAAACTTCATCTTAAACAACGATATTGTTGTCTAAAAACCACTTTGTAAAAATTTTACTCGTAACCATCCAATTGAAAAGTGCTTGAAAACCTTTGGAAATCGTATGTTTGGTGGGGGGGGGGGGGGGGGGGGGGCAATAATTAGAGCTCTGGAGTAGGGCCATACGAGTTTATGAAACAAAAGTGCAGTGTTGACCACATACTACCAAAAAAGAAGGTGCTACACCTTGTCATCAATAAATTCCTTGAGTTTGGTGAACATCGGTGAAACAATAGTGGGGGGTGGGGGATACCGTTGTTTCTGTCGCAAGGGACCCTATTTTTTCCTGTATCGGTTAGTGGCTCTGGTTTCGTTCTTATGAGCGGCCAGGACGTTATTGAGGCTGTTGGGAGATGGCCAAGTTGATATTGATTCCTCCACTTAAGTTTCCTTGTAGATACAGGAGGGATCGGTTTTTTTTAAACGATGTTCACAATACAAACATTATTTGTTCGTCTCGATCTCCCAGCCAGCTTTATGGTTATATAAACGTAGGAGGAGCCAAATCTCTGTCGAAAGAAACTTGTTGTTGAAAAATTGTAACCATCTCATACTGAACAGAAGTAGAGTTTGGCTTGGTACTCTCGTTGCGATGGCGGTAGGTCTGAAAAAACGTGACCAAAATGTGTTATAAGTCTAATTTTCTCTTCAGCTTACGATCAGCCCCTCCTTCCCGTGCCACCCGCCCATCCAACCGCCCGCCGTCACTTCATTCGCTGTCTCTGAACGCCAATTCAGAGCATCATACTTGTCGTGGTATCTTCCCAGAACCACTCCTTGTAAACCTGCAAATATTAGATCTCGCAAATAAACTCGCAGAAGTGGGGACGAAAGACGCAGGAGCACCCAGGACCCCAGTGGGGTTCCCCACCATCCTCCACTAGCTGGAATGGAGGGAGACAGCCCTGAAGGGCTATAAAAACTCGTCTCCTTCACCTTTCCAGCCATTCTAAGCTCTCCTGTAGTTGCTGACTACTCTCTCTCTCACCTCACTCCTCATCTCTCCTTAGACTCCTAAAAGATCCCATCCCAGTGGTGACATCTAGTAGTGTGGAACCTTTACCAGTGACATCTGCTAGTGTGGAACCCTCTGGGCACAACCTCATGCCGCCCGTAGTGAATCGCAGCCATATATACATTCACTACAATACTTTAAGAAAAATAAAGAAAAATTGAGTTATTGAAAGGTTTTCCATTTCCACTAATACACGATAAACACGCTGTTATACCGTTTTCGGTGACCACAGGCAGACAGACATGGAACCAAATTATCCAGAAAGCTTTGAAATGCAAAGTAAGGGGACATATTGATTTTGGAGGACAATTTTTTTTAAACTTAATTCTGGCACGGTTGAAGGCTTCCCAACGTTCAGGAAGTGAGTCGCCACTGACCTAGAAAGTCACTAGGCACCCCTCAGCGGATTCGAGGCGAAGAGCATGTTCAAACAGGATTGTCCCAGGACATACATTCTCATTACCAAATGCAATAGGTTCAACGGTTCTCCGCGACCCAGACCACCATTAATGGCTATTACCCTTAATTCTGATCCTCTGGAGAGGCGGCGATGCGGCAAATGGACGTAAAGCCCCTGCCTGGGATATTTATTCATTTTTACTTGACTTATTATGACTTTAATTGTTACCACAAATCAATTTTTCGTGATACCTATGAAAAGTCAAGTTTAAAACCCTTTTTTCTTTTTGTTTCAGGTATGTGGCATCAGATGGTAGACTATATGGACCATTATGACCTGTGAGTACATATGCACAATCAAGTACCTACTTGATACCAATATTATTCAAATAGGTTTGTGGGTAGCTAATTATACATAGCCTCCATTCGACATGGATTCCGATTGCATATCTCATGCTTGGTACCTAAGTACGTATTCTGTTTTGGTTTTGTTTGTATAAAGCTTTTATCCATGTTTCTCTTGGCAAGGGGATATTTTACGTAAGTATATTGTATATTGGGCTCGCCCGTTCAAATTATAATAAATGAATACCTCTAGCATTTCCAAATTGAATTTTAGCGGTTTTCCGTATCAAATTAACTAAGCCAAATTTCATCAATTTTGGTTCATGGTAACTAAGGAAGTGCAAAGTACGGGGTAAGGATAGCAATTTTGGTTTGTTATTTTCAATAATCAAAAATTGTTGATGTGGAGTAAAATAGATGCCCTTTCTGCGTAGATCACTGTTTTCTGTGGCCAATACCTATAGTGAACCGTTGTGTAATAATTTACCAGTGTGTAATAATTTACCCATCAGTAATACTTCAACGTTTTTTCAAGTTTCACAAGTACCGACCAACAAAATCCAATAGTCCCTCACTTATCAAATGAAATAATATCACAGAACAACCAACTCGACTTCATACAGCCATCCTTCATTGTAATCAGGTGCTCCGTAGGGATGATATCCCGGCCGAATTTATACCGTTTGATTCACGATCGTGTTGAAGAAGGTTTTTGGTGCACACGGACGGCTGGACGTAAAATGCTCCGGGTGGTCTCTAAAAATTGTTTAGCTCAAGAAAAATTTAATAACGTAAAAAAAAACAATACCCTTCAATCGAAAGTTTTCGAGCTACGGTGTTCTGAAAATTTCAGCCCCTATTTTGAACCCCTTAGAGATGACTGACAGTAACTCCGAGCTTCGAGGACCAACTAGACCCCGAACGGAACCTATAACCCGAATTTCATCAATTTTTTTCATGGTAACTAAGAAAAGTGGCCAGTACGGCGTACGGCGGACAGACAGAAATATTTTTATTGCATTTTCGGATTCTACGTACCTTGAAACGTAAACCATCAAATTTTGAGGGGGGTAAGAATTGTTTTAACACAGAATGTGTTTTAGCCATGGCCTAACTAGCCAAAAACGGTAACGAAATTTCGTAACGAAATCTGGGACGCTGTTATGGAAAATTTCTAATGATTTTCACGTACAACCGATTCGTTGCTACGGAACTTTAACTTCGCCAGTTATCATCGTACAAAAATCGTTCACCACTCGTTGGATAGCTCTCGATTTACCTAACCATATTACGTTAACCACTGCGGAGTGCGAGGCCAACAAGCTGCGGTATGAGCGTGATTGTTTAAATAATTGTTTACACACAGGTGATCATTCTCAATAATTTATATTGTGAACACGATTGCAAGCTTTATATAAGTACCGATGATACGGAACTAAGGATCGTGTAACCTGGTGTAACCTATGAGCAGTCAATATATCAGTCGAAAAAGGTTTATGTGAAACGCGTGAGCTAAAACACATTCTGTGTTTCTATAATTTCGTCTGAAGTATGTAAATAGAGGTAACCCCAGGGGGCTTGTTTTTTCTTGCTCGATTCCAATGGTTCATTATTGAAAATAATAAACCAAAAGAAAATGAACCCCCCCTCCCTACAAATTTGATGGTTTCCATTTCAAGGTACATAGAATCCGAAAATGGAATGAAAAATTTCCGTCCGTACGCCGTACTTAGCATTTTCCTTTATTATTTTGATAATCATATTCCATTTTCTTATTCTACATACTTTGAAACGGAATCCGCCAAATTTTGTGGTGGGGGGGCTCAACTTTTTTTGCCCGAATTCAAAGGTACATTATTAAACTAAAATAACTTTTTCATCCGCTACAAAGATATTGATTTGATTGGCACACTTCACGCATACAAAAGAAACTCCATGATGGATGCGCATCGCAGTGGTTCATTTTTTTTCTTTTCTCATGATTTCCTTACATTGGTAATCGTTAATTTAATTTCGACAGCCGTTAATTTGGATAACAGTTGATCTGGATAAAAGCGTCAGTCATATTAATTTTGCTTCCGAGTCTACCAAGGTAGCGGAAACTTTGCTTTCACTTTTGAGAGGAAAACTATATTTTTTGCCTTCAAAATAAAAATTTCCACTCGGGTTTTACGTTTCAGAGCTTTCTGATCAAATTTGGTTCGGTGTGTGTACGTCCGCATGTGTGTCCGCAAATCGTTGCCACACGCATGGCTACCTCAATTCAAATCCCATTGTGCTGAAATCATTTCAGGGATTATCGGGTTGAAATCGATCATAGCCTCCTCACCAAGTTTGTGAAATCGATGTATTGTAATTTATTTTTAATTTGTTACTCCAGTGGTGTTAAATAATATTATTTTATTGTTTCTTGGTTTTTCCACGCAGTATTTATCCCCGTGTAAGTGGGCTTGCCCGTACTCAACAAAATAAATAAATAAATCATGCGGGTTTGACCCTAGATGTCCCATATGAATGCCAGACTGACCGGATCATTGGTATGGCCACTGCGCATGCGCTAAGAAATAATGGCCAATGATAATGTTAAAATGTTTATTCATTATTAGGGATCTGTTGTTATGTAATAATCATACGTTTAAGTGATTTATTCGATCTTGGACTACGAGGAAGCTAGGAACCGTTAAACTTGGTAGACGGTTTTCTGTTCGCGGTTTGGTTAGTCATCCAAAGTCGTTGCGTCTCTAGATAATACTGAAACAAATTCAGGAAATACAGTTTTCTCTCGCCCAGTTTGTTGGCGATGGGAAATTGGTTGTCGACCAACTGTATTGAATGGGAGAAGGCAGCGGAAGCAAAGATGCCACCGAAACCCCCGAGACTCGCTGATTCCCGTCCGTACCCGCAGACCGGATCAATGACACTTTTGCTCTAAAACCTCGGACAACGAAAAAACCACTTTGGGGAACAGTTTGTCAAACAGAGACCCGATTTTTCTTCTGTCTGCCTCTCCAACCCTCCATCGCTGGTCTACCTATACTTAGACAAATATGATAACGGCCTTTTGAAGGCAAAGGAAAAGCGGTTCTCGGCGGGTCGCCCTGGTTCTTTTTTCCTATGCCGGGGCTGTCGCGATCTAATGACGCTCTGCCCGCTCAGTTCACATTCGTTCCTTCGAACCTATCTCTCTTTCGTCAAGGTTTACAAGGAAAAACTGATATTGTAGTGATTCATCCGATATTGTTCGTGCTTTGACTCACAATCAATTGACCTCACCGTCGAATGAGAAACCCACACTGCTTGAGGAGACTTCTGGAGAGTACCACTCACCTCCACTAGCCATACGTCCCCTGGGCTTAATACTAAACATCTTCGAGTCGGGACCAGACCAGAAAATTCAAATTCACGTCTTGTTGTCTGAAAATGGAATCCGCTATTGGCCCTTCCTGCCACGACGAACCACAGACAAGTAAGTATGCTGAAACAGCAACAGTAGATTATAACCATGCTGAAACTACAAACAAACATATCAACAGCTGAACATAAAATCAGGAAATTTAAAGTTCCAATGATGCGGCATGACCACATAAACGAATTTTCGTGAGTGGTAAGTACAACTAACTACGCTCTAGGATTTTTTATTTTCATATCTCAAAATTTGCCCTATTTGCTAAGGAATAATAATTTCGACTATTAAAACAGCAAAATTACCAACCCAACTGTAAAATTAATTAATGCATTTTTGAAATTATTCTAGCTACGAAAGATTCTGTCGATATCCAAACAACGCAATGAATGAATATGGAATACTGAAATTTCCGCCAATGTGCTTTAGGTAGAGGCCAGCAAGAGTTTCAAAGCAAAGAAAATTGTGAAAAATGTGTCAAATCGGGCCAAAATTCCCTGAAATTGTTAAAAGTTCCAACAAAACGAGTAGATCAGAACTGTCACAGGATGAGAACTGGCGACAAAGGTAACCTATTTAAATAGATAGGTACTTACCTACCTACCACATCCCCCCCCCCCCCTCACCACCACAAAAAGTCGAAAGTTGTTGGTTTTCTTATCCCATAAAGTAAAATAAGTAAGAATTAAAACACATTTGGGAATGTGGCAATCTGACAAAATGAACAATTTTGAGTAACAAAAACGTTAGGGGAAGAAGGGGTATTCAAATTTGTGTCAATATGGAAAAATGTCGAATAGTTGAGAAGTGTTACTTCGAAAATCATCATATGGCCGTGCTTCATGATCGTAACTTATTAATATTTCGTTCACAACGTAAGTTGAGGTTATAATATAATATCAGATTTTGGTCATTTTGACCCACATTAACTCAAATTTGACCTAAACACTCAAAGTTGACCCACATTTTACTCCCGAAATTTGCTTGTACTTTACGATGTGTTTCCTTGTAACTCGGTTGTTGTTTCTTGATGTACTTATAGCGATATGATGTTATCTATACTTTTGAGCGGTTATTCAATGAGAAATACGCTATTCCAGTCGGTCCAGAATTTTTGGTGGATGCTTTCAGAAACTTTTGATTTTGATTTTAACACTTTGTACTTACTAATTTAGTATGCGGTCTGGCGGGTGGAGTCTGTTTTAGCATGCATTCTGGCAGATCGTAATTATCTGCTTTAGCTTGTGTGGTCTGGCGAAATGTATCATCTGTTCTAATATCAGATATTGACCATATTGAAGGCTCATTATTGAAAATAATAAACCGAAAAATGTCCGTCCGTCCGCCCGTACGCCTACTTTGCATTTTCCTTAGTTAATATGAACCAAAATTAATGAAATTTGGTTTGTAGGTCCCGTTTGGGGTCTAGTTGGTCCGTGAAGCTCGGCGTTACTGTCAATCATCTCGAAGGGGTGATACATCGGGGTGAACATTTCCAGGACGCCGTTATGTCGCCCTCGAATAAACTCATTTCAGACCACCCGGAGCCTTGTCCGTTCAGCCGTCCTTTCGCGCCGAAATGCTTCAACATGATCGTGAATGAAAAGGTATCAATCCGGCCAAGATATCATTGCTTGGGAACACCTGATTATAATGACGGGCTGTATGAAGTCAACTTGGTTGTTCTGCGATGTTATTTCATTCGAAGAATGATGGCTGTTTCGGATTTTGTTGATAGGTAAGTACTTTTGTAACCAGATACTTTTGTAACTTGAACAAACATTGTGCTTCATGAATAACAGTTCGTAAGTAATGGATGAATATTGCATCCCGCGCATTTTTACGAAACTGTAATGCCCGGACCATTACAGTTGCGGACAGCATTACTTCCTGGGGGAAGCACGAGGGTAGGTATTGACCACAGAAAACAGTGATCCACGCAGAAGGAGCATCTATATAGGTAAATAATAAACGTTGTGTAATAATGTGCAGTATTTTTATTCCATTTTTGGATTCTGTGTACCTTGAAACGGAAACCGTCAAATTTTGAGGAGCGCTTAAACTTTTTTTTTCATGCTCGATTCCAAAGATTCATTATTGAAAATAATTAATGAATCGAAAGTATAAAAGTACCTACCTATCCAGAAAGTAAAATAAGTAACAAGAATAACAACGGTGTATGACGGTAATTGTAATTTGATCTCACGCTATTAAAATGGGATAATCCCTTTAAGTAGGTACTGCTAATGACTCCGGGAAAAAGAGTAAACAAAAAAGGCAAATATCTTTCGTATATGTAATGATCCCCAAGTTCCTGTAGCTCCAAACCAAAGGGAAATCTCTATAATATAAATCCAATATCAACCACTGGAAAAGAAGGATGCGAAATATTTAGTTGACTCATTTAAATGAAGGCTCGTACCTCGAGAAACGGCGATGACGGTCGTCCTTGGGGAAAAACAGTTCTCATCTTCCACCAACGCTGTTGCACCTGCCTTTCTCGTCCCGGTCAACAAAGTACCTTCATTCTCACAAACTTCAGGACTGGCAATGTGCTCACTTGCGCGGTACAGTATACACTACACTGGCTTCAGCAATCTTGTTGTTTTTGTGTACGGTTACAAGACTCTAGAAAATTATTCGTTGAGCAAGTGCAGCGATCAATGTAAACAAACAATATTTAGGAGAGTCGAACAAGCCAGACCGCCGCTAGGAAAGTACGGACCGAGCGTGATAGCCAGACCGCATAGATAGCTACTACATTGCCTACAACCCCGCATTTTAAATAGGTATGTAGATAATGTAGGGCACAATAACGTAAGGCCTTGGCTATGAGATGAAAGATTCCAAGTTAGCCAAAATGTTTGCAATGAATGAAAATGTTTGAAAACACAAAGTTGCTGAAATTTAATCATTTGTGAGTCCAAAATGGCTAAAAATCTGGAAAAACCACCAAGCATCGGTAGGACTGGCCAAAAATTGATTTTTTCTGCCATTACCTCCACCATTCTCGGTTGTTGATGGTCAGCCTCATGTTCGACAGTCGAATATCCGACTGGTAACAAAACAGCTCAAGTTTACTCTGACCGTCGTCGGGAGTCGGTAAGCGGGAGTCTCAACTCCGGAGGCGCCCCTGAGGTTGTTGACTCAGGTTGGAGAGTGATTTCTGAGGCACCGGTACTGCATAAACATGGGAACTCGGGCCAGCGTGACCAAATGTTTGTTATGGGCACAGCCTCTGTCCATTCACAATAGCTCCATGATCCGTGACAGGTTTCGGACACGTACGCGACACTTCCCTCTTGACTCACCTGCCACCCACATTCCGCCGCCTTCCCTCTGAAACCCGTATTCATAGAATCCCATCACGATCTCAACGAAAATCCGTTCCGCCGTATCAAAAACGTCGCTTTTTGGAAGTAGGAATAATCATAGCAATCCATTATCATAACCTACGGTGGTAGGTACCTCCTCCTCCTCCCAGTAGTGGACTTCATGCAAACAAAAGTCCAGAACTTTCACTGCATCTTGATGTGAATTTTATATTAATGATTGAAAGATCTGCACGCTATTGGAAAAGAGCATTTTCAAAGCGAAAAATGTCACCTTTCGGTTTAATAACCTTCAACCAACATTTTCACTGCTTTTGTAAATCAAAATCCGAGTTGGAATAATTGTTTCCCCTAATATGATTTTGAATTGTTTCAAACTATAACTTTCCCCTATTTATGTTAGTTCTCGGGTTTTTATTAAATTTCCATTAATTTTTAATTCGTAAAAACTCAATTGCGAACCATTTGTACACAAACAAATATTTTGATCATTGAAGTAATATGTTTCTAACCTAAGTTTTTAAAGGAATTTTTGGTGAAAAACGAATTTCTGATGAAAGCTATATTTTTATTATGCTTGTAATAGTGTTTATGCATTCGGGACAATATTCGAATACATGATTGTTGAAAAATTCAAATTTTCGCCACAATGTTTGTAGTTAGAAACAAATAATTAATTAGTTTGAATATGGAAATTGCTGGATTTCGAAAAGTGGATCGAATACAAAATTTTGCGGTTCAGAATTTGCCAAACTGACAATCAGTTGATGAGCTGACTAGGAACGTTTTTCATCAGTGATCTAGACAGCGTCTAGGCAATAAACCGTTGCGGAAGGGTTCCGTCGTTGTTGATGGTTGTTGTAGTGGGGCGGGAGCTGTGGTAACTTTTCGTATACTCTAACCTCTAACCAAACGAACTATACCAATATAATAGTTCGATGACTCTAACCGACCGAAGAGGTGACGGCCGAGCGCTGTCTCTTGGTGGTTGGGATTGAGTCTGCGACTGCTGTCCGTCGGTTCGAATCCCAACGCCCCTCGTTCCAACCTGTGAAGGTGAGGAAGTAGGCAGCCATGAGCCAATGATCGGGTCACATTCTGAGCCTGAGGATAGCCGATCATGTCCGCGACGCCGGGCAGGCAGTTGGACGTAAGAAAGCTCCACTTTACTCAGCTGTACAATTTTACGTTACTCAAACCGACCTTTCAATGATTTTAGGACGCCTAAATTATTGATGTGTGATTCTTTGAGTTTTCCCTCAAGCGGGATAATGACTGTATTCAACGACGCCAGTGATGTGTGTAAAGAAGCAGCGATCATGCAATAAATCCTTGCAAACTTCAAATACGGGCCCGCGGCTCCAAGTTGTTTACCTTCTCCTCAAACTCAGTTTGAATCACTCGCCTCACCGTCTCAACACAGTATTTCACCGTGCCTCAGCAATGTTCCTAACCGCCTGAAATTTAATGGTGCTATTACGATCCCGATCAATGGGTAGGTGGTTAGTAGAAAATCCCAGTGAATAACCTGCTATGTAAGGCGATGCTCAGTCATAATTCTCTCAGAAGTTTCAACACCCTTCAGCTACTACAGGAATCGTTCATTCAGAAGTTTCACGAAAACACTCAATATTTACCTGCGTCTTGGACAATTTGTAGATATTATTTTCTACAAATAACCAATTATCACCTGTAATATAACCTCTCACCTCTTATTGCCTATTCTTGGATACAACCTATTATTGTTTTCTGTTCATTACGGATCGGTGGTCAGTCTCTAGAGATCACTAAATTATAATAAATTTTTTTTAAATAGCAAAACCTGGCTAAATCGATATGGGGGCCTTAACCAAAACTGATTCCGTAGTTACACGATGCAGTGGGGAAAAGGTCCACAACCCAAGGGGAACTGAAATAAAGTCAGTTCAAAAATGAAATATTTCTTTATTTTGGTTTATTTTCAATAATTGGAATCGAACATAAAAAAAAAAAAAAAAATTCTAACCCCCCTCAAAATTTTGATGGTAATTTACGTTTCAATGTATGTAGAATCCGAAAATGCAATAAAAAAATTTCTGACGAAATGAAGAAGCTTTTTGGTGCACACGAGCGGCTGGACGTACGATGCTCCGGGTGGTCTCAAAAAATTGTTTAGCTCAAGACAAATTTAATAACGAGGAAAAAACAATACTCTTCTATCGAAATTTTTCGAGATACGGCGTTCGGAACTTTTCAACCCTTATTTTGAACCCCTTAGAGATGACTAGTAACGCCGAACTTCGAGGACCAACTAGACCCCGAACGGAACCTATAACCCGAATTTCATCAATTTTTTTTTTTTGCTTCTGATTTCTGAAGAAATTTCTGTTCAAAATAGGGGTTGACATTTTCAGAACGCCGTATCTCGAAAACTTTCGATAGAAGGGTACGGTTTTTTTACGTTATTAAATTTGTCTTGAGATAAACCATTTTTTGAGACGACCCGGAGCATTGTACGACCAGCCGTTCGTGTGCACCAAAAAGCTTCGTCAACACGATCGTGAATCAAACGGTATTAATCCGGCCCTGATCATCGCTTGGGAGCACCTGATTATAATCAAGGATGGCTGTATGAAGTCGAGTTGGTTGTTCTGCGATATTATTGGTTTATTATTTTCAATAATGAGCGATTGGAATCGAGCATGAAAAAAAAAAAATTCTAACCCCCCCTCAAAATTTGGTGGTTCACGTTTCAAGATTTCAAGGTATGTAGAATTCGAAAATGCAATACAAAAATTTCTGTCTGTCCGCCGTACGCCGTGCTGGCCACTTTTCTTAGTTACCATGAAAAAAAAAAATTGATGAAATTCGGGTTATAGGTTCCGTTCGGGGTCTAGTTGGTCCTCGAAGTTCGGCGTTACTAGTCATCTCTAAGGGGTTCAAAATAAGGGTTGAAAAGTTCCGAACGCCGTATCTCGAAAAATTTCGATAGAAGAGTATTGTTTTTTCCTCGTTATTAAATTTGTCTTGAGCTAAACAATTTTTTGAGACCACCCGGAAAAAGCTTCTTCAACACGATCGTGAATCTAAAAGTATAAATCCGGCCCAGATATCATCACTAGGGAGCACCTGATTATAATCAAGTATGGCTGTATGAAGCCGAGTTGGTTGTTCTGCGATATCATTTCATACTACTACTACTGGATTTTGTTGGTAGGTACTTCTGAAACTTGAAGAAACATTGAAGTATTATTGGTGGGTAAATTATTACACAATGGTAAATTATTACACACAACGGTAAAGTATTACAGAACGATAAATTATTACACAACGGTTCATCTACCAAGAAGGGGCTGGATTTTGTTGATCGGTACTTTTGTAACTTGAACAACCGTTGAAGTATTATTGGTGGGCAAGTTATTACACAAGTGGTTCATTATACTTGACCACGAGGGTACCTATTGACCACAGAAAACAGTTATCTACGCAGAGGAGGCATTTATTTCACTCCACCTCAACAGTTCTCCTTCAGAACTTCATTATTTGCGTTTCTTTTTGCCATTTTAGTTACTGTTTGTCATCGGCAGAACTATTTTAGCTACATTTAACTCGTGATTTAGGTAGGTACCTACCTAGTAACGAGTACGGGGTTAGTTACTAACCTACCGAGGGTCTGCGATCTACATAATATTTATAGAATAGTACATATATTATAGAGACGGGTTGTCTATACAGAGAGATGTGATATGTAACAGAAGGGTATTCTGTGCAAAATAATAAACCGTTGTGCAGGGGTTTGCATCGTTTTTTATTACGGGCGATTGCCCCGTACAGAAATACATGTAACCCTCGGTCTACAACGTGAAACACCAGGACATGCGTTGCAACGTCGGGTCTTTTTGACCCAATCGACATTTTTGGTGCAGCAAGCCATTTTCAACATGTTAGGAAACAATAAAAATCCATTTTTCCAACGAATGTACTTTTATTACCATTATTGGTTTTTCTGAAGCAAGTTCGTGGAGCGCACTTGCCCTACGGTGCGGGCACGTGCGCTCGTGGGTTCAGATTAATTAAATTCGAAATTAAGACGAACTGTAATCATAATACAGATTATATATAATATCATAATATCGAATATATACATCATAATCAGTAACATCTACTGAGGCAACCCCTCGCAGCCTCACTTCTCCAGGTACGAGAGGAACCCGTTGGTTCCCGAATTCGTCTTTGAGCGCACTTGTCCGCATGGCCTCAAAACCGAGGGCAACTGCGCTCTTTCAATAAAAAGCGAAATTTTGGGTTTATTTGCGACAGTTTGAGCGTTTTTGACGCTCAAACATGTAAAGAATCGATTCTGGTAAAAGAAAAGTCAAGGGCATGAGAAAAAAGGCTGAAAATCACATCTTTTGTAACATACCTTGAATTGTGAACTCGAGTTTGACGGACACCTTTTTTTCAATGAGCTACAAAATTACCTTCCTCAGCTGCCAGGAAGGTCTAAATTTGATCAGATGTTCAGGAAAACCTGATCTAATGAATATTAATCGGACAATAAAAATTGGAGTTGCCGTAGCGGAGAAATAAGAGAAGAGCGCACTTCCCCGCAGAGCGCACATGCCCGCAGTCACCCTATTTGATAAAATAACGTATCATAGAACGTAGGGTCCTTTTGACCCAGCCCACATTTTCTCTCACTATATTCGAAAAACGCAAAGTCCCTCACCTCTAACAAGGGTCCCTGCTGTTTCCAAATCTGCAGATATACTGAAGGGACAGCTACTGACGCCCTGGAGCCCCTCACACAACGGGCCGTTGACCCATGGGCGTTATTTGCGCATTAGGGTCATTTTGACCCGCACGTTGTAGAATAAGGGTTAATGATAGTAATGCAGGTACTAATAAAAAATAGAATAAAATAATAAATTCTCAGCTGGCCATACATACAAAAACGTAAAAGTAGAAGACGTTGTACAATATCCGCGTTAATAATGTAAGTTATCGAGTTATTATAATATTTGGGTAGTATTTAAAATTAGTATTTAAATGTTAACAAAAGAAATCGATATTTTTCAAGATCATGTGCTGCATTTCTTAAGGCATATCTTACGTTAGTCTTGAAGGAACGTATGGAACTGCAGAAGAAGGGGATATATATATCTAGGAGGAAATTCGCCAGCCGGGGGAGTTGATTTAGGGTAGTTGTTTGTGGTAGTACATGTAGTTAGTGAAGGGGCAAACTGTATATGGAATAAGGGAGAACGGCGGGAGTTGTAGGTAGGTAGGTATGTTGAAAGAGATACGGGGCGAGGAGTGAGGACAATCCATCTTATTATTCAGCAATTTGTACAGGAACATGATATCAACTTCACCTCATGATTCAGCGTTGAAAAATACTGCTTGTGCGATATGCTGAGAATCATATATTAGGATAATATTATGGGATATGTTAGGATAAGAATATAATGGGTGATATCATGTATGGCTTTATACACTCTGCATAATGCCAAATTCATTTAAAAATAGGTATGGTCTTCATGGATTACATGGCTCGGTCCTTGGTACTATGGGTCCAACATTCGAGTCAGTTTGGTCCACTGGGTTGGGGATTATGGCGGTTCAACGGTTTTTCACGTTTGCGCAAGCGCAGTCGCTACTACTGATCTGAATGCGACGAAATTCACATGGGACCAGTGAGGACCAAACCTCGAACTGAGCCAATTTGAACCATTGGGCCGTGGAGTCATGTGGTTTCAACGTTTTTCACATTAGTGCATGCGCATGCTACTGATCCGAATGCGACGAAATTCGTATGGGACCAAATAGCACCTAACCCTGAACTGCCATAAAAATTGTGAGCCGATTTGGACTATGTGGGTTGTGAGTGGCACCTAATAACTTTATTGTACGCTCGTTTCAGCGGCGGTGAATCGATAATTTTTGTGTGCTGGTTATCCTGTGGCTTTTCGTACAGATATGGCAGCCCGACTCCCACCCATAGGTCGTACGTAATGTCAGCAGCACTTAATTCACAATTGCTTGGATATTCGCGTCAGTGAAGTAGGGAGGTGTTGATGCCTCACTCCAGTTTTTGATGTAACGAGCAAGTGCATTCGGGAGGGTCGCCGTTGAATCAAGAAATGAGATGTGTATAATCATGAATAATGATAGCGCCGCTTGTGACTGAGAGGCTCTCATCTTCCTTACACGTGCGCATTCATGAGTAATTCAGTTTCAAATAACTTGAGCTTCATAGCGCCCTTTAATGAATTTAATGAATAACTCACGATGATAGGAGTTCGCAGCCCGAAATCAGACTAACGATGGTGAAGTAAAATTAATATTATCTACCGAGCTTTAATAGACCTCCAATCGAGTTTTATTATTGCTGCGTTGGTACTGGATATTGATTTCTGTATATCTCGAATGTTTCACGTTGTTAATTATACCATGGTGGTTAGCTTTAAAAACACCTTGTTTGGCTCACATTGTAGTTCTCCTGGAATGTACCTAATGGGTTGACCTCACCGTCTAGCTGAATTAGTCAACTAGGTGCTGCTTGATCGACCCTATAAAATACAATTTAGTTTGCTCATGTGGTGCCTCTTTTAATGCACAGTCTTGTTGAATGTTCACGTTTTGTTTCAGAAAATAACCGACCACATTTTGTTGAATCAAATTTTAGGTACTTATTCTCAAATTGTAGGCATGGAACGAATTATGTTCCACGTAACAATCAATCATACTATAATTGATCGATCTTCAGTGAGTTACTAATTGAATAATTGAATAGGTTACTAACTGAATCCTCCTAATATTTTGTAAGCTATACCTAATTGTGCGAAATTACACACTTTCAGGAGACCAATGTTGGGAGTCCTATGTTATTGTCAGAAATTTATAAGATTTCAATATTCCTCCGGATTTGTATTCCTCTGTGTACTCAGACATTTTACTGGCATTTGATCAGTTGGGAGAGGATAGCTTCTGGAAGGGTGTCAGTCACCCACATAGTGGTTGATACCAGTTACCCAATGAAACACTATAAACTATAGGCTGGCCTGCAATCCTACTTGCTTCTTGCAATCTCTAATTGGACCACTCAGGACAAAATGAACATCAGTTGTTCATGCATACATAATAATATGTGAGGATAAAATACTTATGATATATTGAGAAGTAGGCATGCATGTTTTACTAACAGAAATGGATGAAATCCATCCTCCTTTTTACCTATAAAATCTGGTACATAGTACAGCGTATGCAACTGCATGCATTTGAGTGCACCAAAATCTCGACAGCACAGTATACACTGTGATACTTGGCAGTATCAATCTGCTAATAAGAACGTAGAAAATAATTACTCACCTAATTAATTAACGATAATCATTAATTATTATAATTTTTCAATAACTAGTCGTTACTATTAGTATTATTAGTAGCATTATTAGTTAGAAATTTCAAATTTGGTAAATATTCGAGGGAAAGAGGTTAGGGTGAATGCACATGAATTATAGGTGTTAGCGTCATGAAGTCATGTCGTCACGAAGACCTTTATAAAAAAAAAACGCTGCAAATCCCTGCACAACGGTTTATTATTTTGTATAGAATACCCTTCCGTTACAGATCACAGCTCTATTTATAGATAACCCGTCTATATAATATGATATGTACTATTCTATACATATTATGTAGATCGCAGACCCTCCGTAGGTTGGTACCTAACCCCGTACTCGTTACTAGGTACCTACCTAAATCACGAGTTAAATGTTGCTAAAATAATTCTGCCGATGACAAACAGTACCTAACAAAAAGAAACGCACATAATGAAGTTCTGAAAAGAAATTGTTGATGAGGAGTGAAAAAAGTTGCAAAAGTACCTACCAACAAACTCCAGCCCCTTCTACGTAGATGGCATAATGAACCGTTGTGTAATAATTTACCGTTGAGTAATGATTTACCGTAGTAATAATTTACCCATCAATAATACTTCAACGTTTGTTCAAGTTTCACTACCTACCAACAAACCCGTCCTTTAAACTACCTTTAAACTGCAAGAAAGGAGGACTGATAAAACACGGCCATGACCAAATACGAGATCAGTGTGCAAAGATGGCCAATTTGCCATGGAACTCAGTTGGCGTGGAACCTGTCATGCGGGAAAATGAAGATGGAACGCCAAGGCTGGTGGCAGATATCAAGATTCATGGCATCTGGGACGTAGAAAGGGCGGCGTACTTGGACACCCGCGTAATTAACGCAGACGCCCCCTCCTACTCCTCCCAAGACTGGCCGACAGTTTCCCAAAACGCCGCCAATGCAAAACATGCCAAATATGACACAGCAGCCGAAGAGTTGAGGGGCTCTTTTACTCCACTAGTAGTATCATGCGAGGGAGCTCTCCACAAAGAATACTCCGCCTTCCTGAAGAGACTGGCACAGGTCCTGGCCGAAAAATGGGCGAAGCCACTGTCTCAAGTGACACAGTGGGTACGGGTCAAAACCCAGATGTCGGTCATCCGAGCAGTATCGCTAAGGTTGAGAGGATCAAGGAGGAAAATACGATGCCTCGGACTGGAGGACGGTGCGATGATGCCCCTAATGGTACTACATGGATAAAGGTGACCGGTACAGGGCACTTGGATACTCCTCAAAGGTGTTTCACGTGCCATCGCTCAAGT
The DNA here is from genome assembly GCA_954871275.1 of Leptopterna dolabrata. Lineage (NCBI taxonomy): Eukaryota > Metazoa > Arthropoda > Insecta > Hemiptera > Miridae > Leptopterna > Leptopterna dolabrata. The sequence goes on from OX940975.1 coordinate 62,594,432, forward strand.
TTATATCTACAAGTTGAAACTCTTTCTGGAAACAAAGTTGATCGCGGACTCGATTCTGTTCAACGCGTCCGCCGAGTCTCCCGCGTTCTGATAAATAAATATAAGGAATTAATGATTGAAGACAAACTCCAAAAGAGCCATCATTTTTCAAATGAAATAATATCACAGAACAACCAACTCGACTTCATACTCCGCCAATATAATCAGGTGATCCCTAGCAATGATTCTATCTCCGCCAAATTTCCTATTGTGGGCGCGTCTCTGGTTACGAGATTTGGTTTGAATTGTATACAATTTCATTCACACTGGAGTCGAAAATGCCTGTCGGTGCAAACTTCGGGGCCTTACTGTGAACGAACGGCTGGACGTACGATGCTCCGGATGGTCTTAAAAAACTCGCAAGTTCAAGAACTATTTAAAACCGTAAAAACATTCACGTAAAAAAATGGTATAGGCGTTTTGAAAATTTCAACCCCTATTTTGAACCACTTAGAGATGACTCACAGTAACGTCGAGCTTCGAGGACCAACTAGACGCCGATCGGAACCTATAACCCGAATTTCATCAATTTTTTTTTATGGTAACTAAGAAAAGTGGCCCGTACGGCGTACGGCGTACCCCGTACGGCGTACGGCGGACAGACAGAAATATTTTTATTGCAGTTTTGGATTCTACATAGGTACCTTGAAACGTAAACCATCAAATTTTGAGGGGGGTAAGAATTTTTTTTTTCATGCTCGATTCCAATGGTTCATTATTGAAAATAATAAACCAATATTTCGCCTATTTATTCGTAGCAGATGTTATGAGTTGCTATTCTCTGTATTGTATTTTAAAGGTAAGCTGTATGACCGGTACCACGAGGGGCCCATACAGGGGAAAAACTAGACGCTTTTTTTTTAATTTTTTATTTTTTAAACTGCAATGGACTTAATCAAACCCTCAAGGGAACGAGCAGAAATACTTCAGCTATGGCGAGAAAAAAAATTGGAATGGTTATAAATGACTTGGGAAGAAGTGGTTTTTCACAAGAGAAATCTACGTTTTCTGAAGAAACACGCAGAATACACATAATAATGGTCCATAATCCTTTAAAATAGTGTTTCAGGAGCATCAGCGAGGCTTAACTCTTGAGAAGTAATACGATTACGAATACTTTCGGACTAACTGTGCGTTCGCCACGGCCCTATGGTTTTGTTCACGTTAACCGCAACAAAGCTTAGATTATTGTACCGAATTATTTCAGTGAGTCGTCTTCCTTGATTGTACAGCTCTTCTCCGCTTGATGCGATTCGCACGTTTGTCCCCCTTTCCAAACGTTGAATGGCACCCGGTGATCCTGAGACGGTATTCTCGCATATACCGCGAGTTTTGCGCTTATTTGCAGTTGATAGAACCCCGCAGTAAATACTTCTCTTTGTTGGTTCCTCTCCGAATCCTCCCTTCCTCTCCGCGAAGCCGCAGTCTCCCAATCCGTATCTGTCAAAGCCCTTATCCTAAACTGCCGCAGCTGCTTATTATTTCAACCTCATCAGTCAAATAGCTCCCGGGATCGTTATAGAGGTGGATTGAATGGTAGTTAGAAGGGATTAGGATCCTTGGGAAGAGACGTCACGGCAGCCTCGCTCCCTCGAATTTCCCTTTTCCATCTTCCTATTAAATTTCCAGAGGCAATGGGGGTAAGATGACGTGCGTGCCTACTCCTTCCTCGGCCCTAGGCGTCGGAAGTCTAACGATGCCTCTTGTAAACGGTTTTCAATAATTTCCTCCTTCGTCGAGTGGAATAAACCTTCACTTCTATCTCCCTAACATCTTTCCTTCCTTGAGCCAATCGAAGTCTGCTAGTTCCATTCTTTTTCATCCTTGGATGAATTTATTTCTTCTGAATAACAATAATTTGAAGTTGAATACTACGCAGTACCTATAAAGTGGTCATTAGACGTAACCTGTATTTTTCATCTCTACGGCATCATTTGCGACAGTCTTGACTCCCTAAATAAAACTTATCTCGATCCACGAGCGGTTGGTTATTGGGTAATACCAGGGAATTCTTTCACGCTCATTTCAAGAGACATACCTTGATATAAAGAACTTGAAAATGTGGTCCATTCGTTGAAAAAATTTCCACATGTATTTTCAGAGGCAAAATAAATAATCATGTGACTTGAAAAAGCACTGGGTCTCAGCCTCGGTCCTGATTGGTAGACATCAGCGACTGGCGGGCCCAACAATTGGATGACCTCAGCAGTTTATTATTTTCAATAATGAACGTTTGGAATCGAGCATGGGAGAAAAAATATGTAACCCCCCCCCCTCCCACCCATGCAAAAATTTGATGGTTTCCGTTTCAAGGTACGTAGAATCCGAAATTGAATAAAAAAATCTTTCCGTACACCGTACTTCGCACTACCCTTAATCACCATGAACCAAAATTAATGAAATTCGGTTTGTAGCTCCCGTTTGGGGTCTAGTTGGTCCGCGAAGCTCGGCGTTAGGTACTGTCAGTCATCTCGAAGGGGTGAACAATGGGAGTTGAAATTTTCAGAACGGCGTAGCTCGAAAACTCAATAGAAGGGTATGGTTTTTTCAAGTTTTTACATTTATCTCGAACTACTGAGTTTTTGAGACCACCCGGAGCATTGTACGTCCAGTCGTTTGTTTGCACCGAAAAGCTTTGTCAGCGTGATCGTGAATCAAACGGTATAAAACCGGCCCAGATATCATTGCTAGGGAACACCTGATTATAGTCAGGATGGCTGTATGGCGTCGAGTTGGTTGTTCTGTGATATTATTCCATTTGAATTTCTTCCTTTTGAGTCTTTTGGATTTGTTCGATACGGACTTTTGTATCCTGAACAAACGTTATGCTGCATGAATGACAGCAAATAATTAATGATTGAATTATTGAATCCCGCGCATTTTTATGGAACTGTAATTCCCAGGCCGGCTCTAGTACTCGATTAAGGCTTTCCTGGGGGGAGCCCGAGGGTAGGTATTGACCACAGAAAACAACGATCTACGCAGAAGGGGCATCTATGCACGTAAATAAAAAACCGTTGTGTAATAATTTGCAATTTTTTGATTTTACATTTTTCATCAACAGCAGCCGAAAATCGGACCAACCCACGCCGTTTTCGCATATACCCACAAGCCCCTTATTAACAATCTATCATCCCTCAATTTTTTCCCTCGAGGAATTGAGCGAGGAATTCGATAGCGAGGGCCTCGAAGTATGTGACCAAGGTATGCCACTTTCCTCCTCCTGGTTGTGGAATAGAGCTCACGTTCGATACCAGCTCGAGCTAGCACATATCCTCCTTGCACTCTATCCACCCAAGGGATGTGGAACATGCGGTTCAAAAGCCATATCCCGAAAGCATCCACCGTATTGATGGAATCCACCTTGAGAGTCCAAGTTTCCGCCCCGTATAACAGTACCGACCAGACATAACATTTCATCAGCCGATACCTAATTATCGAATGTCGAACGATATAGAGGTGGCGATTACACAGAAGGGAGCAGAGCCTTGTGACACCACATCGGAAAAAAATTTGTTCAGAAAGCTCTAAAACTTGATACCCGAGTGGAAATTTTGATTTTGGAGACAAAAGTGAAAACTCAAAACTTTTCCTCTCAGAAATGAAAACAAAGCTGCCGCTGCTTTGGTAGACTCGCAAGCAAACAATAACAGGGAGCTTTTGTGAAACCTGCGCCTACCCTCAACATTTCTGTTTTTTTTATGCCTTCTCAGTACGGGCATTAAGTAAGTGCCATAGACAGAAGGTTTATCTACACCAGAAAAATAATAACTCGTCGTGGAAGGTATATTTTCTTCAGATGACCTCAGTTCGGTCATAACCCATCGAAAAATGCGGTAGATAATACCGTGATGTTCTATTTTTTCTTCGCCTGGTTGTTTTTTACCCCGATCCTCCTCCAGCTCTTCACGCCAATTGCTTTTCTCCATCATGGTTGAGCGTAAGCTTGATAGATTCGTTATTGCTTCTGAATCAATGTTTCTCGACGGGGTTGAAAAGGGAGCGCCGAACGTATCCTCGCGAAGCGAATATATCTCAAAATATTGTTTTCTCGGAAGATGCGAAGTGGATGAGAGAGCAATACAGTTTTTTTTCTGTCTGAAAATCACCGGGTTGGTCGTCATGTCGTCATTTCCGTCACTGCTCACGTCTCGTGGCCCAAAGTAAATAGGTATTCCCTAGTTCCGTTCAGATAGCGATATGCTCCTTATCGCAGCATGACATCATGAGCGAAGTAGGTACTGTACTGTATTCTTATTATTGATGATTGTTGAACCATTAAAACTCAGATTTACCATATTTATTAAGTAACTGAACCAATCGAAGATAAAACAGAACATTTCCGGTCCAAGTTTTCGATTGCAAAACGTCAAACTGAGGTCTTTTGTAATAGAAATATCTAAAATGCAGTGATTTCAACTTTGATAGGTAGTCGTAACTTTACCCTGTTCCTTATTTATGGGAGAGTTTGTACAATTCACGTTTTCGAAATTTCGTGTTCTTATTTTTCTGTTATTGGTTCTTTAATTGGTTCTGCTTCCAAAACAAGTGGAAGTAGATCATACCGCAGCCATAAGAAGATGCATTAAGTTATAGTAAGGTGATAAATTAGAAGGTTATCCTTCGATACAGGCTCTTCCTTGCCTCTTACATCCTCGAGTAATTCAGTTATGTCGCCAAATCACTATCTGTTGTGTGCTTGTCAGTACGAATTTTCGTCGCCCATTTGTCCATGTGATCATTTTAGAGCCCTTCTGCAACTATTTAGGTAGTTTCTATACCCACAACCCTTTTCCTAAAGCCCTTTTCCATGAAATAAGCGATGATAAATCTCACCGGCGATGAAAATATACCTACATAGTCAAGCTCTGTTTCCAGAAACGAAGCCTGGGGATTCATCTTTTCCATTACATATCAAAATTGTGCATTTAAGTGTTGGGACTTTTCCACGAACTACCATGTCGTGAGTCCCTCCCGGGAACACTCCTCTAGTAAACTTAAGTTCTCACCAATATTCAAACACAAAAGTTAGTTCCGTCAATAAACGAAACGAGTGGGGAGACAAGCCACAGAACCCAGGGTACACAGCCTGGAGCCCCACCATCAACCCCTAACAGGGGGTTGTAGGGAGAGGCCTCCTTTTCCTATAAAACCCTGGATCCTGCGACTTTAGCTTCATTCGACACTTCCTCTAACCAGCTCTCTCTTCTCTCCTCTACCTTGCTCTCTCTCCTCCTCTCTTAAAAGATCCTAGATGTCGGTGGTGGTCAGCCCATAACCGCCTAGGCAAAACCTCCTCCTCCAAAAGATTCCAGATGTCGGTGGTGATTCGCTCATAACCGCCTGGACACCTCTCCTCCAAAAGATCCTAGATGTCGGTGGTGATTCGCTCATAACCGCCTAGGCAAATTCTACCACTCACCTCCAAAATTCTACCTCTCCAAAAGATCCCAGATGTCGGTGGTGATTCGCTCATAACCGCCTGGGCAATTTCCCTCACACCACCGTGATGCAATTTTAAATTCATCACATACCACACAAAATTAGGTAGGTAGCGATGTAACTTAGTTTGGCAATGATCTCCTCTCTACTGCTTGTTCACTGTTTTACTATTCACTGTTTACTTACTATCTACCTGATTTCCTGCTACATCTCATTCCGTTGAACGGGAAAGTACTGAAATTTGTGACGGTATATGAGAATTGCGTCCATAATGGACCAGGGCTCTTATCGACTTTTTGTGCACGCAGCTAATGGGGCCAACTCCCGGTAGCCTTGCTTTATAATATAACTAGTGCCTCACCATGGAGAAGTCACACTCCTCACCCTACCTTTTATTGAGCTCTGGGGGGAGGGGAAACTATTCTGTGTGAGTGGCTGGTTTTACATGGTAGCAGAGCGTAGTTAGCTGGGTATGCGCTGATATTCGTCATACTCCCTCCGCTTATTTTATGGGTGTTCCTAGAAGGAATTTCTACACAGAGATTTCAAAAAGGATATCTCTTATAAATCCCTGTGCCTAGCCAATTATCGTTGTGATTTTTCCTTGTTCAGTCCTCAGCCGTTCTTCTCTTTTTAGGGCCTAAGCCGTATTTATCTTACAGGCGTAAGCCTGGCAATTAATGCCCTGTACTTTCTTTATTTCCATGTTCTTCATTTGTAGGAGCCATGCAATATTTGTAGGAGCTGAGTTCTCCACCAGTAAATAATTTGGAGTAAGTACCATTACGGTGGAGGTTTCCAACCTTGGCGTTTTTAATTGACTCTATCCTGGACTCCGTACTACTTTCAGTCCGTTTTTAGGACGTCCATCTGTATTAACAGACGTCACGTCCTTACGTATTTGATATAGTCAGAAGAGGACCCCTTCCGTTTCAGACCATCCTGAATCCAAATCCTTGAAAAGAACCGATATGTATGTGTGCGCGCGTGCGCGTGAGTGCGACAGAATCTTGTGTGCGCCGCCCAGGTCGCAATTCTCATTCGATTTGTGTGGTTCTCTTTTTCTTCTTCTTTTTTATGCAGAAAACTCTCTAGTTGTGCCCTACGTCGCCGGAATTTAAAAATCTACTTTTAGGAGAGGAGAAGGGGGTTAAGAAGAAATAGCCCGACAACTAGTTCCATAAGCCGCCACCGTGTGGCAGCACCAAAGCGAGCTAAATGTATCTCATTTCGCTCTCCTTCCGTTAATAATTGATAGATTTTTCAATCTTTAATTTGCAATGGATACAGAATCTGCGTAGAATTTCCAAAAATTGGTTCTGTTCAAAATTCAGAATTTTTACGTTTGGTACCCTGGCGTTCAAATTTGGCTAATTTTTCAGAAATGAAATGAATGATATGATGGTATTTCCAAATTTGAAACTGGACCACTAAAACCCCATCTCATCTTGTCTTGAAGGGGACAAGATCCCGGCTTCCCAGGCACCTTCGGAGGGGCTTTGTCGCCCCAGCAGCTTGGATACCTGTCATTTCTGAGAATAGTTTTTACCCCACCATTCAATAGTTTTAGATTTCTTCCTCCCTGTTCGGGGTTTGCTATGAAATTGTTTGGGCCCATCAGCCCATCTATGACCAATTGCCAAACTACCATGAAAATGTGAGCTATTTTTGATGCTGTCTTTCATGAGTCGTGAAATTCAGTCAGTACAAGTGGTCAACAAAATTTATAATATAAACAATAAATAATCAGATAAATTGAACAAGTAATTTATCATTTTTTCACTAGGTTAACATTATTATTCCTATTTGGATTAATTTAATTTATTTTTCATCACAATTAAACTGCTCACCTCCCAATCCACTCATCGCATTAGAATCCATTTTTAAGGCCAAATTGGACGATCGATTGAATATTCAGTTTCCTAGACTAAAATTAGTGGCTTTGAGTTCAGACACCTGAAACTGCAAATAGCCCAGCACAGATAAAAAATTATATTACCAAAATACCTGAATTCACAGTTCAACGCCAGTTGGATCTTCAAAATAATAATTGGGTATAATAAATTAGGCACGAGTACTAGATACCTCTGTTGTCACCTCCAAATTCGTATTCGCTGATGCAACTAAGTACCTACCCACATACTTTCTTAGAATGGACACCTATTGTTATCTCCAGTCGGGACCAGTATCTGTGGAAAGTTTAAACCTATATTATGCTTTCTCATTTGATTTATAAACTTCTCCAATCCACACCCAATAGCATCACATAAACTGATTTGACCAAAGTTCTTTTATAAATTAGAGCATCATTAGGTATATCTATTTGACCTGCTGAATGATAACCAGTTTTTTGCCCTTTTGGGATGACAATTTCAACAATTATTGTACACCCCATTCCCATTCACCATCGACAATTTTCAAATCACCTACCTCCCAAAAACCAATCTGTTGGCGTGTTGTTATACACAACAGGTAAGTACTTGATAATTAGGACGTTGCAGCAGTGCCTGCGCAATAGTTAAATTAGTTAATATTATTAAATGTTGATTAGATGTTATTTCAGGACGATCGGACCTAAAATTCTAAAGCTCAAGTTACAAAAGTCCCTATCAACAACATCCAAAACAGCCATCATTCATCAAATTAAAAAACGCTGCAAATCCCTGCACAACGGTTTATTATTTTGTATAGAATACCCTTCTGTTACAGATCACAGCTCTATGTATAGATGACCCGTCTATATAATATAATATGTACTATTCTATGCATATTATGTAGATCGCAGACCCTCCGTAGGTTAGTACCTAACCCCGTACTCGTTACTAGGTACCTACCTAAATCACGAGTTAAATGTTGGTAAAATAATTCTGCCGATGAAAAACAGTACCTAACAAAAAGAAACACACATAATGAAGTTCTGAAAAGAAATTGTTGATGAGGAGTGAAAAAAGTTGCAAAAGTACCTACCAACAAACTCCAGCCCCTTCTACGTAGATGGTATAATGAACCGTTGTGTAACAATTTACCGTTGAGTAATGATTTACCGTAGTAATAATTTACCCATCAATAATACTTCAACGTTTGTTCAAGTTTCACTACCTACCAACAAACTCCAAAAGAGCCATCATTTTTCAAATTAAATAATATCACAGAACAACCAACTCGACTTCATACTCCGCCAATATAATCAGGTGATCCCTACCAATGATTGGCCGTATTCACAAATTCCTATTGTGGGCGCGTCTCTGGTTACGAGATTTGGTTTGAATTGTATACAATTTCATTCACACTGGAGTCGAAAATGCCTGTCGGTGCAAACTTCGGGGCCTTACTGTGAACGAACGGCTGGACGTACGATGCTCCGGATGGTCTTAAAAAACTCGCAAGTTCAAGAACTATTTAAAACCGTAAAAATATTTACGTAAAAAAATGGTATAGGCGTTTTGAAAATTTCAACCCCTATTTTGAACCCCTTACAGATGACTGACAGTAACGTCGAGCTTCGAGGACCAACGGTTTATTATTTTGTATAGAATACCCTTCTGTTACAGATCACAGCTCTATGTATAGATAACCCTTCTATATAATGTGATATGTACTATTCTATGCATATTATGTAGATCGCAGACCCTCCGTAGATTAGTACCTAACCCCGTACTCGTTACTATGTACCTACCTAAATCACGAGTTAAATTTTGCTAAAATAATTCTGTCGATGACAAACAGTACCTAAAATGGCAAAAAGAAACGCAAATAATGAAGTTCTGAAGGAAAATTGTTGATGTGGAGTGAAATAGATGCCCCTTCTGCGTAGATCACTGTTTTCTGTGGTCAATAACTACCCTCGTGGTTAAGTATAATGAACCGTTGTGTAATAACTTGCCCATCAATAATACGTCAACGGTTGTTCAAGTTGCAAAAGTACCGATCTACAAAATCCAGCCCCTTCTTGGTAGATGAACCGTTACCAATAAAATCCAATAGTCCATCACTTATTAAATGAAATAATATCACAGAACAACCAACTCAACTTCATACAGCCATCCTTGATTATATTATAATCAGGTGCTCCCTAGTGATGATATCCGGGCCGGATTTATACTGTTAGATTCACGATCGCGTTGACGAAGGTTTTTGGTTTACACGAACGTCTGGTCTTACTTACAATGCTCCGGGTGGTCTCAAAAAATTGTTTAGTTCAAGACAAATTTAATAACGTAAAATAACGTACCCTTCTATCGAAAGTTTTCGAGCTACGGCGTTCTGAAAATGTCAACCTCTATTTTGAACCCCTTAGAGATGACTGACAGTAACGACTAGCTTCGAGGACCAACTAGACCCCGAACGGAACCTATAACCCGAATTTCATTAATTAGCGAATTTTCAAAGAAAATGAAGCTATTGCAATGGCTTCGAAATTTAAATAATATAAATTTTTGGAAATTTTCTTCATAGAAATCCGTTTCAGACCATTCTAAAACGATTCCTGAAATTTAACACTTTTTTATATGTATATATATATATATATATATGTGTCACTCCAGACGATAACTCTCGATAGAATTGAGATAAACAGCTCAAATTTGCACAAAAAATCTATCTTGGCAATCGAAAGGCTAAGTTCGAAGATGGGCGAAATTGGCCTACTCTAAGGAGGGTTTTGGCGCATTTAAAGTGCGCAAAAATTACCCAAAAATCCCCAAAATGTTATTTTCCAACAAGTGACCCCTCATTTTAAAGGTTTTTGCACGCTGAACACGATGGTGGAATCGGATTTTAGATATCTTGATCCGTTCTCAAATTAGAGCATTTAAAGTGCGCAAAAATTACCCAAAAATCCCCAAAATATTATTTTCTAACAAGTGACCCCTCATTTTAAAGGTTTTTGCATGCTGAACACGATGGTGAAATCGGATTTTAGATATCTAAATCCGTTCTTAAATTAGAGCATTTAAAGTGCGCAAAAATTACCCAAAACTAGGATAATCTTTAAACTCTTACCCCCCCCCCCCCCACCCCCTTAGAGTGGTCAGATTGAAAAATGTGAGAAGTATTAATTGAAGACGAGAGTTCGAAGCAAAAAAGGGGGAGGCAAACGATTAGTACAAATCCTTGAATTTCCCATTTGACATAATATAATTGTTGTGATACCTTCGTAGATAGACAAGTACCGGCCCACGTATTACTAGAAGGAAGACGAAAGAAAAAATCTATTTCAAATTATTCAATTTAGGTACTAACAGTAGGAGGAAGAAGTTTTCCTTTATTCAAAACCAGAGCCATTAATTCGAATATTTCTTTGAAAATTCGCTCATTAAGTCATGCTGCATGACTGGTTTTTTTTTTTCATGGTAACTAAGAAAAGTGGTTTGTACGGCGGACAGACAGACATTTTTTATTGCATTTTCGGATTCTACATACCTTGGTACGTGAACCATTAGATTTTGTAGGGGGGTGGGGGGGGGGGGGGGGCAGAATTTTTTCTCGTGCTCGATTCCAAAGGTTCATTATTGAAAATAATAAACCAAAATTCCCAAGGTCGAGATCAGTTTAAAAACGTTAATAAAAACCATACCCTTCTATGAATGTTTTCGTACTACGGCGTTCTTCTGAAAGTACAACCCCCTATTTCGACCTAAAAACCAAATTTCATTAATTTACGGTGCTGGAAAATAAGGAAGTGTGAAGTACGGCGGACAGACGGAAATTTTTGATTTATTATTTCAATAATGGAATCGATCATGAAAAAATGGCTGTGTTGCGGTGGGGGGGGGGGGGGGGTATGGTTTGGTTTCTGTTTCAAGAGAAGTAGGTACATAGAATCCGAAATGGAATTAAAAAAAATTCTGTCCATCCGTCGTACTTTGTACTTTCTTCAGTTACCATCAACTGAAATAGATTAAATTTGGTTTGTAGGTCCCACTTGGGCTCTAGTTGGTCCGCGAAGCTCGGCGTTACTGTCAGTCATCTCAAAAGGGTGAAAAATGGGGGTTGAAGTTTCCCAAACGCCGTAGCGAGAACTTCTAATTGAAGGGTACCTATGGTTTTTTTACGTATCTAAATTCTAAATTCCAAAAAAATCTCGATCTTGAGAGTTTTTGTGACCACCCGGAGCACTGCACTGTACGTCCAGCCGTTCCTTTTCACCGAAAAGCTTCGTCAACTCGATCGTGACTGAAACGGTATAAATCCAGCCCAGATATCATTGCTAGGGAGCACCTCATTATAATCACGGATGGCTGTATGAAATCGAGTTGGTTGTATCGTGATATCATTTCATCTGAATAATGATGGTTGTTTTGGAATTTGTTAATAAAACGAATGTTACGCTTCATGAATAACAACAAATAATTTATAGAATAATAATTACAGATACAAATAATAATTATAGAATTCTTCACTCCGCTTCGTTTCTTATTCCATTTTCGGATTCTGCTTACCTTGCGGAAACCATCAAATTTGGGGGGCGTGGGTTTAATGGCGACATGGGGGGGGGGGGGGGAAACGATTCTTAGAACACAAGGCAGGTACCTATGCTTGGGTGGGGGAGGTTGCCCCCAGTCACAAGCCATCATCCTCCCGTACCCCGCCGTCTATAACCTTCTGGACACGAATTGATGAAGTTTTAGTGGTACAATTTTGAATTTAAAAACCATCTTAATCAGGACAATACCCCTATAGAACTTGACTAATTCGTATTTCCGAAAAATGAGCCAAATTTGAACGCCAGTGCACCAAACCTACAAATTTTGAAATTTTGAACAACAGATCCTATTTGCCGAAATTCTATGCTAATTCTGAATCCAATGCAATGTACAGATTGAAAATAGATCAATTATTGACAAACTGAGGGCGGAGATAATTTTGCCCTCGACGGTGTTGCCATCTGTTTAATATTATTACAAGTTTTTGGTTTATTATTCTGTGAATAATGCACCTGTGTATTCCCTCAGCAACAATTTTTTATAACACCTCAAAAGTTTTGGTTAACATTTTATATAATGAACCTTTGGAATCGAGGATGAAAAAAAAAGTAACCCCTGCCCCCCGCAAAATTTGATAGTTTACGTTTCAAGGTACTCAGAATCCGAAATCGAATAAAAAAATGTCTGTCCGTCTGCCGCGCCGTACACTGAATTAGATTTGAAGACCTGCGTACTGTCCCTTCTCCCCGGCGAATTAGACGTTGCCAGTGTCAACCACTGGCAACGTATATTTTCATTCCATCGATGATCCATTTTTTATTGTGAAGGTTGGTTGTGTACCGTCAAGTTTCCAAGACAAATAACCGAAGGAAAGCTCCAATTTATACTTCTGAAAGTAAGGGACCGTTTATGATCGCGAATGAAAAGAAGCGATTATGATAACTACCACGTCGATCAGTCTGAATAAATAGTTTGATTCCGTACTTTTATTCATGAGTGACCCGTTTATTAGCGAAGAATAAGAATGCTGTTGGGACTTTCTTTTGCGTGGAAAAGTTTCAGTCGTGCAGCATGACCTAATTGGCGGTTCTCCGAAGTGATTTGATTGTAGTACCTACCGGTATTAATTAGTTTGAACTAGTTCATACTACACCACTCAAATAGGGAGTAGATGTCTTGTAGTTACAGTCCACCTACTGCATGATGACTAAGTTTTTTAAAATTTGGCGACGAATGCGGAGCGGAGACGTTCCGCCCCTCGTTCCACTCTCAACTTTTCACTATATTTTTTTTGTGTGGCATTTCTTTTTTGAAGATAGGTATTATATTTTTGAAGCGGAGAAAAGTAGGCAACAATCTTGGTTTTGCGGAGGCAACCCTGGTTGTTGCACTTCCCTCGACTGAACGGGTACAGCATGCTCGGAATGTCATGAAGGAAATCTGGGTAGATTTGAAAGCTATTAAGATTCAGCAATCCTGACTGAGGGATCTTGGCCCCGATCCGTCAGCCCATAGTATCGGCCCTTATTAGTCCTTAAATTTCGTAAAACACCAACTTTTGGCTCCCCAATGCTCAGTAGGTGATGCTGATCAAATGTCCAACTGAATTCGGTGTGAAGTGATTTCGGACGTGGGCTTTTCGGCAAGTGCAAACAAAAGGCTGAAGGGCATTATTTGTAAATGCATAATTAAATAAACACATGGTTGCTAATTGTGACGAATGTTAAAATTATGATAGGTACTTTGACATCAGTCATCAGTCCATGCCAGGGGGGATGTCTTCTTGAGCGTATTTCGTATTAAGGTATGTATCACTCATGTATGCAAGGATTCTCCGTAATTAGTGAGGTCCATAGTTTGCTGCAGGCAGTCCGGTGTAGACGCCCATCATCCTGAACTAAAATACATCAAGTTTCTGTTCAGATAGAAAAGGTCACATACTAGAGCATTTTTCGGACAGAACCGGCAAGTTTTGAAAAGAAACATCGGTATTTGAAGATAGGAGGGAACTGGGTAGAACAGGGCTGTGTTTGAAATAACCGCTGTGTTGGACGGTCACGTGCCCCCGGCTGTTGGAAGCTAAAAAACCTCCTATGATGGCTTTTTTTGCCCCTCTCCGATGTTGCTTCATTCCGCTTGGTTCGATTGCCCCGGTCGACGGATAAAGGATCTAATTTTTTGTTTGACGAGATGTTTTTATATTAACGCTTCGACATTTTAATTTTCGCAATTCCGTTCAACGTTATACCTACCTACCTGATATTAGGTACAGCGATCGCTGTGTTTTCCACTTTTTTTTGGTTTATTATTTTCAGTAATGAACCTTTGGAATCGAGCATGAAAAAATATGAAATTTTAAACCCCCTCCTCCCACCACGAAATTTGATGGTTTCCGTTTCAAGCTATGAAGAATCCGAAAATGGAATCCGTCCGCCAAACGCTGTACTTCGCACTTTCCTTACTTACCATGAACGAAAATTAATGAAATTTGGTTTTTAGGTCTCGTTTGGGGTCTGATAAGTCCGCGAAGTTCGGCGTACCTGTCAGTCATCTCTTAGGGTGAAAAAGGGGGAGGGTTGACATTTTCAGAACGCCGTAGCTCGAAAACTTTCAGTAGAAGAGTATGGGTTTTTTTGCGTTTTGGTTTATTATTTTCAATAATGAACCATTGGAATCGAGCATGAAAAAAAAAATTCTTACCCCCCCTCAAAATTTGATGGTTTACGTTTCAAGGTATGTAGAATCCAAAACTGCAATAAAAATATTTCTGTCTGTCCGCCGTACGCCGTACGCCGTACGGGCCACTTTTCTTAGTTACCATGAAAAAAAATTGATGAAATTCGGGTTATAGGTTCCGTTCGGCGTCTAGTTGGTCCTCGAAGCTCGACGTTACTGTGAGTCATCTCTAAGGGGTTCAAAATAGGGGTTGAAATTTTCAAAACGCCTATACAATTTTTTTACGTAAATATTTTTACGGTTTTAAATAGTTCTTGAACTTGCGAGTTTTTTAAGACCATCCGGAGCATCGTACGTCCAGCCGTTCGTTCACAGTAAGGCCCCGAAGTTTGCACCGACAGGCATTTTCGACTCCAGTGTGAATGAAATTGTATACAATTCAAACCAAATCTCGTAACCAGAGACGCGCCCACAATAGGAATTTGTGAATACGGCCAATCATTGGTTGGACCTGATTATATTGGCGGAGTATGAAGTCGAGTTGGTTGTTCTGTGATATTATTTAATTTGAAAAATGATGGCTCTTTTGGAGTTTGTTGGTAGGTAGTGAAACTTGAACAAACGTTGAAGTATTATTGATGGGTAAATTATTACTACGGTAAATTATTACACAACGGTTCATTATACCATCTACGTAGAAGGGGCTGGAGTTTGTTGGTAGGTACTTTTGCAACTTTTTTCACTCCTAATCAACAATTTCTTTTCAGAACTTCATTATGTGTGTTTCTTTTTGTTAGGTACTGTTTGTCATCGGCAGAGTTATTTTAGCAACATTTAACTCGTGATTTAGGTAGGTACCTAGTAACGAGTACGGGGTTAGGTACTAACCTACGGAGGGTCTGCGATCTACATAAATATGCATAGAATAGTACATATTATATTATATAGACGGGTTATCTATACATAGAGCTGTGATCTGTAACAGAAGGGTATTCTATACAAAATAATAAACCGTTGTGCAGGGATTTGCAGCGTTTTAAATTGATCTCGAATTTAAGAATTTCTTGAGGCCACCCGTAGCATTGTACAGCCAGCCGTCAGTTTGCACCAAAAAGCTTCGTGAACATGATCGTGAATGAAACGGTATAAATCCGGCCCAGATATCATTGCTAGGGAACACCTGATTATAACGCGGATGGCTGTATGAAATCGAGTTGGTTGTTCTGTGATATTATTTCATTTGAAGAAGGCTTCTCTGGATTTATTTGATAGTTACTTTTGTAACTTGAACAAACTTTGTTTTTCATGAATAACGGCAAATAATGTTGCGCATTTTTATGAAACAGTAATTCCCAGGCCAGATCCAGTACTCGATTTAGGCTTTCCTGGGAGCTCGAGGATAGGTATTGACCACAGAAAACAGTGGTCAGAAAAGGGGCATGTATACAGGCAAATAATAAACCGTTGTGAAATAATTTGCAGCGTCAGTACTAAGTACCGTAATTCGTGAAGTGGCGAATATTTTCAATTATTTTTTCTTACATAATTGGAAAGTATGAATGAATTATAAGCATCCACACATAGCACCACCCTCGTGATTAGAAGCGGATGAATATTGTGTACTCAGAAATACTGCTAATTCATCTACAACGGCATATAATTTTCTGTAGAATTACAGTTTACCTCTGACATGATCACTGTGTCACATCAAAATGTGTAGTTTTGGTTTATTATTTTCAATAATGAACCATTGGAATCGAGCATGAAAAAAAAAATTCTTACCCCCCCTCAAAATTTGATGGTTTACGTTTCAAGGTATGTAGAATCCAAAACTGCAATAAAAATATTTCTGTCTGTCCGCCGTACGCCGTACGCCGTACGGGCCACTTTTCTTAGTTACCATGAAAAAAAATTGATGAAATTCGGGTTATAGGTTCCGATCGGCGTACTAGTTGGTCCTCGAAGCTCGACGTTACTGTCAGTCATCTCTAAGGGGTTCAAAATAGGGGTTGAAATTTTCAAAACGCCTATACCATTTTTTTACGTAAATATTTTTACGGTTTTAAATAGTTCTTGAACTTGCGAGTTTTTTAAGACCATCCGGAGCATCGTACGTCCAGCCGTTCGTTCACAGTAAGGCCCCGAAGTTTGCACCGACAGGCATTTTCGACTCCAGTGTGAATGAAATTGTATACAATTCAAACCAAATCTCGTAACCAGAGACGCGCCCACAATAGGAATTTGTGAATACGGCCAATCATTGGTAGGGATCACCTGATTATATTGGCGGAGTATGAAGTCGAGTTGGTTGTTCTGTGATATTTTTTCGTTTGAAAAATGATGGCTCTTTTGGAGTTTGTTGGTAGGTAGTGAAACTTGAACAAACGTTGAAGTATTATTGATGGGTAAATTATTACTACGGTAAATCATTACTCAACGGTAAATTATTACATAACGGTTCATTATACCATCTACGTAGAAGTGGGTGGAGTTTGTTGGTAGGTACTTTTGCAACTTTTTTCACTCCCCATCAACAATTTCTTTTCAGAACTTCATTATGTGTGTTTCTTTTTGTTAGGTACTGTTTGTCATCGGCAGAATTATTTTAGCAACATTTAACTCGTGATTTAGGTAGGTACCTAGTAACGAGTACGGGGTTAGGTACTAACCTACGGAGGGTCTGCGATCTACATAATATGCATAGAATAGTACATATTATATTATATAGACGGGTTATCTATACATAGAGCTGTGATCTGTGACAGAAGGGTATTCTATACAAAATAATAAACCGTTGTGCAGGGATTTGCAGCGTTTTTTTCCTTTCGTTTGTGAGTCTTGAAAAACCACCTTGTTTTTGTGTCAAGATTATCCGATGGTAAATGAGAATCCCATCCATAATGGATCGGGGCTCTTGTCGAATTTTCATGCACGCGGCAAAACGGGCAGGCGGTTGAACTCCTGCCCCAAAGCGTTATTACTCTAACTAGTGTCTCACCATGGGGACGACACCGGTCACACTCCTCAACCTACCTTTAATGTGCTCTGCGAGAAGGGGAAGTATGCGGCTGGACGCCTGGTTTCAGTTCTTCCATCATGGCAATATGTAGAGGTTAGTCCAGCTCAGTGATTGAATAATATTTTCCAAACTCCATTGTAAGCACTGCTTAATTGATATAGTTTCCTAGTTAGTTTTTAACTAAATGTGTTGTCCCACATCGTTTGAATCAATAACTTACTCAGTTCTAACAATAATCTTAATGGCATTGTTTCCATCTAGGACGATTTTAATCAACTGTTGCACACTATGAAGCTGTATTTATCCGTATGATGCAGGGTTGATATTTTTCCGGGTAATATTGTGCTTCAGTGCCATATCCCCGCCAGCCTGTTCATTCGTGCTCAATGTACAAAGTTTTCACTGGGAACAAATCTCAGTAAGAAATTTTAATAAATTTTATGCACCGGTACCATTAACCTTTAACCTAATAAATCATTAACCTACCATTAACCTTAATTAGTAATAAATTTTACCGCACAGCTACCATTAACCTTTCATTCCATCAGTTCCCGTCTTGTGGACAGTGTTATTATAAGTAGTGCGTACAGAACAATGACTTGAGTAAAAATCTTGACGTAAAGGTAATTTCTGTTTTAAAATGTACGTAAATTATTAACAATTATACGTATAATAATTATAAATTATTACTAATTATATTTCAGCGGGAGGCTATTAACCATACACGGCAATTAACAGCAAATTCGTTATAGTGGTCAGTTACAGACCAGTGCAACCTTGGACGCAGACTGGACACGTTAGCGAGCATCGGGTCCCTTCTGACTTTCACAGCTTATATGTACCAACCGTTGCAGGTCAATTTTCGTAGTAGTTTTTGCTTTAAATAATGTTGGTATTTTATGTTTACATGGATGTTTCTGTTTCTAAAACTCACGGGTATTTCACGAAAATATGTAAATAATGTAATCGTTTTGAGGCCAACAGGCCCATTAGATTTGACGCAGTGTGAGCAAATGCGTGTTCTTCCTGGTGGGCAAGTTCGGTTGGATCTGTCCATTATTTGAGAAGTCTCCAGATGCTGCTCTTTAAGTAAAGCACAATTTTGATTTAATGGAGTAGTTAAATTGTTCCCTATTCCAGTAGTTTTGTTTTTTGGGAATTCAGTTAAATCCAAATTAATTTTTTTCCACTCTTTTCGAGTGTTCTTTGGATATTACTTGTTGCTGTTGCATTGGTGGTTTTTTTTTCTTCTCGAAATTAATGACCCAAGCACTTGCCCACAGGGGATCACGCACTTGCCCGCAGGTAATGGGCATGTCAGTGACCTCAACTTCACGAAAATTTGATGTTCTTCACTTAATTTCGTGTTTCCCTACTATTTGTGCTTCAGCCAATATTCATAAAAAAATATCCACTGGATGTGTAAACAAATAAAAATTAGGGCGTGAGGTCGAACTTTATAAAAAGTGCCCACAGTCACCCACATGAAATGAATAACAAAATCTCAATCCGACACGAGATTTTGGCGTTTGAAGGCTGCGGTCGTCATAATCGTTATACTGCCGGTTCGGGTTTCTCAAAAGACCAAAAAAAAAACAATCATAATTTTTCTCCGCATTCATTTTTTTGCTTCCGAAGAGCCGGCGTTTCTTTTATATTCCGTCGTTTTTTCTTCAAGGATATCGAATTGCTCAAGTCTTGGTTCCTTTTTCATCGCACCTTTCCTTACAACTGGGTCCCTTTGCCCTTATCATTCGTTACGTAACGAGAGCGCGGAGGGTGATCCAAGTCATTTCCAGCCCTTCAAAGCTCTCACTGAAACTCGACAAGGGCACTCAGCGGTGAGAAGAAAAAGAACGAAAGGAACAATCGCAGTTAGGCAGGTGCCCACGGAATCCAACTGTAATTTATATTACAATATACAGTTTATATATACGCCCATCCACAGCCCCCCCCCCCCCCCACCGAGGTGAGTTAGATATCTCCTGGCAATAATTCAGAGTGGGACGTAAAGGGAGCGACGGAGTATAAGGACCTGGTTGCTGAATGGAGAAGTTGCAGAAACGTGACATAGGTCCATTACATAATATGCATGAAAAATGTTTCTTTTCTTTATGTTCCACAATGAGAAAGACCTCGTTGTCCGTACTCACCAAGCAGTGTAAGAATGTAACCGCAGATGTTACTGATGAGGCTCTGCTTACGCAGCAAAACCATTATTTTTAATCATACCGGGGCTTCACCCTGGAAGTCCCAAGTCTGCTAAAATGAGAGGGGAAATGTTTTTGCCACCGTTCCAAACGAATGCCTCCTACTTCCCTAATTATTCGGGATGTTGAAGAAACATACCACAACATTGGACGAAGTGATCTCCGATAGTTAGATCCTACGTATACCTATGCATTAGACTAGCTTACTAAACTAAAAGCAACAACGCCAGATAACATTGATGTAAATATGATTATAATAGTGGTAATATATTATGCAGATTATTATATAGGGAATGTTATTGTTACATTATTATATAAATAATGTCAATATTATTATAACACTGTCCCATTTCTACTATAATCCACCGAATCAATCTAAGGTCAATTGAATTCAAAAGTTATAACTAGACACCTGTGTAACAGAAGTAGAACAGAGGCTCATGTAGGCCAGCACGAACCATGCTTATATAGGCCTGCATTGTCCTTCGACAATAATTTGCTATAAGTAGGTAAATTATGAGTTTGACACTTAACTTGATTTAAGTATGTTAATATTGGTTAAAGTAAGAATAAGGAAATATATTTCATTTCATTTACAATCCCAAACGAGTCCTCATTTTCGTCCCAAACGATACGCATTCTTGGCCGATCGTCCAAAACTAGTGACGGCGGACCATACAGTCGGATCACTTTGCTATACTACATCTAATGTGGACCTTAGTTGATCGGTACCAAAATTATTGGGAGCAAATATCACCGCCGAGAAGCCATTTAGTAATAATACCATCAACATGTTTTTCAGGAACATTGGCTTTACTGTTGCCACTTGTGGCAGGTAATGTATTATGAAGTATGAATTGAGGTATTTATCAACTACCACCGCCTGCGGCCACTTGGTAGTAATGGAACCAGGCCTAATTATTAAAACATACAAACTTATATATAAAGGCATGTACATAATTCGTTTGTCACGTAAATTACCTCTATAAATATGAATCTTCTTGCGCTGATGTTACTATTTATCTTTTGTTACAGGTACGTTCGTGAAATTTTACTTCTTTTGGTAAGCCAAAATATTTATTACGTGTCGTAAATTTTACATATTTTGAAAAGCAATCTTACCATAGTGCACTCCCGGTCCAAATAGTTTCAAATATTCGTACAGAGGGTTCAGTGGGTTTTACTATTAGGCATACGCGTCTTGTGAATTATTGTAGGACAGACACATCATGGAGAAACTGGAACAACTTGATAACTAGGGCTGTCTTCACTCATCATCCTAATATTTTGTTGGGGTAAAAAGGTGATTATTTGATACTCGTTTGGATGAAGCGTTAAGGTATCTCAAGAATACGCTAAACTAAGGCCCTATTTCCCCATCCTCCGCTGTGAAAGCCAGAATAAAAACGCCGCAAATTATTACACAACCGTTTATTATTTACCTGTATAGAGGCCCCTTCTGCGTAGATCGCTGTTGTCTGTTGTCACTATCTAATCTAGTGCACAAGAGATCCCTAAATCGAGTACTGGAGCCAGCCGGGCAATCAGTTATTCGTTGTGGTTCATGAACCAATTCTGCACATTTTTTTAGAGCTGGAATTTTAAACTGCAACTCTCCTTCCCTTCTAATTTTCCTTGAGGGTGTGGAAATATTTCCTTCCGTCCGCCGCCCGCGGCTTTTTCCTTAGTTTCCATGAATCAGAATTCACGAAATTTGGTGTACGGGTCCCGTTGGGCTCTGGTTGGTCCTCAAAGCTCGGCGTTACTCAGCTCTAAGGGGTTGAAATATCCCGAGTATGCTTGTATCGGAAAATTTTATTTTGAGCTGTTTTTTTTAAATTTTTAAATAGTTCGATTTTTTCTGCAGTTTTGAGACCATCCGGAGCATTCTACGAAGTTGCCGTAAAATTCGCTGTAGAATTTGCCCTTAAGGGCAGGGTGTGTGAAGGCATCAAGCTGAGTCGAGAGCGCACGTCACTGATCTCTCGGCCAGGTTGACGCTGTAGCGCAGTTGTATATGTGGCGGACTAGAACGCCAAAGTACCCGAGATCGAAACCTAACCGGGACTGGATATTTTTCACTCCGCATGAACAATTTCCCTTCAGAACTTCATTTGTGTTTCGTTTTGCCATTTTACCTACTGTTTGTCATTGGTAAAAATTTTAGCAACATACACGTGATTTAGGTTGGTACCTAGTAATGAGTACGGGGTTAGGTGCTAACCTACGGAGGGTCTGCGATCTACATAATATGTATAGAATAATACATAAATTATACAGAAGGGTTATCTATAAAAAGAGCTGTGATCTGTAACAGAAGGGTGTTCTGTACAAAATAATAAACCGTTCCGTAGGGATTTGCAGCGTTTTCCGTAGGTAGCATAGCGGAGCGGCAACCAGGAACAACATGGGATGCTATACCTACGCTAGCAGTGGGGTCCCGCCCAGGCGAGAGGGGTGCAACCATTGGAACTTTGAAAAATCATAGAAAAAGAACTACTTACCGTAGGAGCGTGCGGTTGGTCTCAAAATTCTCAGGACGGAATCTACTTTCATTTAAAAATAATAATATAAAAAGCTTTTGTGACCCATGCAAATGGCCCATTCACACTCCACCAACGTGGGCGAGTACAATTTACGACTCCCAGAGATCGCGTAACCCAAGTATCATATACGCTGTGTGGCAGTTAAAGCGAGAAGTGCGGAAGGTAAAGGTATAGGCTAAGTCGTAAACTCGACTATCATGATGAAGTAACGGTAACAGGTGTAGTTGTTTGCCTCACCATCAAAACCGACCCCTGAAAACGTTCCGGTACTCCTAAAAGTGGGGGCGACTCGGTTGCGGGGAAACAGTCGCTTATTCATGAACCGACTGGGTTCAGCTCCCAAGTTTCTCTCCCGAAAGTGAAGTGGAGGTCATAAACGTTTGCAACTAACATTCGCCGTTACACACTAACGCTCCTCTGAAGTTGGAACTAGCCACGACAGGTAGAACTCCTGCTAACTTTCCGGCTCTTGCTGTGAACAGAGCGTGAGTTGGGACAATGAGAGTTGAGTCTGAAGGGTGGAGGAGCAACTAAAATGAAACGGCCGTCGGGAGGGGAGCTGCTATTAAAGTTGTCCTTGACCGACATTATCAGAGATCCACCTTTTAACTACCGCTACAGTTATTGTAACGCGTAAAGCCTTCAAAATGATTCGTGCGGAGTCGTGTTCCCTTTGTTGAGTTGCTTTGCCAGTGATCGTTGCCTTGCACGATGGTTATGAATTAAGACCATTGGTACCCAACATGAGCGCCACCGCTCCCCTGGATGGCGCAAGGGGACGGTAGAGAACACATGAGGTTTTGTGAGGGGGTCGTGCGTTGATAGGATAGTTAAGTTCCAGTAATGCAGCATGGCTATGAGAGCGAATTTTCAAATAAATATTCATACTACTGTGTAAAAAGATTATGCAGCGATAAACCATACCACTTTGCGTAAAATTATATAATTTTTTCGTGATTTTAGCAATTGATAAAGATATTTGCGCCTTGTAAAGTCGAATTTGACCCATTCTTTTTTTGAGAAAAATGTTTCTATCGTCGAAATAGACCCTCTAGTTATCTGTCGTGAGTGACCATCCCATTAAGTCAGGATAATTAATATTGATTTCAGTCCTTAATACCAATTTTTGACCCCCCCAAAAATCCAAATTTGACCCATATTCTGTACGAAAAACAACTGAAATGGTCAGTTTCTGTCTTCCAGCCCTTCCATGCCACTTTCAGTCACTTTGTACAAATTATTCACGATTTTAGCAGTTTTTATCGGTTTTTGACCCCTAAAAACTCAAATGTGGGCCCCCCTTGTTTATGAAACTTGCTCATCTTCGAATTCCTTATGTTTGGCGATACGACGATCATCTGATGGTCGTCTGGTGGATCTGACGATCGTCTGGTGGTGGTGGTGTGTGTGTGTGTGTGTGTGTGTGTGTGTGTGTGTGTGTGTGTGTGTGTGTAAATTTTTTTAAAATCCAGGGGTGAATTCAGGATGTTCTGCAACGGATTTGCATCTTCAGAAAATTGTGGACCCATTGCAATATCTTCATTTTCTTTGACGATTCGCTAAAATAAACCCCAAATGGGACCTACACCATTAATTTTGGTTCATGGTAACTAAGGAATGTGCGTAGTACGGTGGGCGGACAGAATTTTTTTAGATTCCATTTTCGGATTCTACGTACCTACTTCGAAACTGAAACCGTCAAATTTTGAGAAGGGGTTAGAGAAAAAAAATTGTAGGTGTCTAGGTACTCTGATCTGTCGCAACATTTTAATAACTCGATCAACTGGTTAGTGTTGGAAGATGTTCAAGGCCATTTCCTAAATATTGTGCTGCGAGGTATTTTCTAGGGACGTGGAGTCGTATTCGCATAAAGTTGAGTCCCCCACCTGCTTGTATCAGCTCCGCAGATATCCTATCTCCCGACTAACTGTTGCTTCCCGGCTAAGTTGTTTGGAAGGAGTCTAATGAATTTCGTTCGTTCAATGGGTTCACAAGGGTTGCGGTAAGAAGGTTTGTTTGCTATTCACTTGGAGATTCTGTGCGTTCAACCCATTGCATATTTGAATTTAGGGACTTCCTTTCCTTTTTTCTCTTAATTTTTCCATTTATTGAGTTCAAAACCAAACTGTTTTCTTTCAGGTTTGAAAACCCCGTAATCCCTTATATCTACCCAAGATTAAGTGATTCTCTGTAAATAGTGGGTAAAACAACAAGAGCAGTACGAGAATATGCTACTTGTAGGTCTGCTCGACCAGTCGTGGGGCTTAGAATTTTCTAAAGGCAAAAATGTACCTATCTAATCGAAGGGAGCTAATTTCGAATTCAGTAAACAGCAACCCACTTTCCACTTTTTGGGTCTGCTCAGCCATGGTTTCGTAGGTAATAATATAGGCAGTACCTATACTCATTAGATAGTAGGTAGGTACTACCTACGTATACGTAGTAGGTAGTTACTACCTACGTATATGGTTTTAGGTAGGTACTACCTAAGTATCGGTAGTAGGTAGGTAGGTACTACATGCGTATATGCAGTAGGTAGGTACTACCTAGTTAGAAGAAGTACCTGTTTTGTTGCCTGCGGAGTGAAACGGTGCTGTGGATATTGGGAAAGTCGGCCAGCACAATATTGTGAGTACCTTTGTTATCATCGGCTTTATTGAATTTTACTCCGATGTCTCTATTATATAGGAATGGAGGTCTGGTGATACCGTCAGAGACAGGTGTTGGAGAAAACCTTGAATCTTGTTCAGAAGTGCTCAGAACGAGTTTCTGGGTGATTTTCCGCTTGATTTCGTATGTACATATGCGTATGTATGCTGGAATTTCAGATGGTCATGACTCATGACTTCCTCAAAATACGGTATTTTTCTGATTTTCTTCTTGGGGTTTGTTCAGCTTGTTAAACTCTTCTATTTGGAGTTAGGTGGAATTATGACGGGTTTTCTGATTTTTCGATTTCAGCGATAGCTGCTGGGCCAAAATGGACCTAAATTGAAGCGGTTGGTACCAGAATGTCCGTTAGGATGTCTAGATCAAGCCTATTGAGTTTGAACTCGATCGCATTTGATTTGGCTAATTGACAGCCAAAAAATATGTCAGTGGGTCCAAATTTTTCGAGGTTTACTAGCTAAATGACGTTGGTGTGGTGTCAGAAAGTGGTTGAAATTGAAAGTAAGATATCTGTACAAGTTATCGGATTTCGACCGAAATCGGCGGCCTCCTCCTCCAAACTTGTGTCCATACTATTATGAAGAACAAGAAGTATTGTGTGGCAGTCTCCGTACCGAAACTTTGTATAGTAGTCTATTTATTGAATGATCGATAGAATGTACGTATTTTCAGCTGAGTGTGCCTGTGCTCGTTTGTGAATCTCCGGAAGGAGATAGGTGAGATGGGCCTTAGACCTTGGGGTGAGGCCTTTGATAAGAGGGTTACTCGGGCGATCCTAACCTTTCTATTTCCCTGGCATATTATATCTAACGCTGACCATTGTTAGAAGTGGTATAAATATGGAAAAGTTTTCGCATCAGTCGAGATGATGGACGATTGGGTGTGGCTTATTATTTCGGAATGGAAGATATAGGTAGCTTCACTTAGTGGACGTAAATCACCTGTCTGGAACTGCGGTTTATACAATTTATTTAATTCATTACGTCTATTCAGGCTGAGAAAAAGTGGGAAAATGAAGTAATCGCCTGCAAATTTGATATAAGTTAACGGTAAAGTAACTAACCATCGTGAACGTAGTTAATTTACTGATGGACAGGCTTAAAATTTCATTACTATGGGTAATTAGAGTTGTAACTTCTAACAATGTAGATAGTTATTGTATTTCTAGAAAGTGATGGGGCAACAGTAGCTACCTATTAATCGATGGTTTATCAGGACCCCACCACTTCCTGCCCACCTGCTCTCCGTGCTGTAGTCCATTCTGTCCCAATTCCATCTAAATCTAAAGTAATTACTTCAGCCCATTATTCGTCTACTGCAAATCGATTTAGACGTCGGATTAAATGAACATTTGACCTCCTGTACTCACTGACCGTGAACACCAGATCTAGTTTCATCAATACAAGTTGTACTGCTCAAAGAATGTCATTCAGTTGTCACGAGTTGTGCTGAAATTACCAAGTTTTCTTTTATCTCTCTTTCATAGTATAAACACCTCCGATTACAAAATACTTTTACTGACGCAAAACAAGTTATTGTATAACATATTGGTTTTGGTGGCTTATAAAAGTTAGTGAATTTGTATAAGTAATCACTAATGATTTCGTAGCTTGTAGCAACTGATGGAAAATTACTTGTTCATCAAAGTCAAGGGTAAAATCGAGTGAAACAACTTCGAGTACCTTTCGTTGACTTACTGAAATGTTCAATTACATCTCTATTAGTAGCCGAAATCTGACAGAAGCTATTAACAAGCGGGTTTGAAGAAATGTCTAAAATTTGGGTACAAAATACTAACCCTTGTTTGTGTATGGAAGGATGATATTTCATTCCAATCTGTACCTAAACATTAACAACGTAAGCAGGCCAATAATAATTATAACTAAACCAGCCAAAACCATTCCGAATGAAAATTTCAAAACACTATTAACTTGATCTCCGAGGGGTAGAACAATTTCCTAATTTTTCTTCAATTCGGTAAACCGTTGAGAATTAGCCTGCTTACTGTCTGTATTGAGTGCTGTATTGAGTATTAAGTGCATAGTGATTTTTGGCACTAAAACCACTCCACGGAGTGCATGGACAAATAGTCCTAGAAAGGAGTTTTTACGCACGAAGACTACCGCACCGTTTCTCTTAGTATACTCAGATTATTATTAGTATACTAAATCTGAGTTCTAACCATGAGTTCTGAATTCCCCCTGTGGACCAGATTTGAAAATTTTTGTAAATTTCGTAATAGCCTACAATATAAGTTAGACCAGTCAAAATATATGCCACCCATCACATCACAACGGACTGGCATACTTACGATTTCATTGTTCATTTTGTTCGTTTTTCATTGTTCTAACCTGGGATGGCCTTGACGAAATTTCTTCCAGCGCTTTTCTTAGCCGGCTCATGACTCCCGAAAATGTCCACAACACAATCATAATAATTTATTGCATTGTCGCTTTCACCATGCGGGAATCTTTGCATAGTTGAAATTACTAACTTGCATTTCGGACTGGACCCTTCGTGCAGTCCCACCAGTAAACGCCATGCTGAATCCAAAGATATCCATAATAATTATACTTATTTGTTATTAAAATGTTTAATGGGCAATTTTCGTGGGTTGAAAATTCTCATTTTTATGGACAAATTATTTTCAAAAACGGAAATTAACACTTATTAACCACTTAATTTATTTAGTGTTTAGGTCAGAATTCCTAGGGCAGAAAACGAGTGTGAAATGTCAGAACAAACTCGGCGCTGCGCGCCTCGCCAGGGGGCAAGCCCCCTGGACCCCCGGATGCTTACTGCTTAGAGCCTACGGCTAAAATTCAAGAAAATTTTTCCACTTCATGGAAAAACATTGAATCATGGATATGTTTTTGGGCGGTGTATTTTCGTTCACTAGGTACTTACTTTATGTAGCTGCACGTAGACGACCACTATTCGGATCTAACAAATTCCAACATCATCATCACCATTTCATTATTAGAAGGCACATTTTTAGGTGCTACCTTCCAATCGCTACCTTCCAATTCGTTCAATAAAATGGTTTGTGCTCATTCACCAAATGAAATAATATCGCAGAACAACCAACTCGATTTCATACAGCCATGCATGATTATTATCATCAACTTCAGGGCCTTACAGTGCGGTTGGTGTCGAATTCTCAGGATGGAATCTACTTTCATTTTAAAAAATAATATAACTAACTGCGCATACCCCATTGTTTAGTATAATCCGTAGATGTGGAAATAGTTTCATTATTGTTTCGCTGGGTATTGTCGGTAACTACACACGCACATCTCCAAATTGTTTATCGGTTGCAGCGTTGCATTTTTTTCGGTCGCAAATTTTAGAATGACCCCCCCAGGGCAAAAACATATCCATGTTAATATAAATTTCTGAATTCCCGCTGAAATGACGTATCAGGTAAATTACCGAGTAGTTCATCTAATATCCCGCTTAGGGCGTTTAAACGATGTACAGAACCATAATGAATGGACGGAACCGCAAATTAGTACATACATTTTTTTTTAAGCCCTCAAAAATCGAACGAGAGGCGGTTCACGAAAGGTCTCTGCGAAGGTTCTTGAAGGTTGCCAGGAAGGTTTGCCATTTCTAATGTTGGGTTGTCAATAGACCTGATACGTCATTTCTTGCCGAATTTTTACTTTTGGTCTCCCTCATTTAAAAAATAACGCTTATTTCGAAAACGGGCTTCAAGCTACCAATTTTCCAAGAGTTCTGAATATTTAAAAAAAAAAAACCGAAAATTCTCCATTTAGCTGGTTTTGCTAATATTTTGCCTACTCTATAAATTTTCATTCTAGGTTCATTTTCAATAGCTAGGTACCTATAGGTAAATAATTGGCTTGACCGTCACATAATTTATTGGTAAGCAAGTGTCATCTTTAACGCACGGATTGTCCTGGTAGCATAATAATATGGACTGAACAAGTTACCACATAATCAAATTATTGCACCTCAATTCACATTAAAAAAATTAATTGCAAAATGATATCGACCGAAATACAGACCAATTCACCCCCCACAGTCTAGGGGCGGTAGGTGTCTACATAAATATACGGGAATGGGGAATGGATATATTTCTAACAGTTATTGTGTACTTGCATGGATCGCAATTTAGACCTCAAAATTGGATTCAGAACCGTTTAAAAGTCTACAAATTATTTATCAACTAATTTTCGGCTCGAAATTCCATCTTGGTAAGCCCAACATTGAAGACCATTGTTGCAAGATTTTGGTATGTACCCTTCATACTGTACCTTTTTTGAGGAGCTCACTGCACGATGTTTCAATTTGAAAAAATTAATTACAAAATGATATGGACTGACCAAGTTACCACCTAAATCAAATTATTGCACCTATATTCAATTTAAAAACGCTGTAAATTAATTATTACACAAAGGTTTATTATTTACCTGTACAGATGCCCCTTCTGCGTGGATCACTGTTTTCTATGGTCGATACCCTCGAGCTCCCCCCAGAAAAGCCCTAAATCGAGTACTGGAGCCGGCCCCGGAATTAAAGTTTCAATAATTCAATAATTAATCATTTTGTAGTTATTCATGAAGCATAAGGCAAATAATAAACCGTTGTGTAATAATTTACCTGTATAGGTGCCCCTTCTACGTAGATAGTATGATGAACCGTTGTGTAATAGTTTACCGTTGCGTAATAATTTACCGTTGTGTAATAATTTACCATTGTGTAATAATTTACCATTGTCCAATAATTTACCCATCCGTTATATACTTCACCTTTTGTTAAAGTTGCAAAAGTACCTGTCAGCAAAATCCAAAACAACATTCGAAATGGAATAATCGCGGAACAACCAACTTGACTCCACACAGCCATCCGTGATTATAATCAGGTGCTCCCTAGTGATGATATTTGGGCTGTATACAATGTGTACAATGTATACAATTTGATTCACCCTCCTGTTGACCAAGCCTGTCGGTGCAAACTTGGGGGCCTTATTGTGAAGGAACGACGGGACGTGCAATGCTCCGGGTGTTCTCAAAAAACTCGTAAGTGCAAGAACTATTTTAAACCGTAAAAAGATTCACGTAAAAAAAGGCGTCCTGAACATTTCAACCCCTTAGAGATGACTGACAGTAACGCCGAGCTTCGAGGACCAACTAGACCCCGAACGGGTCCTATAAACAGAATTTCGTCGATTTTGGCTCATGGTAACGAAGAAAAGTACTATGTACGGCGTACGGCGGACGAACAGAAATTTTTTTATTGCATTTTCGGAATCTACATGCATTGAAACGTAAACCATCAAATTTTGAGGGGGGAGGTAAAAAATTTAGTTTCATGCTCGATTCCAAAGGTTCATTATTGAAAATAATAAATTAAAAATTAACTACAAAATAATATCAACTGAACATCTGAACAAGTTACTACCTATAGTCGAGGGAGGGTAGGTGATACGGGAATGGTTATATTTCTAAGTTATTGGGGACTTGCGGGGATCGTAATTTAGACCTCAAAATTGGATTCAGAACCGTTTAAAATGTCAAAAAAATTATAACCAATTTTCGGCCAGTGAGCGGAAGTTTTTGCTAATCCTTTATATGGGCAACCTTTATGTTGTACCTTTTTGAGGAGTTCACTCCTCGTTGTATGAGTTACAAAAATTACTTACAAAATTATGACGCAAGTTCTCATTTCAAGATGAGTTCTCATTACATATTAGGCAGTCGACCACATAAGACGCAACAAGTTAGCTCCGCCCTCGCCCCACCTTTACCTCAAAGGCCTCTCTCAGGCACCCGCGGATTCGTCGAGTCGAAATGAACAGGTTAAACTGGAGGTGAAACGTGGGACTGGCTCCCACGGAGTTCCCCACTGTGTGGACAGAGCCGATGAAGAGTGGGAGCTAGAACATTCGGTGAAAGATGGATTCGTTCAAAGAGGCTGAATACTTCGTGTGGGTTCTTTGTTTTATGTCGTCTTACAAAGGTTCGAGAAAGGTCGAGATGTGACTCACATGTATATTGGTGTGCATCTACATGCGGAACACAGTTGTACATACAGTGCATTCCATCCAGCATTTTGAAGCGCAACGTGTACTACTTGTTAGATCTAGACTGTCTAGGCTAGTTACTATTTCCCTAGGCTTGTTGTGACTAGATCAATAAGTTATTCTTCACCTTCAAACCGGGTAGGATCCGGATTTCACTAAGCTGAGTGTTTATCCTTCCTACTGCATCGTCCATGTGGCTGTCAATATGTACCTAAGATAAGCAACAACGGTTCAAGTTTCCAATATGTACCGATTATGTACCTATCTATTATCTTTGGAAAAAATATATTTATGTAGGGTAGGTACCTATCTGAGAGCTGGAAACTAGATTTCACGAAATCCTCTACGAATCAGCTGTTCTTAACAATCATGTATATTGAGTTGATTGTACTTCAACTTCAGGAGCCTCAATCTCCCCACCCCGTCGCTAAATTCGGAAGTGGCGGTACCCAGCGGATATTGTCGTTATCACTGTTATTTCTGTAGTTGCCGTGCGATCGCTTCCACAATCGTTATCATTATCACACTCATCATTATCAAGTTACCGTTTAGCTGAGTGTTACTGGTTTCGAAACCCGTTGAAATGTGATAGTACGTACCCATCTCTTTGGAACATGATACTGCACCTGGATACATTTCGATAGATACACAACAATTTTTATTGATCAGTAGGTAATTTATTTTCAGGGTCAGTTGCAAAGGATTGACTGTGAACATATTACCTGTAACTGCAGTTCGTCCATTGTAGAAAGGTGCTTAGAATGTCGCTTTACTATTATTTATCAACCATCTATTTTCCTCGTCAATTTTCAAGGTTGACAGCGAAAATCATCATCCATAGCTATTATAAATCGCTCATTGCAGGAAGGTGCTTTGTCGTGAGTCCCTCCCGGGAACACTCCACTACAACCTTAAAGCTCTCACCAATATTCCGATGTAGAAATTACCTTCCGTCAATAAACATCTGAGTGGGGAGACAGGCGACAGAATCCGGGGGACACAACCTGATGCCCCACTACCAGCTCCCAGCAGGGAGCTGGAGGGAGAGGACTTCAAGTCCTATATAATCCCGGATCCTGGAGCTTTAGCTTCATTCGACACTTCCTCTAACCAGCTCTCTCTTCTCTCTCTACCTTCCTCCTCCCAGATGCCTGGTGGTATCCGCCGCTCTGGGAATTCACCTCCTACCTTCTCCTCTTGTCTACATCGGTGGATATCCGCCGCCTAGACAAGCACCTTCCTTCCTTCACCCACATCGGTGGATTACCGCCGCCTGGGTGAATTTCCTTCCTCTCGCCTACATCGGTGGATTACCGCCGCCTAGACGAGATTCCTTCCTTCACTCACATCGGCGGATTACCGCCGCCTGGGTGAATTTCCTTCCTCTCACCTACATCGGTGGATTACCGCCGCCTAGGTGAAATTCCCTCGCTCTCATCTATTCACTCCTTCACGCCACCGTGATGATAAATTTAAATTCATCACAGTGGTGAACCCGACGTTCATCCAACCTTCTACCCTTCCTCCCTTCTTACCACCTCATGTGTCGCCCCCAGTCTAGTTCGGTGTCCCGCATTTTAAATTCACATTTAAAATAGTCAGTTTAAATTCGCAATTTTGGCCCACCCGCATCCGCTCACACAACTCTCAACGCTCCGCTGCAACCACCTCCGCCGCCGCAAATTGCGAATTTTAAAAATTCAAAACCTCAACCAATTTGAATTTTGTTTCCAGACACCTCAACTATGGACCCGAACTCGCCGTCACCGCCGCTCCTCCGGCCGTCCCTGCTGCAGCCGCCGACCGCTGCGACATCTGACGCAACCGACAACCCCTTCACCAGCCTCTCACCACCCGGCTCCACCGCATCCGCCGCCGCCGCTGCCGCCGCCGCTGCAGCTGCCGCACACGCCGCCGCCGACGTCACGACGGCCTCTGCGTCGTTCCCGCTGTCGCTACCCCCCTTCTACACGCACGACCCCGCACTCTGGTTCTTCCAGGTCGACGCTGCGTTTTCTGCCGCCAACATCCGCAGCCAGCGTACCCGCTACTCCCGCATCATCTCCCTGTTACCATATGAGATCCTCCTGCAGACATCTGACATCTCCCCCGACGCCACGGCCGCCTACGACGACCTCCGCAGCCGCCTCATCAACTTATACCAGCCCTCCAAGATCGCACGTGTCGCAGCGCTGTCCCAGCCCCAACATCTCGGCGATTTGAAACCCTCCCACCTGTACCGTCGCCTACGTCATCAACTACACGACGTCGTGACGGCCGACATCGCTCGGACGTTCTGGCTGCGAGCCCTCCCCCACCCCATCCAGATGGCGCTCGCCAGCCACCTCGACGGACCGGACGAGCCGCTTCTCCGTCTGGCCGACACGGTCTACGACCTCGCCGCGGCCGCCAGCGTCACGGAGGTCGCCGCACCCCGCTTCCCCACCCCACGCAGGGACCGATCGCCGTCTGAAGAGCGCCGCCGGCCCCCCTCCCTCCACCGGCGCCGCTCCCTCTCCGTCGAGCGCCGGCCGACCCCCTCCTCCGACCACCGACGCCAGCGCTCGACCGACCGCCGCACCGTCTCCCCCGCCCAGCAACAGAGAGGGAGGTCCCCAAAAACGGCGCCCCACTCCAACTCCACGCGCCCCACCAGGACCTACCTCCCGGCGGACCCCCCCCACCGATGTTTCTACCATGTGAACTTCGGTGGGGAGGCCCGCAAATGCCAGCCCCCCTGCTCCTACTCCTCCAAGCAGGGAAACGCGGACGCCCGCCGGTAAATCCGGCGGGCCCCCCTCCTCGCCAACACGGGGGGGACCACCACCAACCCCTCCCCGCCCGCATTCACACCACCTCCACCTCGCCTCGCTACCCCTCCTACGCCGCCGCCACGGCTGCCAACCTCCCGGCCGCATCTGACGGCGCCGCTAAACACCCCACCTCTCCATCAACTGCTCCACCACCCCGAGTCAACCCCCCCAAGCCCGCCTCCAGGGCTGCCAACCTTCCGGCCGCCACTAGCGCCGCCACTCCCGTTCCCCCACCCCGGAACGGCCCCTCCAAGCCCGCCTCCAGGGCAGCCAACCCTCCGGCCGCCGCCAGCGCCGCCACTCCCGTTCCCCCACCCCGGAACGGCCCCTCCAAGCCCGCCTCCAGGGCAGCCAACCCTCCGGCCGCCACCTGCGCCGCCGCTACCGTTCCCCCACCCCGGAACGGCCCCTCCAAGCCCGCCTCCAGGGCAGCCAACCCTCCGGCCGCCACTAGCGCCGCCGCTACCGTTCCCCCACCACGGAACGGCCCCTCCAACCCCGCCCCCAAGACGACCACCCCTCCGGCCGCCACTCGCGCCGCCACTACCGTTCCCCCTCCCCGGAACGGCAAAAAATCACCCCGCGTCTCCTTCGCGGGGGACCAACCACCACCATCGCACCCGCCCATCACCTCGGACGAACCAAGCCCCCCCCCTCCGACGGACACCAACACCTCGCCAATTTTACCTCACTCCGCCCCAGCTCATCAACGCCTGTTCCTGAAATGTTCAAAGACGCACGTCCCCTTCCTCGTTGACACAGGGGCGGCGCTCTCTATCTTCCCCAATAATATTCTCCGGCGACAGGCGCGTTGTTACCGGCAACTCCTCTACGCCGCCAACGGTACTACCATCCCCTCGTACGGGACGTACCGCTCATCAATTCATATGAGCGGGCTCGCGTACGAGTGGGAATTTACCGTGGCGGACGTAGAGAAAGCTATCCTGGGGGCCGATTTCCTCGCATATTTCGGCCTCCAGGTAGACGTCCGTAACGCGCGCCTGCTCGACCCCTCCACCCAGAAACCCATCCCCGGGTTCATACATGCGGTGGATCGACCCCCGTCCAAGTTTGAACAACTCCTCCTCAACTACAAACCCCAGCGCCGCCCCTCAGCCCACATCTCACAGACCCAGCACTTCATAGAAACCTCTGGCCCCCCAATATCCGCGAAAGCACGACGCCTCCACCCCCTCCAACTCTCACAGGCCCGCAAACATTTTGATCTCCTCATCAAAGACGGCATTATCCGTCCCTCCAAATCCCCGTGGGCTTCTCCACTACATATTGTGCAGAAGCCTAACGGGGATATCCGCCCATGCGGCGACTACCGCCGCCTCAATGCCCGTACAACCCCAGACCTTTACAACGTCCCGCACCTCAGGGATTTCTCTTCCCACCTGCACAACACCACCATCTTTTCTACACTCGACATCTCCCGTGCCTTCCATCACATTCACATCTACCCCCCTGACGTTCCTAAAACAGCTATCATCACCCCTTTCGGCCTGTTCGAGTATATCAAAATGGGTTTCGGCCTCCGTAACGCTGCCCAAACATGGCAGCGTTACATGGACAACATACTACGAGGCCTACCCTTCGTCTTCTGTTTTTTGGACGACGTACTGATCGCTTCCCGAGACCCAACCGAACACCTCGCACACCTGACACAAGTACTTGACATCTTCGCCGCCGAGGGCCTCACCATTAACACTCCAAAGTGCGTCCTCGCCCAGCCCTCCGTCCGCTGCCTCGGCCACCAGGTTTCGTCCGACGGGATAAAACCCCTACCAGACAAGGTTCACACCCTCACCGATTTCCCACGTCCCAACACTGTCTCAGAACTCCGCCGTTTCCTGGGTATGCTGAACTTTTACCGTAGACACATCAAACACGCGGCACAACACCAACAACCACTCATACACGCTATCCCACAACCGGCTAAAAAAAACGATAAACGCCCCATTTCATGGACCCCCGCCCTCACTACCGCCTTCCAACAATGCAAACAGGACCTAGTTGACGCCGCTCTATTGGCCCATCCCGATCCCCATGCCCCCCTCTCCATCACCACTGATGCGTCCGACTGGGCCATCGGGGCAGTACTCCACCAACACACCGGCGCCACCCCCCAACCTCTCGGCTTTTTCTCCAAAACTCTGTCCCCCACACAAAAAAATTACTCCACCTTTGACAGAGAACTCCTCGCCATCCACGAAGCCATCAAACACTTTCGTGACTTCGTGGAGGGCAGGCAGTTCTCTGTCATAACCGACCACAAACCCCTCACCCACGCCCTCCTCCAAAACCGAAAATCAGCCTCCCCCCGTCGCCTCCGGCAACTCGAATTTATCGGACAATTCACGTCCGATATTCGTTATTTGCCGGGGGCCGACAACTGCGTTGCCGACGCCCTCTCCCGCCCCACCCCTGCGCCGGTGGCGGAGTTACTGCCCTTCCCTTCCCCGCAAACCCTCAAAAACCATCAAACTCCTACCTCCGATCCCGCTCTTTCCCATCTCATCTCCGCCTCAAAATTGGAACAGCTGCCTCCCCTAGACCTCTGGTGCGACGTATCGGCCGACACACCGCGCCCGTACGTCCCACCGGACCTGAGGAGGCAGTTGTTCCTACACTACCACTCCCTCCATCATCCCGGCATTCGGGCGAGCCGGGACCTCATCAAGACGCGGTACTTCTGGCCCCATATGAACACGGATATACGTACCTGGGTTCTAGGGTGCCAGAAGTGCCAGCAATTCAAGGTCTCGGCTCACCCCCATGTACCTCCTCAACCTATCCCCGATTCTCTCCCGTGGGAACACGTCCACTTGGATCTGGTCGGCCCTCTTCCCCCCTCCGAGGGGAAGAGGTATTGCCTCACCATGATCGACCGTGCGACAAATTGGGTAGAGTGTATCCCACTCGCCCACATTACCGCGGACGCCGTCGCCGCGGCCTTCCTCACTCAATGGATCAGCCGCTACGGTTGTCCGCGGACACTCACGGTCGATCAGGGGAGGCAATTTGAATCAGCCCACTTTGCCGACCTGCTCCGTTCCCTCGGGATTCAGAAAATCCGCACCACTCCTTATCACCCCCAATCCAACGGGAAAATAGAGCGGTGGCACTCGGTCCTCAAGCAAGCCATCTCCACATCAGCCACTTCCCCTTCATGGACCAAAACCCTCCCCTACGTTCTACTTAGCCTCCGCACTTCCGCCCGTCCTTCAGACAACACAAGTCCCGCACAACACGCATTCAGAGACCCCATTCGTTTGCCGGCCGACATTTTCCCTCCACACAACACCCCGTCCATTAACAGGGAACCGTTACACACCTCAACACCGACAAACGACACCACTTACCCAAAACGCTTTTACACTTCCACGCATATGTACTTGAAAGAGCCCGGCATGCATAAAACCTTTCAGCCCCTTTATGCCGGGCCCTTTCAAGTCATCCGCACAACACCGACCACCGCGACCCTGCTAATGGACGGGAAACCCCACACCGTCCCTTTCGCCCGCTGCAAGCCCGCCCCTGTTCTCCCTCAACCAACGTCCACTATCAGTCTCCCGCCGTCTGTTTGCAATGCACCACCTCTCTCCACCGAATCAGTCTCCCCCGTCGCCGTTTCCGGATTTCGATTCGGATCCGGAAATGGCGGCGATACTCCGGGACGTGTACGTCCCGGACCCGCTCTCCCCCCTACCCCCTTCGCCCGGACCTACTTCATCGCTTCAATTTTTCCCGCGAAGGATTTCCGGACTTCCTCCCCGGCCCCGGCGGTGGAAGTACCCCCAGTGGCGCATACTGCGCGAATTTCGCGCAGCGCAAGCCACCGGGGTACATCCCCCCTACATCCCATCCGACCCCCTTATAGATCCGCTCCTCCACCAACTTCAGCTCACCCTACTCATGCCACCCCCACCGCCCCTTCCAAACATCAAAATCCCCGTCCTCAACGAACCCCCGCCCCCCAAATTTCAACAACCCCCGCCCCCCGAATTTCAGCCCCCTCTCACTCCCCCATTTTTCTCCATTTTCGACCCCCCAATTTTAAATTCACCCCCAAAAACACCCCAACCCACCAAACCTACAACACCCCCTCTTCCCCCACCACGGCCGGGGATATCCGAAATAGCCTCCGCCGGGACGAAAAGGTCCGGGCGCCGCAACAGACGACGGGAGCGTCCCTCGCCCCGCGTCCCGGCGGCCAAGTCCCCCGCCCCGCTCTGAGAAATCACGGCGGGGCCTTGAGATTTCGGGACAGTGTATGTGTTCCATTATCCCACAGACACTGTACCGAACCTCACAGCCCCGCCGTGGCCACTTCGTCGCAGCGGGCATCATCAACACCCACCCACACACTACACCCAACTTTTCACAACACACACACACTCAACACACTAAACCACACACACCCCACACCCAGGGAACGGCGGATCTCGCAACCCCGCTCAATTTTGTCTCCCCTGACACCGTACCAAAAATTTGGACATACCTGTAAATACCTGTACATACCTGTAAATGTTTCCTGTAAATACCTTGCACCTGTAAATATCTAATGTACATACCTAACATACTATCCTCATCATCATCGAACTCACCACCTTTGTAAATATTGTCACCTCATCAAATTTTTCATCACACCCTCTTTGTGCTTATGTCTTACACCTACTTATGTCTTACATCTACTTACATCTACTTAGCTACTTAAGTCTCCTTATGCCTACTTTTGTCTACTTAGCCCTACTTATGTCTACTTATGTCAACTTATGCCTACTTATTCTACTCATTGTATGTCACCCTAGCTTTAAGACACCTCCGGTCACTCTTCTGCCTTCAGCACTACCATTGTTTGTTTCAGCCTTCAGCTCCTGTATCCTTGCGCCTTCAGCTCCCCTTTTTGTTTCCGCAGCCCTCAGCCACTGTCAACTTGAGCCTTCAGCTACCTCAATCATTGGTTCGAACTGGGGGGACCTCTGTCGTGAGTCCCTCCCGGGAACACTCCACTACAACCTTAAAGCTCTCACCAATATTCCGATGTAGAAATTACCTTCCGTCAATAAACATCTGAGTGGGGAGACAGGCGACAGAATCCGGGGGACACAACCTGATGCCCCACTACCAGCTCCCAGCAGGGAGCTGGAGGGAGAGGACTTCAAGTCCTATATAATCCCGGATCCTGGAGCTTTAGCTTCATTCGACACTTCCTCTAACCAGCTCTCTCTTCTCTCTCTACCTTCCTCCTCCCAGATGCCTGGTGGTATCCGCCGCTCTGGGAATTCACCTCCTACCTTCTCCTCTTGTCTACATCGGTGGATATCCGCCGCCTAGACAAGCACCTTCCTTCCTTCACCCACATCGGTGGATTACCGCCGCCTGGGTGAATTTCCTTCCTCTCGCCTACATCGGTGGATTACCGCCGCCTAGACGAGATTCCTTCCTTCACTCACATCGGTGGATTACCGCCGCCTGGGTGAATTTCCTTCCTCTCACCTACATCGGTGGATTACCGCCGCCTAGGTGAAATTCCCTCGCTCTCATCTATTCACTCCTTCACGCCACCGTGATGATAAATTTAAATTCATCACATGCTTCATTGCAGGGAACTGTTGAATTAAAATTGAAAATGTTCTTTCCTGTGGTAGAATACAGTCATTTTGCGAAGTTTGAAGTGGGATTCATTTCCTGTCTGTTGATCAAGCTTCATTTGATTCTCCCAGTTTACGGCTCCGAACACCTTCCTACAATGGACAGACCGTTGTAAGATAGGATACCTCGACGTTGATTGTTGACATGCCATTTCAATGTATACCTTTATGTTGCATTCCGAAGCTTTCAGTTTCCTCTCCGTACTCGTGTAGCTGTGTACTCGTTTCACCTGTGGAAATATCTGAATCAGGCGTAATACAATTTTATTAGGGGAGCTTGAGGCAGTATAATGCTTTGGCAGAATAGATTTCTAATGGGAGCGGGTTTACTGGCAACGGTAAGGGGTCGATTCTGAACCCCAGGGGATGATGTTGTAATGAGCTCCGTAATTCAAATTAGGTAGCTCATCCCCAAACCTTTGTTTTAGATTATGGATGATCAGTGTGGCTCCCGGCCTCGAACCCTCTGAAGGTTTCCATAATCTCCTTAACTGACGTCATAATTTACGTTTAATTTACCGAGAAATGGTTTCTTTACGATAAATATTTCATAGGGAACTCGATGAAAAGTTAATTTAGAAATGGATGCGAATTCGAAGTCGTTATTAGTCTTCCAAGAAGATGTTCCCCAATAAAACTAAATTCAGGGAATAATCTTGCTCATCAGGCAGTTATTTTTGGGGCCGGCATTTTCAGGTCACTACAAAGCCGTTTTATGTTATAGTACCTAAAATAATTATGTTGATAACTCAATATTTATGTTCCAGAATTACTAAAATGTCCACCAGATAAGTAGAGGCATTGAGTTTTTCCAATCTAAACGAATTGTAGTCCATTCAGGAACGACGTTACTTTTTTTTTTTAAATTGAGTAGCTTTACATTATTGTTTGGATTATTTTGGTTTATTTTCAATAATGAGCCATTGGAATTGAGCATGAAAAAAAAATTCTAACCCCCCCCTCAGAATTTGATGGTTTACGTTTCAAGGTAAGTAGAATCCGAGAATGCAGTAAAACGATTTCTGTCTGTCCGCCGTACGCCGTGCGCCGTACTGAGTACTTTTCTTAGTTACCATGAAAAAAATGGATGAAATTCGGGTTATAGGTTCCGCTCGGCGTCTAGTTGGTCCTTGAAGCTTGGTGGTACTGTCAGTCATCTCTAAGGGGTTCAAAATAAGGGTTGAAATGTTCAGAACGCCGTAGCTCGAAAACTTTCGATGGAAGGGTATGGTTTTTTTTACGTTATTAAACTTGTCTTGAGCTAAACAATTTTTCGAGACCACCCGGAGCTCTGTACGTCCAGCCGTTCGTGTGCACCAAAAAACTTCATCAACACGATCGTGAATCAAACGTTATAAATCCGGCCCGGATATCATCACTAGAGAGCACCTGATTATAATCAAGGATGGCTGTATGAAGTCGAGTTGATTGTTCTGCGATATTATTTCATTTGATAAGTGATGGATCTATTGGATTTTGTTGGTAGGTACTTCTGAAACTTGAACAAACGTTGAAGTATTATTGATGGGTAAATTATTACACAATGGTAAATTATTACACAACGGTAAATTATTGCACCACGGTAAATTATTATACAACGGTAAATTATTACACACCGGTAAATTATTATACAATGGTAAATTATTAAACAACGGTAAATTATTACAGACCGGTAAATTATTACGCAACGGTTCAACTACCAAGAAGGGGCTGGATTTTGTTGATCGATACTTTTGCAACTTGAGCAACCGTGATTCATACAACGGTGATTTATGACCACGAGGGTAGATATTGACCACAGAAAACAGTGATATACGCAGAAGGGGCATCTATTTCACTCCACATCAACAATTTTCCTTCAGAACTTCATTATTTGCGTTTCTTTTTGCCATTTTAGTTACTGTTTGTCATCGACAGAATTATTTTAGCAACATATAACTCGTGATTTAGGTAGGTACCTAATAACGAGTACGGGGTTAGGTACTAACCTACAGAGGGTCTGTGATCTGCATAATATGTATAGAATAGTACATAATATATTATATAGACGGGTTATCTATACAGAGAGCTATGATCTGTAACAGAAGGATATTCTGTACAAAATAATAAACCGCTGTGCAGGGATTTGCAGCGTTTTTAATTCGATTTTTTAAATTTTATGTTTTTAATTTAAACGATGAATTTTACATGGAACGGGGATCTTATAATACGCAGTTACTTTTATTATATCAGGAAATAACAACACACAACGTAACGCGCATCTCTGATGTACCTATGTCCCCCATATAGAGAATTATTTTTCTAAAATTTGTTTTCATTTGTATGTATTACTTTATAAAGTGAGAAAAATGAACAAATTTAAAAAAAAAGGTGAATGATAGGAACAAGACGTTACCTTCTTACCTGAATGGAACGTCACTATTCCCAACCTACTTATCTCCTTACGGGGTCCTCTTCAAAGAAGAAATGATTCGGTATTGCCCACTAAATCAGGTAGAATTGAAACTTGGAACAATGCAATCAAGTATTTTATATGACTATAAATTCCCGGGCCGACTACATATAGCATTTATATTTATTTACGTTTTTACATGTAAAATTTATATTATTTACATGCATATAACATTTATATCATGTATATAACTTTTATAGGTAAATCTAATAAACTTTCGTGATAAAATAACGTACAACCTCACGTACTGGTCCAGTACTAGCTTTGCTACCAAATGTTTTGGGATGCACAGAGGCGATAGGAAGTCTTACGGTAAGTGTTTAAAGAAACGATAAGTGTATACCTACTTTTATTTTCCATCTTTTTTCAATAAACGTAATAAGCCCAATGTACGTAGGTAAATTAGTGACTTAATAATTTGTAGCAGTGATGTCACGAAAACATCGTAATAAATAACTTAAACCTTAAAATTACGAGGAGGTATATTGATAGGTGGGTAGTTACTAAGTGTTATAAAAGACTTCTTTTAGATTCGCGTTTCACCGTATAGACCTACCTACCGTACTTTTTCGTGCTTTTATAAATGTTGGATAACAATGTCACGCATAATGGCTTCCGAATTCCTGGCTTGGGAACTGGAAATTTTGCAAGAAATGGAACGGAGGTATCGCCCTCGGTTTCAAAGAAGAGTGCTACGAGATGGGCAAAGTCCTTATTTCCCTGATCCGTGCATATTTAGAAAAACCTCTAGGATAAGTCGACACTTGGCCATGAACCTAACGAACGAAAATCGTCCATGGCTTCAACGCTTGAGATTAAATGGATTATCCCCTGAAATCCAGGTACCTATCTGCGTAACTAATGTAGATACCTAGCCCCTACGTTTTCTTTGATAAATTCGAGTGGCCTTAATATATTATGTTAATTAATTAGAACATATAGGATTATGAAAATATAAGATACACCAATGTCAAAGGCAATCTATAATAATATGTAAATGTAGGGTAGTTATTGATTCACTTACATATTTATAAGAATTTCCGGGTAATACCCATTACAAAAGATAAATGTAAACAAAATCATACATAAATTTTATACAAATAAATTTGGCGTTATAAAAAATAGATAATGCATTTAAGCTAAAAACGGTAGAAACTTCATCCCAAGATGATTCAAGAAATTGAAATGAAAACCTATCCCAAATGTCTCAAGCTGCCATTTTTGACGTCCAAGGTATCAACACTTATTTCGGCCACTGAGTGAATTCGGGGGATTCAACACACCTAATCATTGACAGCGGGGCG
Organism: Leptopterna dolabrata; assembly: GCA_954871275.1. Lineage (NCBI taxonomy): Eukaryota > Metazoa > Arthropoda > Insecta > Hemiptera > Miridae > Leptopterna > Leptopterna dolabrata. Next base: position 62,637,737 of record OX940975.1, read on the forward strand.
CACGCACACACACTCTTCACTTCACTTCATCACTGCTTATTACCATGGAAACGGTGTTAGCGGAAAGAGTTCCAGTCAACTGCTCGCCATAGACTCAGATTTCGTGAGACAAACTAACGACGTCGGTGTCTCATTCTGCAGTGACAATTTGTTATTCAAGTTCGGTATCACAAGTTCCTGAATACCAATGTCGCTTTCGGATAGCGACACCGACTCCATACCGACAAAAAGTTAACGAGTTGCGGAGTCGCAGTACTGCGTACATCACTGTTCTATGGTCTATACCTACCCTCGTACTTCCCACAAGAGAGCCCTCGGGAGCCAGTCGGGCAGTCGAGTTTCATAAATATGCGGTGGAATCAAAAATTTCATCATTATTTATTTGTTGCTATTCCTAAAGCATAGTGTTTGTTCACACTCGATTTCATACAGCCATCCGTGATTATAATCAATTCCCTAGCAATGATATAATTATGCGGGCCTGATTTACACCGTATCATTCACGACCACGTTGGCGAAGCTTTTAGGTGCAAACGAACGACTGGAATGGTCTTAAAAAAATTCTCAAGTTCAAGATGAAGTTTAAAACAAAGTTAAAAAAAAACCTTTTAAAAATGATCAAGCTTTGGCGTTCTGAAAATTTCTCCCCCTATTTTTCACCCCTTAGAGATGGCCTACAGTAACGCCAACCTTCGCGGAACAGTTAGACCCCAAATTAGACCTACAAACAAAATTTCATTAATTTTGGTTCATGGTCACTGAGGAAAGAGCGAAGTATGGCGAACGGTCAGAAATTTTGTTGTTCCATTTAAGGATTGTTAGTATCTTGAAAAGGAAACCATCAAAATTTGAGGTGGGGTTAATTTTTTCCTTCTTTTCCATGCTTGATTCTAAAGGTTCATTATTGATAATAATAAATCAGAAGTACCTCATAATTAATGTTGATGAGGTTCAGCATCATTTGCTGGGTAGGAGTGGTTTCCTTTGTTCTGTGATATTCTCTTACGTACAACGTGCGAGACAAAAGTTGACAAAGATATTCTGATTCGATTTATAGCAGGACCCAACCCCCATCTGCAACCCTTTAGGAGCCGTAGTGTGACTATGTCCCGTAACTACGTCCTGTCCCTCGAGATACCGCGAAAAAGAGGGTACCCCAGCGCTGATCCAGTTGTTGGAACCGTCCTCTAACTATCGGTCCAGACGGGACGACGTAAATGAAGGACCAGATTAGATTTGCGCTTTTGAAGGGAGAGATCCTTTCTAGCAGACCGTTCTCCTCAATAGGTCGGCATTACCCAACAATATATGGCTTCATTTCGACCCGAAACCTCCTCAGTCTCCCCTTCATATTTCCGGAGAGATCCCTCTTTATTTTTATTGTTGTTCGAAGGGTTCAAAACGAGAGGGGCGGATTTTTCCCTTATTTTTATTAACTAACGTCAGAACATGGGGGAGAGTTGTCTCGGGCCTTGTAATTCGATCATGCATGACTCAACAGATACAGCTCAAACGTTGGTTTCGAGAAGCTGTAATCAAGATAATTTCATCCGCAACCCTCCTCAAGTAAACGAAGGTTTTTGTTTGAGTTGTGATGGTCGGTGTTTTCTTATTGTGTAGCCATCAACGCGCTACCAAGAGAAAAACTAATTTACTCAAATCACGTTACTGTCAAGAGAAGTTTGATTCCATGGCGGAAGCCCATTGTTGAATTTCATGATGAAAGTCTTAATCAAGGTGTATTGATTTCCATGTAAACCCCTTTTCATTCGACCCTTCAGAAGCGATCACCTTATGTTTGCATCGAGCATATGGGGGTATGATAGGTATTCCAGTTTCGCGAACTCATTACGGCATTCATTAACATAATCAGTTCTCTCTGGGTAGGTATATCTGATCAAAAACATGATCGTGAATCTCATCATTCCAGCCTTACGCCGTCAATTTCACCATCGTTTCTGTCGAAAATCACTGGAGGGAACATTTTGTTTTACAGCTAAAATTTGACGTTCCCGTGGGCCTTTATTAACAGCATTTTCCCTACGGCAGTAATAGGCCCTTCTGACACTTCAGAAAGGGCTGAATAGAGGGCCTTCTGTATCAGGTTGGTATCAAAATTAGGGCGGTCCGACAGTTCGGGGAGAAATTCCTCAATAAAGGGTAGTTTAAGATTGGTGAGTTGTAGCAATGATGGCGGATGAGATGAGAGATCGCGCCCAAAATTTGGAAGGATCCATCCATGTGCGGGGTTCATGTGGGGTGAGGGGTGGGGGAGTTGATAAATTTTGGGTTTTTGGCGCAGTGGATGTGATGATCGTGTTTGTAATGACGGAACTCGTTAAAAAATGGGATCGTACGAAATTTCGGAAGGCCCCATGAGTGCCCATAAGTGCGAATTGAAATATACCCATAAGTGCCAAAGTCCTCTAGACACCCTGTTTTAACAGTTGCGCAATGGAGTCGAGCATTGTACCTTTACATGTTTCTGAGTATTCTAAACTAAACTTGATTGAAATAGCATGTTATGAGGGCTTTGATTGAAAAATAAACGAAACACTTTTTTTAAACACGCTTTTACACATACATTTAAAATTATCTAAAAATAATAAAATAATAATTTCTTCTGCTACCCGGGAATATAGAATTTTTTATGTCTACAAATAAAAACGCCAGGGAATATTTTACGTTTAATGATGGTTGTTTTTTAAATTTCGTAACATTTGGTAAACTCGGCGCTGCGCGCCCGGCAAGCGCCCCCCCCCCCCCCTCCTCCCTGCATGCCAATGCGCGGGAATCAGTAATTCAATCATTAATCATTTGTAGTTATTCACGAAGCATAAGGTGAAGTAAGTAAAGTAAAGTAAAATAAACAGCCATTCCAGGCTGGGGCTTTTCGTCCGACTGCCCTGCCAGCGTGGCGGACGTGATCGATCAACTATCCTCCAATGAGAGGATCAGAATTTGATCTGATCATTTTGCTCTTTACGTGGCTACTCATTGCCTCGCCCCCTTGAGTTGAGAGGGGTTCGCCCAACAGATACTTGGGTCATACTTGGACATGTCACCACGTGTCACGGCGGTCACCCATCCAAGTACTAACCACCTCGAGGTATCTCATTCGAGGACCAACTAGACCCCAAACGGGACCTACAAGCCAAATTTCATTAATTTTGGTTCATGGTAACTAAGAAAAGTGCGAAGTACGGCGGACGGACAGACAGAATTTTTTTTATTGCATTTTCGGACTCTGCATACTGATGGAAACGGAAACCATCAACTTTGGGGGGGGGGGGTTAATTTTTTTTTCCATGCTCGATTCCAAATGGTTCATTATTGAAAATGATAAGCCAAAAAGTTCTGTCGCTCCGCAGTACGCCGTAGTTACCACTTTTCTTAGTTACCATGAACCAAAATTGATGAAATTTGGTTTATAGGTCCCGTTCGGGGTTTAGTTGGTCCTCGAAGCTGGGCGTTACTGTCAGTCATCTCTAAAGGGTTCAAAATAGGGGTTGGAATTTTCATAACGTCGTAGTTCGAAAACATTCAGTAGAAGGGTTTGGTTTTTTCACGTTTTTAAATTTATCTTGAATAAAGAATTTTTTGAGACCACCCGGAGCATTGTACGACCACTTATTAGGTATAAATCCGGCCCAGAATTCATTGCTAGGGAACACCTGATTATAACCACCGAGTGCTGTATGTAGTCGAGTTGGTTGTTTGGTGATATTATTTGATTTGAAGAATGATATGATGGCTCTTCTGGACTTGTTTGAAAGGTACTTTTGCAACAAACGTCATGCTTCATTAATAACAACAAATAAACAAATAAATAATGACTGACTTATTGAATCCCGGGCATTGTTATGAACCTATAAATACCCGGGTTGGTTGCAGTAATCTATTTAGGGCTCTCCTGGTAGAGGGGCACAGAAGGGGCTGATCCGGTCTCCACCGGAAGAAAAAATGTATCGAGAACAGCTCACACTGTTACACTCCTCCCCACATGACATACTTCTGGGTAGCAGAAGTATGAGAGGGAAAAGAGGGAATGAATAGTAGTATGAAGTTCTGGTTCTGGAAAAGACATCTGAACAACTTCAAGGTGACTAACCTCCATCGTAGTGGTACTACCCCAATAATATTTTACTGGTGGAGAACACAGCTCCTACTACGAGTATTGGCGGATAATGTTGTCGGAGAGATGTTATCCAGTGAACTGTGCTCATCTGGGCAACCTCTTTCTAGGTTATCAACCTCCATCGTTGGGATGGAACAACTATTGGGACTTGGCATATGGGACATGGCATCAATCGCCTTCTAATGAGCTCAGTATATTTTAATTTAAGGGGGGAAAGGGGGTGGGAAAGCCAATAGATCAAAGGGACAAGTTGTTAGTAAAGGAATCCTTGTGGGAAAACTTCGGGCTTATCCTTCTGGTAAGCCCACAAAAAGTGGATGGAGTATGGTGAAGTGCTCAGCGCATACTACCAAACCACGCTCTGGTACCATGTGACAGAGTGTAACAGTGGGGGTGGACCCTCGAGGTCCCCCTCCTAGGCCAGTGAGATTATCACCGGTTAAGAAGGGATATCGATTAGGCTTCCCCAAACCGATCCCGTCTTCACCGGAAGGAAAAATGTATCGAGAACAGCCCATACTGTTATAACGTTTCAAGAAACGTAGGCGTAAAATCCGAAAATCGAAATGAAAACAAATCTGTCCGTCCACCGAAGGTATTGTTTTTACCTGAAACTGCGATAGGTACCTAAATTAATGAAATTCGGGATGTAGGTCCCAACTGGGGTGTAGTTTTGGTCCTCTGTAGCCCAGCGTTATCGTCGATCTATTCTTAGGGGTAGAGGGAGGTAAATCGCAATTTATATGTAGGCGGTAGTACGATATTCTAACGGCTTAAAGCACAGTGACTAAGGAATGTCGACAGGAACATCAAAGCCTCAAAAACAAAAAACAACGACAACAAAACAAAATACAAAATCTCATAGGTACATAATATAGGCAGGAACCGAAGCAGCAATATCGCAAATCAGGTAAATGACAAGCTCATTTGGTAGAGGTACCTAGTACCTACAATAATATACAGCGCAGTGACAAAACTTCAAATTTCACACCATCACCCACCCCCGAAACCAAACTCGAATGGCGTCCCACAACTTGCTAAGTCCTACCGAACCGAAAACTGAAAATATCACGAAAATAGGCACAACGAAAACTAACTGCATTCGGTGATTGGTACGTATTTTACATTATTTTTGAACGATTATGGTAAGAAAAAACCAGTCATGCAGCATGACTTAATGAGCGAATTTTCAAAGAAATATTCGAATTAATGGCTATGGTTTTGTTTTGCTTCGAACTCTCGTCTTCAATTAATACTTCTCACATTTTTCAATCTGACCACTCTAAGGGGGTGGGGGGGGGGTAAGAGTTTAAAGATTATCCTAGTTTTGGGTAATTTTTGCGCACTTTAAATGCTCTAATTTAAGAACGGATTTAGATATCTAAAATCCGATTTCACCATCGTGTTCAGCGTGCAAAAACCTTTAAAATGAGGGGTCACTTGTTAGAAAATAACATTTTGGGGATTTTTGGGTAATTTTTGCGCACTTTAAATGCCCTAATTTGAGAACGGATCAAGATATCTAAAATCCGATTCCACCATCGTGTTCAGCGTGCAAAAACCTTTAAAATGAGGGGTCACTTGTTGGAAAATAACATTTTGGGGATTTTTGGGTAATTTTTGCGCACTTTAAATGCGCCAAAACCCTCCTTAGAGTAGGCCAATTTCGCCCATCTTCGAACTTAGCCTTTCGATTGCCAAGATAGATTTTTGTGCAAATTTGAGCTGTTTATCTCAATTCTATCGAGAGTTATCGTCTGGAGTGACACATATATATATATATACATATAAAAAAGTGTTAAATTTCAGGAATCGTTTTAGAATGGTCTGAAACGGATTTCTATGAAGAAAATTTCCAAAAATTTATATTATTTAAATTTCGAAGCCATTGCAATAGCTTCATTTTCTTTGAAAATTCGCTAAAAACGAACCGGAGAGAGAAGCGGGACCCCTCGGAGCATATCGGGTGAAATCGGCTGAGTTCGGTGGGCCCGAGTCGCGAACAGTTGATATTAAATCACTGATATTGGTATGGAAGGGTGACTAAAGAGAGAAAAATACAGTCTAATTTGTTTTTCATACATAATAGGCGTCAAATTTGGATTTTTGGGGGCTAAAATCAATAGTACTTCACCTGACCTTGTGTGGGACTACTTCGATGATATTTCTATGAATAGAAAGGGTCAAATTCGGCTTTATAAGGGTCAAAAATCGGTAAAAATGGTTGAAAGCACGAAAATAATGATGTAAAAATTACGAAAAGTACTATGGAACGGTGATTTGATGCTAAAAGCCAGGGACAATTTCATTTGCTTATCCTTCTTCCATTGTTCGATTCTGGAGAAAGACTGATCATATAACAATACGATCACAATACTTGGATTGAAATGTTGGTAAGGTAACAATGAATTATAGTTGTTAGCTTCCAAGCTAAAAGCCTCGGCCAAACAGCGTTGGGAGAAATTCAACGGTTTGGGGGGGAAAGAGAAGGTTTCTATACACATATCCAAGAGAGGGGGAAGGAACGGGTGTCTATATGCGCACCCAAGAGCGAGGTGCGAAGCACCGAGCGTTCTTTTTTTGCTAGCAAAGTGGATATTAATCCTCTTCGCTATTGAGGAAGTTTTTTCTTTATTTTTGGCGGGGAAATTTCTACAACAGGGCTGTTTTCTGGTACCTACTCAGTACTACCTACTTAGCATTATTATTCTAAAAACCTGCTCAGCAGTATTCCATAACCTACTCAGCAGTAGGTTCTTGAAAGAAATTCTCAGTACCTACTCACCGTAGGTACCTACAATTTCAAGGGTGCTGGTGGTTGGTGATGTGGGGGGGATGGGGCCAAATGCACAAAATGCTCCTTTGAGCTTAACGAATGTGAGTGCAAAATTTCAGCTCGATTTGTTATGTCTATGGGGCTGTTGTAGCCCTGTCAAAGAACAACGATAAAGAGAACAAGAAGTAGAAAACCTTGAAAATGGCGATTTTCTAACTTCCTTAACTTCGGCACCTGATGACCCCCCGAGGGTTGAAATTTGGCATTCGTCCACTTGTGTTGTACATACAGGGTCGCTGTAGGAAGCAATAAGGTGGGTATTTAGGTTTGCGGTTTTCTTGAGTGTCCCTGTATTATATTGATTCGAAGTATTTATCGTAAAAATAATGATCAAGTTAGAATACCTACCCATCTATTATTAGATGAACATCTTAAAAATGTATCGGTTGAAATACACAAATACCTATTACTGTTTATTGAGTGAACAATCTACCTCAACTACTTGTTAAATCCCAATTTTATTTTAGATTTTTCGTATTTAAACTCCGGTTTCTCTCGCTATATCATCTTTGTACACAATAACACGAATGTTTATTCGAAAATTCGATCTTATAGCCATGCTGCTTGACTGTAACTTTTTTCTGTTTTGAACAGCACTTTCCTACGATAAGTAGTGTTTATTATATGATTTTTCAATGTTGCGTACACCTGTGACGTCATTGCACCCCTCCCATCTGGGCGGAACCCCCTTGCCCGGTGTGGCGTCACTCGTGTGGGAACTACTAAAAATCATAGGATAAAATCATCATAATACAATCATGGAAGAAAGTGCGGTTTGTGTCAAAATGCTCAGATGGAATCTACTTCAAACAGTAAAAATAAAAATAAAAAAATACAAATTTGATAAATGGAGTCGGAATCCTCGGTTCAAACATTACATGTCACATAGGAAAATGAATTTGATGCATAGAAGCTCAAGTAAAATAAAATTCCTCGCTCAGACGGCCGTGAACAGTTTGAATATCTGTGTCGTTAAAACTTCCCTGCTGTATGCATTAGGTTCCCTTTGGAATCGTCGCCATCAGAAGTGTCGAAGGGAAATACATTGAGGTTTTATGGATATCCCTTTGAGCCTTCACCGGTAGATATCTGCTGACTACGTGAGAGGATTTATCTGCTCCTAGAATTCATTTGATTCTTCAGGAACTATGATTGATAACCATTTACTCCTTCCAAATACAAAGGCTTCTTTTGAATCTTGAAGATGAATCACAGTGGTGTTGTTTTTTAATGATCTGATGTCCACAATAGAAACAAACTATACCTACCAATTTACGAGAGAGATGTTGGGTTGATAACTAATGGTATCTGGACTATCGGCCCTATCCCTTCGATTACAGACCTGGTTGAAACTTTAAGTAAATGTTATCTGCAGGGCTATCTTACTCTTAGTTCAGATTCCCCATTATACGTGCCGCCACTGTACGCCTTAAGGTCTACATTCCCATCACGGGCAATGGTTGCGTATGGGGTGGGTGATTATGAAGATCGGGTGGTTTGAATGTTGCCTCAGTGACCGTAAACATTTTGTATCTGTGGACACCAGTTGATGGTGATGAACTTGGACTTCGGAGTTATCCGGGGGAGTACTTTACTATTGTTTTTATTGGCCGATGATACATTAATTTTTTGTGCTCAGTTGTTAAGTAGTTAGTGATGGGCATTGAATAACGGAACCGGTTATCGACCATGAACCGGTTATTGAAATAACCGGTTACCGGAAAACCTACGTTATTGGTAACTACTTCGTTTCTCCTGGCAAGGGAGGTGGTTGCCTTCACTACCCAATACCTACTGTGTGAATGACTACACACGGGTAACTGTCTCGCTCTCGCACCCTTTGATGTGGGGATGGTACATGGTATCTACTGAGTAACTACCTGCAGCCGATAACGCTTTACCTGGAAACAGTTACCCACTTCCTGACAGTTATCCATCAGTTTAGGACCTTTCGCTTCCCTTTTACTTGAGATGGTATTGTACGATGAAGGACGCAGCGTACCTATTATAGCTATCACTCTTTACCCTTTGCTCCGAACACAACAGGTTACCTCCCTATTTTAGGATGGTATCCCTCAGCTTGGTGCCCCTCAAACAATTAAGAGTTTTTCCTTATTTCCTCAGTTCAGTTCTAGTTATCTAGTAATAACGTTAAAAATGTTGGAGGCCTAAAAACGAATCCCATAATGTTTCGCAATCCAGTATGTTTTGATGGGAAGTTCTAAAACATATTACCGATAATTAATTCAAGATTTTATCTACATATCACATTAACTATAGGCAGGTACCAACCCATAGCTACCGACCTACTAAACTCAATTTTATGGGATCCCGGGGGGACACGAATTTTTTATTTTTGGTTTGATATTTCCAATAATGAACCATTGGAATCGAACATGAAAAAAAAAATCTAACCCCCCCTTAAAATTTGATGGTTTACGTACGAAGGTATGTAGAATCCAAAACTGCAATAAAAAAATTTCTGTCTGTCCGCCGTACGCTGTACTGGCCAGTTTTCTTAGTTACCATGAAACAAAATTGATGAAATTCGGGTTATAGGTTCCGTTCGGGGTCTAGTTGGTCCTCGAAGCTCGACGTTACTGTGAGTCATCTCTAAGTGGTTCAAAATAGCGGTTGAAATTTTCAGAACGCCGTAGCTCGAAAACTTTCGATGGAAGGGTATGGTTTTTTTTACGTTATTAAATTCGTCTTGAGCTAAAAAAATTTTTGAGACCACCCGGAGCATTGTACGTCCAGCCGTTCGTGTGCTTCAAAAAGCTTCGTCAACACGATCGTGAATCAAACGTTATAAATCCGGCTCAGATAATCATCACTAGGGAGCACCTGATTATAATCAAGGATGGCTGTATGAAGTCGAGTTGGTTGTTCTGCGATATTATTTCATTTGATAAGAGTGATGGTCTATTGGATTTTGTTGGTAGGTACTTCTGAAACTTGAACAAACGTTGAAGTATTATTGATGGGCAAATTATTACACAACGGCAAATTATTACACAACGGTAAATTATTAAACAACGGTAAATTATTTCATAACGGTAAATTATTACACAACAGTAAATTATTATTACACAACGGTTCATCTACCAAGAAGGGGCTGGGTTTTGTTGATCGGTACTTTTGCAACTTGAACAAACGTTGAAGTATTGTTGATGGGTAAATTATTACACAATGGTAAATTATTACACAACGGTAAATTATTACATAACGGTAAATTATTTCACAACGGTGAATTATTACACAACGGTTAATCAAGAAGGGGCTGTATTTTGTTGATCGGTACTTTTGCAACTTGAGCAACCGTTGCAGTATTATTGATGGGCAAGTTATTACACAACGATTCATTATACTTGACCACGAAGGTAGGTATTGACCACAGAAAACAGTGATCTACGCAGAAGGGGCATCTATTTCACTCCACATCAACAATTTCCCTCAGAACTTCATTATTTGCGTTTCTTTTTGCCGTTTAGCTACTGCTTGTCGTCGACAGAATTATTTTAGCAACATTTAACTCGTGATTTAGATAGGTACCTAGTAAGGAGTACGGGGTTAGGTACTAACCTGCGGAGGGTCTGCGATCTACATAATATGTATAGAATAGTACATATTATATTATATAGACGGGTTATCTATACTGAGAGCTGTGACTTGTAACAGAAGGGTATTCTGCACAAAATAATAAACCGTTGTGCAGGGATTTGCAGCGGTTTTAACACAGAATGTGTTTTAGCGATGGGACCCCCCGCCGAAAAACGACAGTAAAAAGTGAGACCAAATAGTGACATCAAATAGTGAGACCAAATAGTGACATCAAATAGTGAGACCAAATAGTGAGATGAAAGTAGCGCGAAATTTTCTTATGATTTTCACTTACAACCTAGTAGTTGCTAGGGAAATGAAACTTCCTTCATTTTCATCGGACAAAAATCGATTTCCATTCGTTGGAAAGCTCTTGATTTATCACGCATTTATTTCGTATTTGTTCTTGGTATTTATTTCCTAGTTTCATAATATAACTATATAAATGGATGTTATAAATCGATAGTAAACAATGACGCTTGTTTGACCAAATAGTGAGATAAAAGTAGCGCGAAATTTTCGTATGATATTCACATACAACCGAGTAGTTGCTAGGGAAATGAAACTTCTTTCATTTTCATCGGACAAAAATCGATTTCCATTCGTTGGACAGCTCTTGATTTATCACGCATTTATTTCGTATTTGTTCTTGGTATTTATTTCCTAGTTTCATAATATAACTATATAAGTGGATGTTATAAATCGATAGTAAACAATGACGCTTGTTTGGTTGTCATTTGGTTGTTTCGATGTGTATAAGCGTGGCTAAAGCTTATACATATAATACAGCGAGGTAATTTGGTATGTGGGCACCTTGGGACTTTAACTTGACGCTGCCCAGGCCTCGGATCAGCTGAGTTGCGGTTTATGTGAAACGGGTGAGCTAAAACACATTCTGTGTTTCTATAATTTCGTCCGAAGTACGTAAATAGAGGTAACCGGGGGTCCAGGGGGCTTGCCCCCTGGCGAGGCGCGGAGCGCCGAGTTTTTTTTTGAGATTACGAAATTCTAAGAATTTCATTCCTCTATCAGCAATTTATTTCTGTTATATTTATGTTCAGCATTTGTATGCAAGCCCCATCAGTGTGATAGATTCACAAGATGAAGGAATAGGTAGGTATCATGCGACGAACTCTTCATCATCAGCTGTCAGGTGAACATTCATGTTTGTCTCTCTACCCCCATCAGTAAACTGGCAACCAGATATAAGAATAACCGGTTATCGGAACCAGTTACTGACCGATAAATGTTAGCGAATAACGCGTTATCAGAAAATAACGCTTTAGCCCATCACTACAAGTTGTGGCCTCCCGTATGATCTATCACCCTAACCCTACCATTGCGGCTATACCTACCTCACGAACCTCGGCCACCCCGACTTCAAAGACGCCTCTAACGGAAATGGCACTCAGACCTACTAATTCCTGAATCCTGAAAATTATTTCCTACTTCTAGTTACCATTATTCTTGTTCTTGTACAATCTTGTATGTATGTAATTTTTTCCATTGAACCATTAGTAGTTATATTATTCTGTGATATCTAGGTCATAGGCTAATACCATCAGTCATTAACCCATAGTACTAGTATATAACAACCACTGGGTTGCAAATATATCACAAGTGTCATACGATATAGTGTATAAGTCTGAAATGTGCAAACTTGATAGTGTATACCACAATAAAGTATCTATTATTTAAAAAAAATTAAAAAACTCAGCGCTGCGCGCCTCGGCGGGGGCTTCGCCCCCTGCACCCCCGGATGGCTTCCGCTTAAAGCCTGACGGCTAAACTGTGGTGTACCTGTCCCTTCAGGTTTTGTCCCCCTCGCTGTATTATATAAGATCGGCTGTTTCTTACCTTACTTCACGCGCGGCTCATACTAGACTCCACCTTTTTTGTTTTTCAGTAAAAATATAAGTATCACTTTATAAATACGTATTATTATGTAGGTACCCAACTACTATTGCTAACGTTATATTGATCGAGTAAACCGCTTTGTATAATTAGGTAAGTAGGTCAGGTTAAAAAAACATGCTTTAGCCGCGTAGTTTACTACAACCAAGTGACAACCAAACAAGCGTCATTGTTTACTATCCATTTACAACATTCATTTATATAGTTTTATTATGAAACTAGGATGTAAATACCAAGAACAAATACGAAATACATTCGTGATAAATCAACAGCTTTCCAACGAATGGAAAACGATTTTTGTCCGATGAAAATGAAAGAAGTTTCATTTCCCTAGCAACTACTCGGTTGTAAGTGAAAATCATTGTTAAAATACGCGCTACTTTCGTCTCACTATTTGGTCTCACTTTTTCCTGTCGTTTTTCGGCGGGGGGTCCCATCGCAAAAACCTGAAAGGTCAGGTTAAAAATACAAGTTGTATTAGAAGTCTTACGAGTGGGGGAGCTGGCAAACTCTGACTTACAGATCATCTATCGACGCTGTCACGTACTCTGAACGTAAACAAATAAGTACTTTCAAATGGATGGACGAGAAACTTCGGTGGGGCGAACATTGCAATTGTGTCATTTTAACGCTGCAAATTATTACACGTCTGTTTATTATTTACCTGCATAGAGGTCACTGTTTTCGAGGTCCTCGAGCTCGCCAGGAAAGCCCTAAATCGAGTTCCGGAGCCGGCCCGGGGATTACAGTTTCATAAAAATGCGAGGGATTCAATAATTGAACAATTGATGTATTATTTGTTGTTATTCATGATACGTTTGTCCAAGTTGCTAAAGTATCTATCGAAAAATCCCCGCTTTTTGTGACTGGTTATATAGGAACTCTGGGGGTGCACTTCTTCTCGGACGAATCAGAAGCCGCCGTTGAGAACTTCGGAAGTCACATGTGAACTGAGAAGTGCAGTTCTCAACAGCCGCTTTTGATTGGTCCGAGATGTAATGCTCCTCTCATTTTCAGTTCGGACTCACTGGAATTGTCGATTAGCCAAGATTTTTCTGCTGTTCGGTTCAAAATCATTATATTTCAATGAGCCATATAATATATAGGTACCATCATAATCAGATCACATAAAAGGTGCACCAGGTACTTACTCTCATTTAAAACAAACATGGTAAAAAGAATAATATTGACAATTTATTATTGAACGTTTTCCATTAAAAAAGAATGGAATTCCCAAGAAAATTAAGATCATAATATAATATGAATAATAAGATTCCCGGAAAGGGCCTTTGTTCAGATAAAATTTTCTTTATTGAACATTAAGGAAGAGCTTCAGCTGGCGGAGATGATAACAAGCCAAGGAGTCTGCTGAATTCCCTTTTTTCTTGTCCCTTTTTCCTACCGGGGTTTCTCCCTCAAATGAGTTGAGTCATCCACTTAAACCCTCCCTCCCATCAATTTACTCTCGAAAAGTAGAAATTAATTGGATCTTGTCCCGATCGTTGTGCTTTCGAATGATCCTCTCAAAGGACGACCGATGGGGGTTGACAAAAATAGTCGACTTTAATGACTATCAAAACGTTGTGATTGGATTACGCAAAGAGACGTTCCGGAAATGCAATTGATTGATTTACCAAGCTTTTATCGCGCAAATAATTTAGCTTTAATATCAGTGATTTTCTGATGTCCTCATGATATGGTGTGTCGCGGGAGCTCTGTGTTATTAATCTTCTTCGTTACATATCTATCTTCCTTGTCCTATCTTCCTTCTGTATGCAGGGTAGGATGCCGACATGAGTACGACGTAACCGTATAATTTCCGTTGATGAGTTGGATATGGGAGGATGCGCCTTGGTGGATACAATTCATAATACTCAGGCTGTAGCAATCGCGTGCGCATCATTCGATGTGAAAACCTTCATTCTTCCATAAAACTACGGAAAAAGGTTGAAATTAAATTAGTTTCATCAATTTTACCGAGTGGCTGTATACTGAATACCTACCTGAATGGTTATTATATTCAGTGCTTAAAAACTTGAATGCTGCCTCAGATGACTCATCTACATTGTTTCAATTTCTAATAAGCTCTTATAGTTTAATGACAACTTGAAAACTCTTATATATTTTCTGGGCGCAAAATTAACGTATTGTGAACGTTTTCTGTGGACGGTTACATTAAACTATTCCAGAAATTAAAACCGGAAGCTTTGAAAAAACAGTGGGGCTTACATTCCGCAATCATTTATTCAACGTTGAAAATGGACGTGGTAGTTTTTGACTTAAAAGTAAGGTCCATTAAGCAACCCGTGATGAAATATATCGTATAATCCGCATTCAATTTCCTATCCTAACGCTTCTATATTGATGTATGTTTATTCTGGAGTCATCCTCTATAATATGAATTTCATCTAAATCCGACTTAGTATTGTCTGCAAACGTGTTTTATTATTACCATTGTACATTTTGCCCAACCTTGGTCTAATTTGTATGGTAATTGCGAAGAAAAGAAAAACGCAGTTATTGAAAAAATAGTCTATTTCCACTAATACACGTAAAACGCAAAAAACACTGTTATACCGGTTTCGGTGATCAAACCATCGTCAGTAACACACAATAACTGAAGGCACATTGGAGAGGTGACCTTATACTCGTAAATAGTCAAAAAGTGAAATGTGGTCGATTGGGATTGGTTGTGAAGAAGAATGGGGAAGGGAACAAAGTAAGGGGGGTCAATTCTGATTGGTTGTAAAGGAGAATGGTGAAGGGAACGAAGGAAGGGAGGTCGATTCTGATTGGCCCAGGAAGAGAATGCCAAAAAGTGAAAGGAACATGAGGTGTAGGGGGGGGGGGGGGGGGGTAGAGGGGTGGAACCAAGCTGTTACAGAAATGATCGCAATAATGGAGAAAAACTTAAAGGAACTACATCATTCAAAGATTTACCCAACCTATCGCTCTTAATAATTTCGAATTTTTCAAGTACATCCAACATACTCCCTTTTGGGCAAACATGAAGAAATGGGATAATAAGGGTGATTCGGCCTTTGCACGTCACTTGAATGAATCTAGTCATAGCGTCAATTTTTATCTTGCAGGCAGACAGTTCATTGAATTTCTTCATTTTTGCCCAAAAGGGAGCATGTTGGATGTACTTGAAAAATTCGAAATTATTAAGAGTGATAGGTTGGGTAAATCTTTGAATGATGTAGTTCGTTAAAGTTTTTCTCCATAATTGTGGTAATTTCTGTAACAGCTTGGTTCCACCCCTCTACCCCCCCCTACACCTCAACATGTTCCTTTCACTTTTTGGCATTCTCTTCCTGGGCCAATCAGAATCGACCCCCCTTACTTTGTTCCCTTCACCATTCTTCTTCACAACCAATCCCAATCGACCACATTTCACTTTTTGACTATTTACGAGTATAAGGTCACCTCTCCAATGTGCCTTCAGTTATTGTGTGTTACTGACGATGGTTTGATCACCGAAACCGGTATAACAGTGTTTTTTGCGTTTTACGTGTATTAGTGGAAATAGACTATTTTTTCAATAACTCCGTTTTTCTTTGAAATGGGTTTCCACGATTTCTTCGCGAGTGATTTAGTTCGTATCGGTAATTGCGAACTAGATTGTCCATAAATGTTCAGTAGCTGTGCTTTATGCAGTACATTTTTGATCACTATTGATACGTACTAATGGGATGTGAGAGTTGAATCTCGTATGTTGTATTTTTTGGTTTAATTATTTTCCCTCAATGGTAAAGCTCCAACAACCGTCACTTGAAGTAGAAGAACCGCCTACTTTGTTAACGCAACTTATTTTCTAAAGGTTGAAGTTTGTTTATTGGCCGATTACCAAGATTCATCATTGGCTATAATATTGTACTTTACGGTTTATCGATAGAAAGGCGAAAGTATTCTATCCACAAAAATAACCTGATCTAATTAATCCAAAATAATCTGTCTGCCTGGTGGCAGTACCACCTAAAATGGATAGCCTAAAATGGTACTGCCAATAAGCCACGCCCATGATAATTTGAAGTGGAATGAAGTGGTTTCAGTGGTCTCTCTCTCGAGAAGTTAGAGTAAGAAAAGGTACTTGACTATCGCTTGAAACTTCGTCGTCTGCCTCGGTAAAGTAATTGACATTCACTCATCCGCGTAGGGTGTGATAACTTTGTAGGAGTTTCCCAACCTTTCCTCAATGCCCCACGGCGTGCATGCACCAATTTAGTATGTGCGCCACTACTCTTGGCGCTAACTACTCACGCCAGCAGCTAATGTGCTCTTCAATTGCATGACTACCGTATTTACATACACGGTAGGGGGGATTGCGAATTAGTGTTATCCTTCCAAGTATCCTATTTTGAGATGTGCTCAGTTTCAAATTCTGTTAAAATTGAGTTTGAACCATCAATGATGATTGAGGTATTTAGTTACTTCGAATGATATGCCATATCCATCATACCAACCACATTTTCATTCCCACCGCATTTATCCACTAATTTCTCATGTGAGCACAACCTGTTAAGGTGATAAAATCATACGTTCATGGATTTGAATGATGACGCGTCATTTATATTTCCATTTCACTTTATAAGAATAGGCAAAGTTGCCTAAAATTTTTCCGTGTCTTTTGGTTTGCCGGTCAGCCTAGACTGTTCTGAAAACTGAATGAAACTTATGGACTTCGTTAGGACGTTCAGTCCACTTGAAATCTATCATAATTATATGTATAATATAACATAGTTCTGGTCGGGATAGGTTCCTCACTTCGTTGCTTTGAATAATTTAATGAATTACAAGTACACCCTCAGTTTATACTGCAGTAGTTACCTAACTTTACCCATAAGAAGCCACTCTCCAATTACCCATCAAACGTTGGCGAAATCGAACGAGGGATCAACTGATAATTGAATGTTTAAAACTGATGGATCAAAGAAAACCCATTTGATTTTGATTTTCAACAATAAACCGTTGAAATCAAACATAAAAAAATAAAGAAAAAACGCTGTAAGGTCCTCCCTTGTGACATGGGCGTACCTAAAGAAATGCTGGTTGTTCTTTATTGATTATTTCATGCGCAATAATTGAAGTAGCTATTTTTGATGGTTTACACCAATTTTGGCCCCAAAAACAGGAATAGGCTCCTGTTTTTGACAAATTATGTTTTATAATGGATAATGCAATTTAATTTTCTTGATTCACCAGTTAATACTACTTCTAGTGTTACTATACTGATTTATAGTGGTCAGACAATTTCCCAGGTTTTCGACTCATAACAAATGAATTTTGGGAGCTGAACCTTCGTTACAACCTCAATTCTTCGCTCCCTGGTAAAAATAGACTTATTATTCGGTCTTCTCGCCCTGATAAACATGAACAACAATACCTCACAAGCTCATATTCACTAAAACCTCAAACATAACCTCGAAACCCCCTATTTTTGCAGCAAATTTTCACCCATAAAACCCCTGGGTGTATTCCGATCGGGCTGCCGAGATTTGGAACACAACTAGGACCCATGTGCAGCCTGTGTACGAAAGAACGACGATAGAACCTCAATTTTTCGCTCGTCGGTCAAAATCAACTTCATATTCGGTCTCCTCGCCCTAAAAAAAAACATGAAGAACGATACCTCACAAGCTCATTTTACTAAAGCACTAAAATACCCTATTTTTACACCCATTTTTCACCCATAACAGCCTTGGGTATATTTCTGGGCTGCAGAGTTTCAGGACAACTAGGCCCCAAATGGAGCATTTGCGCGAAAGAATGAGTTGTTTAGACCGAAAATGAAGTAGATATGGATGATACGGTGGACGCACGTTGTACTTTTTTTGGAATCTACGCACCTTGAAACGTAAAAGGAAAAAATTTTGAGGGGATGTTCTAAAAACTTTTTGCCGAGCGAATACATAGCACTGAATAACAAACCAAAATGAGCAATAAGGTAAATGAAATATTAGCGAGCTATGGTAATGGTGGCGGGGCGGGGGGGGGGGGGGGTGCCCTGTCTGAGGAACATTACTCGTGTGTACTTAAACTCAGCACAGAGACGCCTTTATGCCACGCCATGATCATAATGGTCATAATGAGCCAAACTATGTGAGGTAGATGCGGGTAGGGCCTCGGATAGTCCAATATGGACTTGGTCTGTAAATGTTCGAAGGCAAAATGCACCTTCCTTTCCCTCAAAACCACCTCAAACACCCCAAATGATGGTAATTGTCCATCATGTTATGGATACGAGCAAGCTGTTTGCCACATTCTTTTTGAATTCACTTGCATGGAAAAAGGTCCCTTTTCCTCGTTGATGAGCTCAACGGATTTCATATGATCACAACTGCTTTCAAGCGACTCACATAAGCTTATCACCACATTGCCGCCACCAAGTAATTTTTTATCCAGTTCCGTTGCAGCCTAAAATTATCGTAAAACGTTCCCTAGCCGTTTTGGCTATAAAATTTATTCAAATAGCTGAACCCTTCCCGATAAGCGCTGACTCGACACATTTATCCCTGCCACCGGTTTCGTGACTCCTGAAGCCACGTCGGAGAATAGTTTATGGATTTCCTATATTTATGGGAGATAAGCTGGTTGGCCCGTCGAATTCGCCCTCGTTCATGTTCAACTTCTTTCAATTTACATATATTGTTCATTATTGAGGTGGCGGTATTGTTCTGAGCTTTATCTATTATTAGTTACTAACTGTGTGTTGCACGGGCCTCCATGTAGCACCTCGGATCTATAGGTTCGGTGACTAATTTATAGTAGGTAAAGGTTTCGCTCGCTTTCCTGAATCAACAGTGGTTTGGCCATCTGCATGATCTGACAATTACATGAATATATTGTTTATATATTATCGTTTCGTTCCTGTACATAATATATTATTATGAATCAACGGAAACGGTGCCCTATTCAGATCAGTAGACGTTTATTTCCGGAAACTAATTCCCATCGAATTCGCCCTTATTTATATTCAGCTTCTTTCAATTTATATTGTTCGTTATTGAGGTGGCTGTACTATTCGCAGCTTTATCTGTTATTAGTAACTAAACCAATAACCTGTGTGTTGCACGGGTCTCCATGTAGCACAGCTCGGATCTATAGGTTCGGTTATTAATTTATAATAGGTAATGGTTTCGCTCGCTTTCCTAAATCAATAATGGTTTGACCGTCTGCATGATCTGACAGTTAATGAATAATCCATCTAGCTATACGCCATGACTAACCTGTATTGTTTATACATATTATTATTATGTTGGTAGGTTCTTATACACAATATTATGAATTACCCTATTCATATCTGTAGAAGCATATTCTCGGAAACTAATTATGTTAATTAAATAACAAGTTAAGTAAATAAAATAAGTATATATATGTATTGTATATATATATATAAAAATATATATATGAATTCAACGAATAACTACTCGTCTGGCGATGTCTCACGATAACGCAGCTATGTAGTATGTCAACTATTTTTCGCCAACCAGCTAATTACCCGGTACGTCCGTATTTTATGGATTAGCGTTATTAAACTAGCTGCATAATGAAATATGAAGCTCTGACCAAGGAAGCAGTATCAACTCAATCTGATTCAGCAATGGACTGTGAGATAATTAATTTGCGTTTCGAAGTAGCAAACTTGCGAAGGTAATATAAATGTAAGAGATGACAGATAAATAAAATTATAATATGAAGTAATATTACGGAACAACAGACTCCATGCGTGGTTATAATCAGCTGTTCCCTGTCAATGTTAATCTGGGCTGAAGTAATGTACCTACAACCTATACCGTATGTTTCATAATGCTGACGAAGCTTTTCGGTTCTAACTTCAGGGCCTTCCTGTGAATGAACGGTTGGACTTACAATGCTCCGGTTGTTCTCAAATAATCTTAAAATTCAAAATCAATTTGAAAAATTCATAACACCATACCCTTCTGTTGAAAGTGTTCGAGCTACGGCGTTTTGAACATTTCAACCCCTATTTCTACCCCGCTTTGTTTTCCTAGCTACGCGTTTTTTGCACAGCAGGAACAGGCTTTATGCATATCAAATCGGCAGGAGCGCGAAATGTAGGTATTACGCGGCGCTAAAGTGTTTTCCTAGGGGCAGGGTGTTGATCTAATAATCAACTGACGTACGAGCAGTGTCTGAGCCGGAAGATGTGTCAAAATGAAAAGACAAAACAGTCATTGCAGTGCTCGTTATCAAATATAATAATTTAATAATTATGTTTGATCATGTTATGATGGATGATGATGAAATTTACCTATTTCCTTAAGGTAAATTTCAGAAAGGAATTATTGTAATCTCGACGTTCCGTTCCAGCTTGTTGCTATGGTTTCAAAAATACGCTGATTTTATGACTCTAACTCTGTAAATTATTATTTCCCTTTTATTTAAAAGAAAAAAAATTACGGATGGCTGGAGTCGATTTGGTTGTTCTGTGATATTATTTCACTTGAAGAATGATGGCTGTTTTGGATTTTGTTGATAGTTACTTTTTAACGCTTCATCAGTAACAACAGATTATTAATGATGGAATCATTGATTCCTGCGCATTTTTATGAAACTGCGATTCCCGGGCCGGCTCCAGTACACGATTTAGGGTTTTCCTGGGGGGGGGGGGGGGGGCTCGAGGGTAGGTCAACACCTGCCCTCTACACCCTACCACTGAAAACAGTGATCTACGCAGGAGTATCTGAACAGGTTAATAATGAATCTAATAATTTGCTGTGTTTTGGATTCTAGGTACCTTGAAACGGAAACCATCAAATTTTAAGTGCCGGGGGGGGGGGGGGGGGGTTAAAAAGTTGTTCCACGCCCGATTCATTATTGAAAATAATAAACCAAAAGACGTTTTCTAATATTGCCGTTCAGATATTTTCGTGGCGACAGATATTTTGGGTTGCTCAACATTTTGGTTCGTCTTCGTCAGTTGAAGAATCCACTTCCGGCTTTTTTTTTGCCGTTGTTGACGTCACTCGCAAACAAAATGTCACTCGTTCTATGAGACGAGGTCACAATCACTCAGCGTGCCACGCAGTTGACTCCTCTGGAGGCAGTCAGTCAAGCGCGTCGAGCGTATCCCGTCAGAGTGGAACCTCTTGCGCTCTGTAGGAAAACATTAAAATACATGCGAGGAGTAGGCGACATAGCATGCTGAGCGTAACACGTCATACCTACATGGCGCAAAAAACGCGTCGCCAGGAAAAAGGTAATGCCGAGCTTCGCGAGCCAAGTCGACGTCTCCAAAGGGTACCCCACCTACGAACCAAATTTCATCAGCTTTAGGTACTCGCAGGAATAACGGTAACGATAAGCTTAGCTCCGGTTCGGATTCTAAAGGGGATCACGGTAGTGTAATCTGGTTATAATAATCGTGGAACGTGTGTGGTAAGACATATTGTTTCGTGTATAACAAGTATTCGAATTTGATGTGAGCCTCTGGGGAAAGGAAATAACTCGGCTCTTGGGGGAGAGGAGATTTTTCTCTCTTCACGAAAGGTCTCCGAAATTCACTGGCCCGAGAATAGTAGAATGTTGAAGGAGATGGGGCAGTTAAGCGATGGAGGAAGGCTCATACGATTTCACCTCCTCAGCGAAATTCTTCTTTCTGGACGGCGGATGAGGGGTAGACCTCCTCAGATCCCCCTAAACGGCAAATTCGGGATTGAGCCCACTCAACCCTGCTAGCGAAAAGTAAAAACGAACCGAGGGAAGGGAAAAATATTGCGCAAAAAATAAAGAGAAAAGAAAATCCTATGGAAAAACGGGAATGATGGGTATTCTCCTTTTATAGATTCATACTGATCGCCTTCATTCGAAAGCCTTTCCCCATCTTTATTCCTCGATTCTCCTTCCATCAAGTACAATATCTTAGGGAGGAGGAATCCATATCGTTCATTAGAATTTCCAGCCTGTACTGGGAGGTGAACTTGATTTATTTCAGTGATTTTTGAGCCGCATCGATCCCTCAACCAATGTTTTTGTGCTCTTCTCGGAAGGCCTCTTTGGGGAAGGTCCTACAGAATTCTGCGGAGTACTGTAGTAAAGTCATTATAGTGAACTTGAACGATCAATGTTTATTCGTTCAATAGTGAGATATTTCCAAAGAGGTGGAGTGTGAAAGGTATCCGACTGGCGAGATAGGCCTAAAATGAATCTTGAAATTCGGGACGTTCCTTTTCATTTCCATTATTTTCAAGGATCCCCGATTGAATTTCCAGCTGAAAATTCGTTCGTAGTTGTTTTCAAGTTTGTTGACTCCAATTTTGAGGTCAAAACAGCGGTATTCCGTCTCTTGCAACGGTATTACGCACCCTTATCTCTTCACATTCCTTACCTTTGGATCACTCAGGTTGGCGCGGCAGTTTTTTGAAGGAAAAGATGTGGAAGATCGGGGGGGGGGGGGGGGGGTGAAAGCCTATGGAAAAACGGGAGTATTATGGGTGAGTGTTCGATTCTCCTTCTCTCAAGAGTATAATATCCTTCAGAAGAGAAATCCATATAGTTCATTAGAATTTCCAATCTTTACGGCGGAGGATGACTTAATTTTAGTGGTGTTTTGAACCGGATCGATCCCCTAACCTTCCTTTTTGTGCTTGGCCCAGAAGGCCCCGTTTGGTGGGTATTACAGTATTCGGTGGTGGAGGGGGGAGTATTGTAGTAAAATCATAATTACGCCCCTCCCCACTCTTCATCCCGTTCTACCAGACCCTGTATCACAATCCTCTATACACTCTCAAGCTGGGGCGTTACGGCAATTTTTTACAACTCACTCAGGGTAATAGAAGTTTTATAGGTCCCCCTGGGTGCACGGAATCGTTGTTACTTATACCGCCCTGACATAGATTCGCTCTGAGATCCCTTCACTATAAGGTATTGAACTCGGGCAAAATGGTTCGTTGTTATTCCAGCAGCACTTTTTCCTTGGATGTCTGTGTGGTCGTAACAGGATTAATGACACAATAAAGTTATAATTGCTGTCGTAAAATGCCCAAAATCCTCACAAACCATTCGAATCTGTAGAAGATCAGTCATGAACCTACATTCCATGTTCAGGACTTTTATTTATTGGAGTAGTAAAGCGATTTGAATTAAACCATGTAACAAGTAACTGAAGTCGGATGTATATTTTTCACCTCGAAGAACAACACAACAAGTGAACTAAACAAGTAGTACACTTAATATCAGAAACTCGATCCGAGAATTGGCAGTCAACAGCAATGGGTGACCGAAAGGGGTTGAAATATTTATAAAACCATAGCTTGAAAACATTTATTGAAAGGAGGGTATATTTTTTCAGGAATCTGACTTGATTTCGAATTCGAGGTTTTTCTCAGTCATAGGTTGTTCGCCACAAGGACATAAGTTTGAACCTATATAACATAAATATAATATCATCAATAAGAGCGTGATGGGGAACAGATGATTAAAAATGCATGCATGGTTTCATGAAACTGAGTGTTTTTTACCTACCTACTAGTCCAAGGAGCGGGGGTAATTTTGAATTATTATTTTGTATAATGAAACTTTAGAGTCGAGCATGGGAAAAAAACCCCAAAATTTGATGAAAGAATTTGATGAAACCTCAGAAATTGATTTAAAAAAACGCTGCAAATCCCTGCACAACGGTTTATTATTTTGTATAGAATACCCTCCTGTTACAGATCACAGCTCTCTGTATAGATAACCCTTCTATATAATGTGATATGTACTATTCTATTATATACATATTATGTAGATCGCAGACCCTCCGTAGGTTAGTACCTAACCCCGTACTCGTTACTAGGTACCTACCTAAATCACGAGTTAAATGTTGCTAAAATAATTCTGCCGATGACAAACAGTACCTAACAAAAAGAAACACACATAATGAAGTTCTGAAAAGAAACTGTTGATAAGGAGTGAAAAAAGTTGCAAAAGTACCTACCAACAAACTCCAGCCCCTTCTACGTAGATGGTATAATGAACCGTTGTGTAATAATTTACCGTTGAGTAATGATTTCCCGTAGTAATAATATACCCATCAATAATACTTCAACGTTTGTTCAAGTTTCACTACCTACCAAAAAACTCCAAAAGAGCCATCATTTTTCAAATTAAATAATATCACAGAACAACCAACTCGACTTCATACTCCGCCAATATAATCAGGTGATCCCTACCAATGATTGGCCGTATTCACAAATTCCTATTGTGGGCGCGTCTCTGGTTACGAGATTTGGTTTGAATTGTATACAATTTCATTCACACTGGAGTCGAAAATGCCTGTCGGTGCAAACTTCGGGGCCTTACTGTGAACGAACGGCTGGACGTACGATGCTCCGGATGGTCTTAAAAAACTCGCAAGTTCAAGAAATATTTAAAACCGTAAAAATATTTACGTAAAAAAATTGTATAGGCGTTTTGAAAATTTCAACCCCTATTTTGAACCCCTTAGAGATGACTCACAGTAACGTCGAGCTTCGAGGACCAACTAGACGCCGAACGGAACCTATAACCCGAATTTCATCAATTTTTTTTCATGGTAACGAAGAAAAAAGGCCCGTACGGCGTACGGCGTACGGCGGACAGACAGAAATATTTTTATTGCAGTTTTGGATTCTACATACCTTGAAACGTAAACCATCAAATTTTGAGGGGGGGTAAGAATTTTTTTTTTCATGCTCGATTCCAATGGTTCATTATTGAAAATAATAAACCAAAATTGCTGTCCGTCCACCATACCTACTTTGTGTTTGTATTAGTTGCCATGAATCAAAATTAATGAAATTTGGTTTGTAGGTCCCGTTTGGGGTCTAGTTAGTCCGCGAAGCTCCGCGTAGCTGTCAATAGGGATTGCAATTTCCAGAGCGTCGCTATCTCGCAATTTTTTTTTACGATTTAGCGAATTTTCAAAGAAAATGAAGCTATTGTAATGGGTAAAACATTTTCAGACCATGAATTTTGAAAATTTGTTATTGGCAAATCCGTTTCAGAGCATCCTGAATTCATCCCTAGATTTTGACAAAAAATGTATATGTATATATTTATTTATGTGTCACTCCAGACGATATCTGACCTTGGGTAGGTACATGATAAAAATTCCAAATTTCGCCAAAACGTTCGTATTGCCAAACAAAAGGATGAGTAAGTTTCAAGATAAGAAATTTTCAAAAACTCGAAGGGGAGTAGTACAAAATCGGCTAGGAAGGCTAAAATCGCCAACAACTTATATCAAATCACTGAGTGGTGTGAAAGGTTGAGAAAAGACGGAAAAGTACAGATTCATTTGATTTTCTTACATAAAAATAAATAAAATAATATTAATTCACCTGACGTTGTGTGGGATGGTGATTCACGATGGAGGGACTACTTTTCTCAAAAATAGGTGGGTCAATTTTGACTTTATAAGGATCCAAAATTGGTAAAAATTGCTAAAATCACGAAAAAATTATATAATTTTACGAAAAGTGGTTGGATTTGTTGCTATAATATCATCTTCTCACACAATGGCACAAATATTTCTTCGAAAATTCGCTCTTGTAGCCTTGCTGCGTGAGACTGTTTTAAATTGGTCTCGAACTTAGGAATTTGTTGAGACCACCCGAAGCATTGTACTTCCAGTCGTTCGTTCACAGCAGTAAGGCCCTGAAATTTGCTCTGAAAAGCTTCGTGAACATGATCGTGAATGAAACGGTATAAATCCGGCCCAGATATCATTGCTAGGGAACACCTGATTATAACGCGGATGGCTGTATGAAATCCAGTTGATTGTTCTGTGATATTATTTCATTTGAAGAATGATGGTTATTTTGGATTTTGTTGATAGGTGCAGCAAGTCATTTATTAATGGAAGAATTATTGGATCCGCCGCATATTCATGACACTGTAATTCCCCGGCCGGCTGCAGTACTCGGTTTAAGGCCTTCCTGGGGGGAGCTCGAGGGTAGGTATTGACCGCAGAAAACCGAGATCTACGCAGAAGGGGCATCTATAAAGGTAAATAATGAACCGTTGTGTAATGATATGCTGCGGTTTGGATATTTGTTGGCAGGTACTCATCCATCGGCGTATCGAATATGTGGGAAAGTACCAATTATCCTTCGGTCTACTGTAATGCATAAGTCTACCGCCACTCAATTAAGAAATTTTATGACCTTCCCGTATAGCCGTATCCCCTGTGCTCAGTGCATTTGGTTACGAAGTTGAGTTTGCCAACACAGGGAAACCTCCACTCATATATATTATGCAGACGATATTCAAAGTTGATTTGAACAGAGATCTATACTGAAAGGGAATAAATTGGAGCGCTTCTGCAGTGAGTCCTCATGACTCATGAGTCCTAATGTCTGCTTCTTGTAGGTTCGAGCCTCTTGAACCGACGTGGTTATATCTTTTTTCGAAAGTGGTTATATCTTTCTTTGAAAATTAGCGCAGATTTCAAAAATTGGGTTAAAACTTGCGAACTGACGAAGAAAATACCGGTTCACTGCATTTTTGGTCATCTGTTACTTTCCTGGTGGCAGCCTCCCCCCTTCCCTACCAGTATAAGCGAGAAGCGAGGAGCTCTCCGCCCTGTATAATCGTCGGTTTTCAGGTCTGGTGACGACAGAAACTCGAAAAGTCGGTCGGTCTCGTCCGCCGTGCGATATAATTCCCCATAAGCTTATTCAAATGTTTGATGGGATTTCCCGAAACTGTAATGCTTCACCGTTCCCGAGCAAACAGGCGGAAAGATATCGTGATGGGCTGACCGTTTTATGATGGAGCGGATTCGGTGGCCGTACAGAAATATTATGGCCGCTCCGGATCAGGAGGGAAGAAAG
The DNA here is from genome assembly GCA_954871275.1 of Leptopterna dolabrata. NCBI lineage: Eukaryota > Metazoa > Arthropoda > Insecta > Hemiptera > Miridae > Leptopterna > Leptopterna dolabrata. Next base: position 62,665,044 of record OX940975.1, read on the forward strand.
GTGAAAGCCGATTTCCTACCGGCTCTACTTCTAAACCTTATTACCCGCTAAGTCAATATTAAAATGATAACGACTCCTATGCGTGAGGGGTCTCGGAATTAAGCCAGTCTCATAACTAGGTAGAAATGTCGAAGTCAGTTTATAACGTTTTGTAAAATTTAACCCGAATGGTTATAACTTCTTAGGGTAATGGAACGCTGTTTCCGACCGAACTGTTAATCGCGTCCTTCTGATTTTGTTGATACGTATTAGGTAGACATCGATAACGGTTGTCGAGCGTTATTCAGACACGCTTGTCAAATCAGTTCAACGATGATTCAGTTAGGCAAACAAATAGACACGCACAAATTGAAGCTCTATCATCAACCTGATGTGGCTCGGAATCGTATTTTTATGTAACTTGACAACCGACTGCCTAACAACCTGCCTGTCGCCAAGCAGCATTAATGTATCGACTTGAACATGACCTTGTGTAGACTATGCATATACCTATGCGTTGGGCTGATTGTAACTGAATTATTATTTTTTAATAATAAACTTATTCTGTTATTCAGGTAGGTAAAAAGGTTTGTAAATAATTACTAAACTTGAGTCGCTAAAATCAGTGATAATAGTAGTATTAGGGCAAATGGACCTGTGGTGACAGTTTCGAGCCATTTTTGGGTTAAAGTGGCTATAACTAATGAATTATCGGATTTTTTTTCCAACTCCAACCACATTGTCTGTTCCCTCGGAATCAATAGGCTTTTCAACATTATTTAAAAACAATAAGGTTTCATGTAACGGACGATAGAGCAGAACCAACTCTCATTTCACAGAGGAATTCCATTGAATGCTACTGAAAACTTTCATTCTAGTTAGAATCTTATCATTTAAGAAAGGAAACAGAAAAAGCTACAAATTATTGCACAACGGTTTATTATTTACCTGTACATATGCCCATTCTGCGTAGATCACTGTTTTCTGTGGTCAATCCCTACCCTTGAGCTCCTCCCAGAAATGCCCTAAATCGAGTACCAGAGCCGGCCCGGGAATTACAGTACATAAAAGTACGCAGGAATCAATCATTAATATTAGTTTTTGTTATTCATGGTGCATAACGTTTGTTCATGTTGTTGTTCATGTTAAAAAACCACCTATCAAGAAACCCAAAAAAGCCATTATTCTTCAGACTATACAACATCAAGAACAACCAACTCGACTTCTGATACATCCATCCGTGATTGTAATAAGGTGTTCACTAGCAGTGATACCCTTCTATTGAAAGTTTTCGAGCTACGGCGTTCTGAAAATTTCAACCCCTAATGTCCACCCCTCAGAGATGACTGACAGTAACGCTAGCTTCGCGGACCAACTAGACGCCAAATGGGACCTACAATCCAAATTTCATTAATTCTGGTTCATGGTAATTAAGAAAAGTAAGAGGTACGGCGGACAGACAGAAATTTTTTTATTCCGTTTACGGAAAACATTGAACTTCGGTACGGCGGACAGACAGACATTTTTTTTATTCCGTTTACGGAAAACATAAAACTTAGAGAGAGGGTTAACATTTTTCTTACATGCTCGATTCCACAGGTTCACTATTGAAAATAATAAACCAAAATGGCAAAAAACAATGTTGAATAGAAGGGAATAGCCCAAAAATTAGTCTTACCTCCTTAATAACACCTTTAGCCCTAGGTTTTGGTAAACTTATAGGACTGGCTCCTTATCTCAGCCTTGCCCATCTCCACTGGCATCGGACACCTTGATTCCAAAAAGGACTGGAGGTTAGTAACTACAGAAGATACTACCCTGTGACGCCAGATTCACTTCGAACTGCTTCTGAACTCTTATTTCAATGATTCGCAGTTGTGAATATCCACCACTGGTGCCGTTACCCTAATCCTTTGAATGAACAAATATGTGGAGATTTCGGCCAAAAAAAGGTTATTTGGTAACAGCAACTGTTTTGAGTGTTTTATTTTCCGCTTCGCAAATAATGGAAAAAGTTGCAAAATTAACTCCAGCAAATTAATTGGTTATAGGTATTCACTTGGTAGGTTTTGGCTAAATAGGTCATAATGAACGAATTTCGGCTTATTATTTTCAGTAACGAATCTTCGGAATCGAGCATGAAAACAACAAATTTTTACCCCCCCCCCCCCCCCCCCCAAAATTTGATGGTTTACGTTTCAAGGTACGGAGAACCCGAAATGCAATAAAAAAGTGTCTGTCTGTCCGCCGTACGCCGTACTTAGCACTTTTCTAAGTTACCATGAACCAAAATTAATGAAATTCTGTTTGTAGGTCCCGTTAGGGGTCCAGAACGCAGTGTAATAATTTACCGTTCTGTATAATTTGCCCAATACGACTTTGTACATCTTAGGATTCTATTAGGCATACCTAATATAAAAAACGCTTGTGTACAAGTCCGCAACACACTGAGACATTTTCATGCTGTATCACAAGCTTTATCTTGACAGTAGGTAGGTAACTAAGAATCATTCTCGCTTGTTCCTTCTTCGTCATCAGAAAATAAATTGTAACGCTGTTTGGTGTACTTTCTTAATTTCGCGCTCTTTCACACAACATGGGCTGTTTCGCGGCCACATCAGTCATCAGCTTCTTACGTGCACGATATTCTCCTTGCCTTTCGGCTTGCAATTTCCTCTTCCCCTCGGATGAAGATCGCGTTTGTAGGAATCGTTTATATTTTTCTTTGTCGGCGGTGTCTGGCGTGAAAGGAGTATCGATAATGAACTGACGAAACTTACGAATCCATCGAAACTACGTAATCGCAATTTACAAAGGAACCTGTTCACACACTAAACGGGTTATTTCAATTAACAAAGGAACCTCTTCTTAATCTTGATTCAGGACATGGAAGGAAATACAACAATTTAGGGATAATTTACGGAATCACTTCCGGGTTGCAAGGTTACCACGATCCGGGTTACACAGTGGTGCAAGGTCACCACATTCGATACTAGTAAACAGTGACTTTCATCATTACCTATGCTGCTGACTACATTGTTTACCCACCTTTTGGTTTATTATTTTCAATAATGAACCATTGGAATCGAGCATGAAAAAAAAAGTCTAACCCCCCTCAAAATTTGATGGTTTAGGTACGTTTCAAGGTATGTAGAATCCGAAAATGCAATAAAAATATTTCTGTCCGTCCGCCGTACGCCGTACGGGCCACTTTTCTTAGTTACCATCAAACAAAATCGATGAAATTCGGGTTATAGGTTCCGTTCGGGGTCTAGTTGGTCCTCGAAGCTCGGCGTTACTGTCAGTCATCTCTAAGGGGTTCAAAATAGGGGTTGAAATTTTCAGAACGCCGTATCTCGAAAACTTACGATGGAAGGGTATGGTTTTTTTAACGTTGTCGTGAGTCCCTCCCGGGAACACTCCTCTAGCAAACTTAAGTTCTCACCAACATTCTAACGCCAAACTTAGTTTCTGTAAATAAACGAATGAGTGGGGAGACAAGCCACAGAACCCAGGGTGCACAACCTGGGGCCCCACCACCAACCCCTAACAGGGGGTTGGAGGGAGAGGCCTCCATTTCCTATAAAACCCTGGATCCTGGGGCTTTAGCTTGATTCGACACTTCCTCTAACCAGCTCTCTCTTCTCTCCTCTACCTTGCTCTCTCTCTCCTCCTCTCTTAAAAGATCCTAGATGTCGGTGGATATCCGCCGACTAGGCAAAACCTCCTCCTTCAAAAGATCCTAGATGTCGGTGGTGATTCGCTCATAACCGCCTAGGCAAACTCTACCACTCACCTCGCATCTCTCTCTCTCAAAAGATCCCAGATATCGGTGGAGATCCGCCGCCTGGGCAAATTCTATCACTCACCTCCACCTTTTCACTCTCCCAAAAGATCGTAGATGTCGGTGGTGATCCGCTCATAACCGCCTGCGCACTTCCTTACGCCACCGTGATGAACCAATTTTAAATTCATCACAGTGGTGAACCCGACGTTCACCCAAACCTCCATGTACTTGTTACCTTTGGCCTTCAGCCCTACATATGTTTGCCTTGGCCCTCAGCCCCTGTCAACTTGCGCCTTCAGCTCCACGAATTTTGGTTCAAACTGGGGGGACCTCTGTCGTGAGTCCCTCCCGGGAACACTCCTCTAGCAAACTTAAGTTCTCACCAACATTCTAACGCCAAACTTAGTTTCTGTAAATAAACGAATGAGTGGGGAGACAAGCCACAGAACCCAGGGTGCACAACCTGGGGCCCCACCACCAACCCCTAACAGGGGGTTGGAGGGAGAGGCCTCCATTTCCTATAAAACCCTGGATCCTGGGGCTTTAGCTTGATTCGACACTTCCTCTAACCAGCTCTCTCTTCTCACCTCTACTTTGCTCTCTCTCTCCTCCTCTCTTAAAAGATCCTAGATGTCGGTGGATATCCGCCGCCTAGGCAAAACCTCCTCCTCCAAAGATTCCAGATGTCGGTGGTGATTCGCTCATAACCGCCTGGACACCTCTCCTTCAAAAGATCCTAGATGTCGGTGGTGATTCGCTCATAACCGCCTAGGCAAACTCTACCACTCACCTCTCATCTCTCTCTCTCAAAAGATCCCAGATGTCGGTGGAGATCCGCCGCCTGGGCAAATTCACCTCCACCTTTTCACTCTCCCAAAAGATCGTAGATGTCGGTGGTGATCCGCTCTTAACCGCCTGCGCACTTCCTTACGCCACCGTGATGAACCAATTTTAAATTCATCACAAACGTTATTAAATTTGTCGAGCTAAACAATTTTTTGAGACCACCCGGAGCATTGTACGTCCAGCCGTTCGTGTGCTCCAAAAAGCTTCGTCAACACGATCTTGAATCAAATGGTATAAATCCGGCCGGGATGTCGTCACTAGGGAGCACCTGATTATAATCAAGGATGGCTGTATGAAGTCGAGTTGGATGTTCTGTGATATTATTTCATTTGATGGACTATTGGATTTTGCTGGTAGGTACTTGTGAGACTTGAACAAACGTTGAAGTATTATTGATGGGTGAATTATTACACAGTGGTAAATTATTAGACAGTGGTAAATTATTACACAACTGCAAATTATTATACAACGGTAAATTATTACGCAACGGTTCATACAGGTACCAAGAAGGGGCTGGACCGTAGGCACTAACCTGCGGAGGGTCTGCGATTCACATAATATGTATAGAGTAGTACATATTATATTATATAGACGGGTCATCTACACAGAGCTGTGATCTGTAACGGAAGGGTATTCTGTACAAAATAATAAACCGTTGTGCAGGGATTTGCACCGTTTTTTCATCATGCTCAGCTCAGCTACCGTGCAAGGAACGGGGGTTTTATATTCAATAAAATCACACAATTCCAACGAGTGGTGAAAGATTTTTGTACGATGAAAAATTGCAAACATGAAGCTCCGTAGAAACGAATCCGTTGTAAGCGAAAATCATCAGAAATGGTGCATAACGCGTTTTCCTGTCGCTTTTTGGTGACCTTTTTCGAGTTCTGTGCCAAAGTAAAGACATCAAAATGTCAATACTTCAACGTTTGTTCAAGTCGCAAAAGTACCTATCAACTCAGATCCATCATTTTTCAAATGATATAAATGATCACAGAACAACAAATCGACTTCATACAGCCATCCGTGATTACAATCAGGTGCTCCCTAGCAATGATATATATTATCTGGACCGGATTTATACCGTTTGATTCACGATCATGTTGACGGAGCGCTTCAGTGCAAACAAACGGCTGGTCGTACAATGCTCCGGGTGGTCTCAAAAAATTCTTTAGTTCAAGATCAATTTAGAAACGTAAAAAAAAACCATGCCCTTCTATTGTAAGTTTTCGAGCTACGGCGTTCTGAAAATTCCAACCCTATTTTTCACCCCTTAGAGATGACTGACAGAACGCCGAGCTTCGAGGTCTATCTACGCAGGAGGGGCATCTATACAGGTAAATTATTACGCAACGGTTTATTATTTATCTTATGCTTCATGAATAACTACCTACCAATAATTAATGATTGAATTATTGTATCCCGCGCATTTGTATGAATCTTTTATTCCCGGGCCGGCTCTATTACTCCATTTTGGGCTTTCCTGGGGGGAGCTCGAGGGTACTGACCACAGAAAACAGTGATATACGCAGAAGTGGCATCTATACAGGTAAATAATAAACCGTTTTGTTATGATTTGCAGCTTTTTCCCTTCCAATTTTACCAGTAGGTATAATATTTTTGACTGAACCGCAACAACTAGGATTGGTATCTTGTTACGTTATAGTGAGAAGAATGAAATTGCAGTTATAAATTCTATTCCAATATAATTGCAGTGAAAAATAGCATTTGAGGAAACAATGTTTTGTAACTTTTGCTCACGGTGTTTCGGTAACATGAGGTTTTGAGTTATCGTGTTCCATGGTGTTTAGGGCGAGGAGATCGAATATGATGTCGATTTTGACCGGCGAATGAAGAATTCAAGTTCTAAGAAAGTTCCAGGTCTAAATTTACCCGCACAAGGGCGCCATTTGGGTCCTAGTTGTGCTCCGAAGCTCGGCAGCCCGATCGGCATACACCCAGGGGTGTTATGGGTGAAAAATGGGTGTAAAAATAGGGTTTGTTGAGGTTTAAAAAAAATTTTTTAGTGAACATGAGCTTGTGAGGTATCGTTTTCCATGTTTTTTTAAGGCGAGAAGACGGAATATTGTGAAGTTGATTTTGACCGAAGAGTAAAGAATTGCGGTTATAACGAAGGAACAGCTCCCAAAGTTCTTTTTTTATTAGTCAAAAACCTGGGAAACTGTTTGAAATCACCATAATTTTGAATAATAACGCAAGAAGTAGTATCAACAGGTGAATCAAGACAATTAAATGTCACTATCAATGATTAAAGGTAAATTGAAAAAAAGGAGCATAATTCGTGTTTCTGGGGGTTGAAAATTGGTGGAACCATGAAAAACGGCTATTTCAATTATTATTGCAGATGAAAGAAAATAAATGAGTAGCCCACATTTCTGTAGGTATGTCCAATAGAATAATAAACCATGTGACAAGGACTTCTCAGCGTTTTTCTATTAAAATTTAAGGTGGACCACTGTGGCTTAGGCTGTGTGAGTGCATTGGAGCTGGTTGGAGAATCTCTCAGTTTGTAATATCTCTGTGACGATTTCCACGCCAAATACCCAATACTCACTCTCTTTCTCACTCACGTGTTTTTCTTCGTTCGAACACCTGCAGTTTACGGTGTACATGAATACAGAGTAGTACGGGGGTGGCAAGGTTGGGGGCACTGTTTGTGCTAGTGATCAATATGTGGTCTTATTAAACCTGGATATCTTCCCCGTGGATTTTTTCCCCCTCTGTATTTTGTTCTCATTCGCCGTTCGCGTCTCCTTTTTACCACTCGGAAGCGGTGGGGACGAGGAGAAGAAATGTAAATGAAAAAAAAGAGAGTAAAAAGATGTGACAGAAGGAGGTATAGCGGGGGCAAAGGAAGTCGAGGGAAGATATGAGCGGAAAACTGAGAGGGGACAACCAGGCGATAAGTCCCCAACCCATGCCGACCTCCTTGATGAGGGGGGGGGGGGCTGCCTAAAGTGCGGAAAAGATATGACGACTTTTCTAAAGCTTTTCAGTCTGAGGTCCCCAGACCATTTTCCAGAGGAGGGGAAATGTCCCACCGCCTCCTTCCCGCTCCGCCAAGTAACTCCCTCACATTCCACCTAATTCCTTCAGATTATATTCAACGGAGATTACGGCCCTTTAGAGACTCAGGGACTCCTCCCGCCGCCGCCACCTTCTCCACATTTTACCGACGCACCAGTCGTTTCTTCCGCGCTTTTCCCCACCGGTTTTCGGTGAAATGGTTTCAAAAGCAATTTCCGCTCTCTGGTCCCCCCCCCCCCCTTCGGGAAAAGTTGTACATACCTTCCATAACCCTTCGCCATGAGGGCAATGACACAAGTAGCGGTTACGTCCGATGCGTTATTCTCGTCCGTTTTCCAGTGGATGACTGACGTTGCTTTTTTCACGTGACTCTGACAAGGTTTAGGCCACACCCCACACGTGGCGTTTATCGCGTCGGTTGTTGTGGTTGACATACAGCAGTCTTCACGGGTTGCGAGCCGGTTCACTGGCCAGTTTTTTAGCTTCGCGTCTTTTCGCTTTGAACAGAGCAATGATGATGAAGTGCGTACTTCTGGTGTCACTGCTTTACTTACCCGATTCACTGGGGAGGCGCCCTCCCAAAAGCTTGGGGACCATCTGGGTAGTCTCCGGCGTGTGAGTTTTGTGGGAAACCGAAAACTCGGGAACCAACCTGCTTAGCTGGTAGAGTGAGCTAGAACTCTCGACTCGACCCGTAGGAGTAACAGGCGCTCGGATTAATACTGAGGACTTTGAACGAGTGAGCGGTTGCCTCGCAGGAGGTTTTCCCTGGCGTTCATGCTGGGGAGGACCGTAAGCTTTTTGAGCTGGGCTCTCATGTCATATTGCGTCCATTCGAAACATTTTGAGAAATTTTGACAAATGCACTGGAGTCCCCATCCCCTATCATATACCTTGTATATTCTGCTCCATGGTGCTTTTCACATATCAAGGAACATTTTTCCGTGTCTGTCTGTGTACAATCCCTGATGAAGGCCATGAGTGCCAAAAAAAAAAATGGTTGTCACGAGCTGAAATTTAGAGGGCAGTGCAGGTCGGGTCACTGATAGTCCCAAATCAAAATCATTTAAAAAATACTGTAAGCTTTGTTAGCGCATGCGCGAACGTGCAATCCTTGTACAGCCCACAACTACCTTATAATCGTAGCAAAGAATTCAAATTTGGAGGGTGGATCTAGAATGAAACACTGAAGGTTCCATATGAGTGTCACCAAATTCTGTTGAACACATGGAAATTCAATTATGTAGCCAATTCCTTATAACGCCCATAAGTACCCGAAAAATGGTGGCAGATTTTTCGGATAGGCACGGGTTGAACCAATATAAATATAAATGGGTTGGATAAAACTCATTGAAATCGTGCCGTTCGTCAGCTCAAATGAAAAATCCTTGGCACTCTCGTTATTTTACATTCTTGTTATTGTTGTTCCAACAGCAAGTTATTTTTTACGTACTTGTATTCTTGTTATTATTATTCTATTGATATTTGTATTGCATTTGAATTATTGTTATTGCTATTATATTGATCATTCTCAACATATTTTTTGTTATCTTGGGTCGTCGTCAGTGATATTTCGATAGGCGTCACTTATGAACCTCGAAACTGATAATATATAGTTGTGGCAATATATAGTTATCGAGTGCAATTTTGCCTGAACCTTTTATTGAACTTCCTTCATTTTACGGCGATTTTTTTAATGGCTTTATTGGGTTTGGTGGACTATGAGAACCCTGCAAATCATTAGTTACTGAATGGCTTATTATGGAAATTCCAGTCACATAGGTACTTAGAAAGTAATAATTTAGAAAATGAAATGATTGTGAGAAAACTAGATACCAGTCAGATGCTAAAAACCAAACGCCCTTCTTGATACCCTGACAGGATTCAGCCAAAATTGGCCGTATCCTGATTTGATCCAGCAGCCAACTATTTCTGCCAAGCAAATCTTGTAGTTGAAGAAATAGATGTAGAAGGAAAAATACACTCTTAGATGTGAACTCAGTCCGCCTGCTAGCTCAAATCAGACGGAAAGGGAAGGCATCGTTGCAAGGTGGGCCCAGGTAGAGGATTAGAGGGCTAACAATAGGCCCCATTGTTATAGTGATTTTCCCAGATGCCGTTCGTTCTAATGATTCAATCTGAAAGCGGATTTGAATTCTTCGATTTTTTTCCTATCAAAGTACTACCTAGTTGCTTTTTTTTTAAAGGTTGAAATTAAGTAAAATAATAAACTCCATGAAAAAAAAATTTTAAATTGAAAACTGAATGTCCGCACTTGTGGTTGTTTATAACGATTACAGAACACTTTGCAGATTGAAAATCGGTTGACCCGTTCAAGAGATAAACCGAATTTTGGATTGGATCATTTTGAAGCACAACATGGTGGCGGTTCTTGCAACTAAACCCGGGACATTTACCACTGCATCTTGCCCTGCTGTACTACCTGTGGGAGAGAAGGAGATAAACCGGAAGATGTGGGCTCGCCCGTTTGTGGAGAAAAGAGTATAAAAAAGCCGCATCACTTTTCGTGAAATTACATAATTTTTTCCTGATTTTAATCATTTTTACCGATTTTTGATACTCATAAAGCCAAATTTGACCCGCTCTTCTTTGAGAAAAATATTTTTCAAAATACTCCCTCCGTCGTGAATCACCATCCCACACAACGTCTGGTGAATTAATATTGACTGTATCCCTTAATACCAATTTTTGACGCCTAAAAATTCAAATTTGACCCCCTATTTTGTATGAAAAATCACTGAAATGGTATTTTTCTGCCTCCACTCATCCTTCCATACCTCTTTCAGTGATTGTTTATTAATCTTTCGTGATTTTAGCCGTTTTTACCATTGTTTGATCCCTACAAACTCGAATTTGACTCCCTTAGAATTTTTGAAATTTGCTTCTCTTGAAAGTTACTCATCCTTTTGATGGGCAATACGAATGTTTTGGCGAAATTTGGAATTTTTATCGTGTACCCATGGCCAGATATCGACTAGTGACACAAAAATAAATATATATATATATATATATTTTGTTTGTTTGTTTGTTAAATTCTACGGATGAATTCAAGATGCTCTGAAACGGATTTACCTATAAAAAAAATTCAAAAATTCATTTTTGAAAGTTTTGGAACCATTGCAGTAGCGTCATTTTATTTGAAAATTCGCTAAAAGGGTATTTCAGTAATTGGTTTTAGAACTGAGGAACCGAATTTTTTTAATTGTCTATATCTATATGATATGTATATTTATGTAGTATATTTTGTCCTTGTCATGTCCCAGAAAGCAGGTACGACACACATTATCGGTTCGACGATTATTCAGAGGGCCAAAAGGTAGATGTGGAGGGTACGGCGGACGGACATTGCATCTGGTTTATTATGCTGTGAATAATACCTACACCTGTGTATTCGGTCAGCAAAAAATTGTTATACCACCCCCTAGGTACAAATTTTTTCTTTTACGTTTCATAGATTCCAAAAATGCAATGTCCGTCCGCCGTATCATCCATATCTACTTTATTTTCGGTTTAAAAAATTCTTTCATTCGCACACGGGCTCCATTTGGGCCGTGTCCCGAAATTTGCAACCCGATCGGAATATACACAACGGTGTTATGCATGAAACATGGCTGTAAAAATAGGGTTTTTGCGTTTGAGCTTTGGGGGCTACTGTTTCCCATGTTTTGTTAGGACGAGGAGACCGAATATGAAGTCGACATTGACCAAAGAGTGGAAAATTGTGGATCTACCGAAGTTTCAGCCTTTAATTTACGTTAGGTTTTGGTCTGAAATCGCCTCTTTCGCAAACAGTTTGGGTCCCCATTTGGGAACACATTTGGGTCCTAGTTGTGCTCCGAAGCTCGGCAGCCCGATCGAAATGCTCCCAGGGGTGTTATTGGTGTAAAAATAGGGGTTTTCGAAGTTTTAGTGAACATGAGTTTGTGAGGTATCGTTCTCTGTGTTTTTTAGTTGATTTTAATGATGTTGAAAATTTGATTTTGACCAAAGAGTAAAGAATTGAGTTTGTAACGAAGGTTCAGCTCCCAAAATTCATGTTTTATAAGTCAAAAACCTGGGAAATTGTCTGAAAATACCATAAATTTGTATTACACCAGAATTAGTATCAGCAGGTGAATCAAGACAATTGAATGGCACTCTCAATGATCAAAGATAATGTGTAAAAAAAAGGGAGCCAAATTAGATTTTCTGGGGGTTCAGAATTTGTGGAAACTATAAAAAACCCCTACCTAAATTATTGCACATGAAAGAAACAATAAATGAACAGCCCGCATTTCTGCAGGTATGTCCATTAGAATAGCGAACCCTTGTGACAAGGACTTTGCAGCGTTTTTTGGAATCTACACACCTTGACTCAAAATAAAAAATTTTGAGGGGTTCGAAATTTTTTTTGCTGAGCGAACACAGGTTTACAGAATAATAAACCAAAACGGCGAAATCCTATTTAAAATGGATTGAAGCAGAATATGAACGGTACTTGTGGAAGACACTCATTATTTTACTTATCACTAGATTTGAACTTTAAGGGATAAGTTAACCGATAAATTTTCACCATAATATGATATCATAACATTGATATGATAACATTGATTCTACAGCTAATTTACTATACGAAACGTGTATTAAATTATTAAAATCCCCACTTTTGAAAAATTTAGTTTTTTCCGCGTTTACCCCACTGTGCTCTGTTGACGGGAAGATGATGAGGCGCCCGCGGTAGGTGAGCGGGGCCCATCACGTTAACGCGCGGTGTGTTTGTGGTGGGGGGGGGGGGGGCGGGTGGTTCTGCTCGCGATATTAAGGACATACGCACACAAAGCCTATAAAAGCCCCTCCCCTTTATTGTCGCCATATCTTCACTTTATGACAAAGACCTCCCTTCAACCCCTCTTCACCCCCTCCGCCCTTCAAAGCAGCACACAGAAACTCTCCCTGTGATTCCCCACAGCCCCCCCCCCCTCCACCCGACAAACACGCTATAAACAGCCTCCGTTAATAAAACCTTTATTACACGACCAAAGCCAAATCAATTAAACCTTGAAGGATATTACTTCCACCCCACGCCCTTTCGCACTCCCTTAATACTGACTTACAATAGCTAATTGACAATAACCTCGACGACATAACCTACAAAGATAAGTCTCCTATAGAGAGCCTATAATAAATTTCACCTGAGAAAACCCAAAAACAACTCTAAAATCCCCCTTTTGTACTTATCAGGGTCTGGTCGTCGCGGCCTAGTTTATTTCGTCAGGTAATAAAGGTCCTGGGTTCTAGCTTTATTACCCCCTCCCCCCTCACTTTGTGCAATACGTAGAGTCCGCTAACTTTATAATACGGTCCGCGATCGAGATTAACGGCTGCTATTACGTCGCCTACGTCCTACAACGTACTCAGTACCCATTTAACCGCGTGTATCGCAACTCACAAGCGGTAATTGACCTAATAGCGGTTTCCACGTGTTCCTTTCGGAATGGCAACCTTTTAACGGGTTCCAACGTCACTGACTGTTACTGAGTTCATATATTCTTTAGGTAAACAATGTGTTGGAACTCCTGTTTATTACATGGAGATTAGAGAGAGAGAGAGAGAGAGAGAGAGAGAGAGAGAGAGAATGAATTTATTCGATTTGGCCCTTAGACGTCAGGAATCTTCGGTGCAGGCTATCAGAATTGAGCATTTTGTCCTAAATGTCTCACCCAACAAGTGTCGGAAATCAATAATATTGAGTATTTCGTTATGATTATTTTTCAATAATGAACCTTTGGAATCGACCATGAAAAAAAAATTGTGTGGAATAAAAAATCTCTGTCCGTCCGCCGTATACCGTACTTCGCATTTTTCTTAGTTACGATGAACCTGAACCAAAATTAACGAAATTTGGTTAGTAGGTCCCGTTTGGGGGGGGGGGGGGGGTCTAGTTGGTCCGCGATGAACCGTTATGCTTCATGAATAACAGCAAATAATTTATTAATGATTGAATTATTGAATTCCACGCATTTTTATTGAATTAATTCCCGGGCCGGCTCCAGTACTCGACTTAGGGTCTTCCTGGGGGGATCTCCAGGGTAGGTATTGACCATAGAAAATAGTGATCTAGCAGAAGGGGCATGCAAGTAAATATAATAAATCGTTGTATAGTAATTTGTAGCGTTTTTTATACGTGTTTCTTGTAGTAAGTGATGTTGTTTTAAGATTCTTCGCTACAATATTATACAGAATGGTAGGATGTATACTAACTGGTGATCTGGTAGGTATAACTAATGTTGATATGGAGCAGAAAAGATCCCGGCTTCTCAATACCTGGTTGGATATTGAATTGCAGGGTTGGAATTGTGTAATACTTCTGGTGACTTGTGGTATTTAAGTGATAAGTGAGAGAAGAGGAGAATCGATTAAACTATAATTTGGGCACGATATCTCTCGTTGAATTGCATATAGCTGTGTCACTTTTGGAACACAGTTGAATGCGAGCAGCTACCCATTCAGGTACCTGTTGCATAGTTGCACTCTCAGTAACCGTCGTGAACGAAATGTGAGACATAAAAATCGTACAATTTATTTGAATAAAAAAATTGGGATTAATCCGATTCCAGTAGTTCTCTCGTCAATTAATAGGTATTAAAATAATGTGTCATCAATAATAATCTTTCAGATTGTCTTTAGCATCATTGAATGAATGTTGCCTGGTGCAAATTTTGCTGCCGACCGAATCTTCTAATAGAACCAAAGCTTTTCTTCATTCATTTCAGTCCATTTTAGTGTAGTGACATTTTTCGAGGGTCCTCAATGCAGTACGAGCTTCAGATATATGTCGTGCTGGTCTGAAATAACGTATTACCGGTAGAAAGAACCCAATTTCAGCCCTCACTCATTTTTCTGGTTTCAGCCGCAACCAGAACGCGGGACCTCGCGTTTTGGTCGTGCTAGGCAATAGCTCATTCTAACCGATGCTCATTGCAGTGATTTCTATTGTAACTTGAATACAGATGTTAATTTTTGAAAAGGGTATTCACAAAATTCCTGAGGTAGGAACCAAGGTACGATACCTACATCCTTAAAAGGACTACTACAAATTGAATGATAGGAAGGAATCGTGTCAACAACGTTCTGCTTTTACCAATCTGGTAACCCAGTTCTATTATAGGTACTAGAACAATTTTTTCAGAAAAATAGTAAACGTTGTTAGGATTAGGTAAACATATTAGGATAATCAACAATGAGACTAGTTGTTTAAATTGCACAAAACGATCTTCAGTTTTAATTGAACGGAACAAAAAATAAAAGTCAAGAAATCAACATGAAGAGTGTCAGCGACTTGACAGAAAGAGAATTGCGGACTGAGGAATGGTGAGAAAAGTTGGTGATGAGAGAAAACAGGTAGAAAAAGGGGTTAATCCAGGAATGATAATATTGTAATGATTAATTATATATTACACAATTCAGATACTTTCATCATCATTCATGCAAACCTGTTTCATACCATTCGGAATTCATCCCCAGATTAGGTATGCTATCTATGTAATATAAAAATGGTGCAGATTTTTAAACAACGCTTTATCATTTTCCTGAATAGATTCCCCTTCGGCGTACATCACCTGAATAGTTGTACCAAAAATTCAAATGGTGAAGCGATTTCCTCACCGTTCATGTTTCTATGCAAATCCCTCCCTTTCTTTTCATATATATATATTTTTTTTCTCGTATGCGTTAGTCTGCAGATTTGGTCGAATTGAATCTTATCAGCCTTAATATCGTTTTAATTACTAACGAATGTTTGAAATCCATTTGGAAAATAGCATATAATTATTTGTCGCAGATGAATTTAAACGATATTGTAAAAGAAATCCTCTTACCGCTTCGCTGTCTCGTTTCGCCTCTCGGACCAGGCTTCATATTCATATATATTATTATTGATGTCGGGGTCAAGTGCAAACATTCAATTAGCATCGTCCCACCGCTTGTATCCCTTCCCCTATTTATCCTGTAAAATGTTATTTGTAGTAAGCGAGTATTCGCTCTCGCGAACGACCTTATTACCAGCAATAACACTGATGTTCCTCTAATATGTTGCAGGTACTGGAGTCGAGTTTTCCGAAAAGGAATACGGAATTTATGCAGTTTGATGAGTTGCAGGTAGGACGAAGTATAAAACATACAAATGAACCAACAGTGCGAGTTTTAGCCTGGTGTTAATGACGCAATTATCATCCTGACAACGTTTCTACATATTTACTCAGCCATTATCAGTATTGTTCCATAATTTCGTTCCCGTTTCCATCTTTTTTTTGGATTGGCCGGATTTAGCGGAGTAACACTCCCTGTACATAAATAATAAATATATTAAATTAAATTTTTTCTTCTATAGCCCTGGATTTGAATCATTGTGTGTATCCCCGGGGGACTTATTACTCGCACGATATGACACAACTCGTCATTTCAATCTTTAGTCCCTGTGGTTCATAATGTGGTTATTCCAAGGATTAATCTGATACTGACGTCAAGAAGCCCTCAGCATATAAGTTATTTGGTGTTCAATTCTCTTCCGGCTCATCTTAGATTTTCAGAGCATACCTACCACCCGTTCTGCCTTCAAAAGACAAATATTTACTTGGCGAATTGATTTGGGACCCGATAATGCAGAAAGCCTGTTAAGAGGTACTTATAATGTATACAGTAATACATAATTGTGTGATATGGTACTGAATAGTGTGAGTTTATATTTCTTTATTTTGTGGATTATGAGAGTAATGTAGATGTTCCGTGAAAATGGCGAAATTTTTATTTTATTTTAAATTGAGTAGGTAGCTTTATTGTTTGGATTATTTTGGTTTATTATTTTCACTAATGAACCTTTGGAATCGAGCATGAAAAAAGTAATTTTCAAGTTATGAAAATGTAATTTAAAAAATGCTGTCTGTCCGCCGTACGCCGTACACCGTACGTCGTAGTTCGCACTTTTCTTAGTTACCATGAACCGAAATGAATGAAATTTGGTTTGTAGGTCCGGTTCGGGGTCTAATTGGTCCTCGAAGCTCGGCGTTACTGTCAATCATCTCTAATGGGTGAAAAATAAGGGTTGACATTTTCAGAACGCCGTAGCTCGGAAACTCAATGAAGGGTATGGTTTTTTCTACGTTTTTAGATTGATCTTGAACTAAAGAATTTTTTGAGACCACCCGGAGTATTGTACTACCAGTCGTTCGTTTGCACCGAAAAGCTTCGTCAACATGATCATGATCAAACGGTATAAATCCGGCTCAGATATCATTGCTAAGGAACACCTGATTATAATCACGGATGGCTGTATGAAGTCGAGTTGGTTGTTCTGTGACATTATTCCATTTGAAAAATAGTGGCTCTTTTGGATTTTGTTGATAGGCACTTTCGTAACTTGAACAAACGTTGAAGTATTATCGGGTACGTTATTACACAACGGTAAATTGTTACACAACGGTTTATTATACTATCTGCGCAGAAGGGGGTTTATTATACTATTATACTTATGCTTCATGAATAACTACAAATAATTAATGATCGAATTATTGAATCCCGCGCATTTTTATGAAACTTCAATTCCCGAGCCGGCTCCAGTACTCCATTTAGGGCTTTCCTGGAGGGAGCTCGAGGGTACTGACCACAGAAAACAGTGATCTACGCAGAAGGGGCATCTGTACAGGTAAATAATAAACCGTTGTGTAATCAAATGCAGCATTTGTATTTCAAATCAAAGCCTTGCGACTCAGGCTCGACAATACTGGCGTTGCCTGCAGGCGAGCTATAATTATTCGGTCCACGGAGAAATTTAATTATATTATTTGAGATTTTTTTGTTTATTGAATAAATACTTACTCTCTCTCTCTCTCTCTGTCGACTGCACATGGTTATCAGAGTTGAATAGCCAATCGCTGGTCGGCTAAGAACATGCAAGCATTTCAGAGCTTGTATGGGTACTTTGATAAGGATAAAAGGGCAATCAGACTCAGAACTGTTTTTAAACACAAATGTAGGTATCTGGCAGTTTACAGCACTTTATTAAGCCTTCAAGTGACTTTCAACAAGTAATTTATTGACCCGGTATAAAATCAAAACTTGCTGTCAGTTAGGTACCTAGTAAGGAACGTCTCAAATGGACTGAAAAACCTTATTCCATTCTGTAGTAGCTTCACTTGGCTTGTACCTTCACTTGGTTTGTGGAAACCGCATGTTGTAATAGCCGTGCGATTTAGGGACTTCTACTTTGTGTGTATAGTTCAATAAAATAATTATGTTTGATTGATTTCGAATTCTCCACAAATATAATTCATTCATACTAAGCAGGTAGTAGAAGAAACTTGATCACAGACACAAAAACATGCAAGTTATTACACAAGGGTTTATTATTTACCTGTACAGATGCCCCTTCTGCGGCATCACTGGTTTCTGCGGTCAATAACTATGCCCTCACGCTTTCCCCAGGAAAGCCATAAATCAAGTAGATGTCACTAATAATCCTAGCGTAGAAGATCTGGAGAACCTCCAGATTTCAGCTCATTACGACCATTCATTCGGATAATTCGCTTGTCAAGGGTTGGCGGACACACAGACATGCTACCAGGTTTTTTAAAGGAAGATCTCAAACGCAAAACGCGAGCGAAAATTTTGATTTTGGACGTCATAATATTTGTTTTCTCCCAAAAGTGATCACAAGGCTTCCACTATGTTGGAAGACGTGAAAAATAAAACACGTTGCGCGTTTCTTCGGATTTGAATTTTCGAGGACTGGGTTGAAATAATTGATTTTCTTCTGGAAAAGTTATCTTGGAAGGGTTAATATAACGTCGGCAAACTCGCCGGTCTGCGGAGCTCCCCTCAATGTTTCATGGCAACGTCGCTCGAAACGGCCACCCGGAATCCTGAAGACTTGACGGCTTAGGGGATGAGGGAATGTTTATTTGATGCGAAATAAAATAATGTGATTAATCCAAGCCCTCACAAGACGAGAGGAACTCCCGAGTTTATTTGGCTAATGGGTCGGCCATACTGAATCAACTTCCTCTCTCTCAGGCGCTGTTTTCGCTTGGAAACCGCTCACTCTCCACATCTCCCCATCCAGTGGCAAGCAATGATGTCACCCCCCTCCCCTCAGAAAAAGGAAAAATCTCCCGTGTTTTTTCCCCCTGAAAACGACCGACGGCTCTCAGCATCGAGTTACCTACTCATTACGCATCCACGAAGCCTCCTCCTTCAGTGGTAGTCTGACTGTGCGGTAACGGAGATGGAGGGGTTTTCGGACTTTCCAAAAGGGGGAAAAAATACTCTGGGAACAGACGGAAAAATAATAGCGATGAAGAAAAGTTACGTCCGTAGCGAGCAGCTGGTGAGTATCCCATCACCGAAAAAATAAATATCCTCCGACTCGGTCCTCAGTCATTTGTTACCAGCTCTAATAGCTGGCCGCCTCCGTTGACATTTTGCTTGCTAATACATTTTCATTTTTTCCCCACACCTTTTACCGCGGTCCGCTCCCAGCTTCCTCTTCATCTTCCCGCCACCTGCCGGGTTTCGATATTGAGCGGGTTGCAGCTCGTTGGTCTCCACTGGGTGCTTTACACTTCTTTTGCAGTTATTGACCCAGCTATTGGCGCCTTTATTTGCCCGGAACTTCTGTGTACTAGTAGGGTAACGAATCATCAGTTCCACATTGACGAAAATTATGTTGAATCATCTGCATTGAGTGAGTTGTGCCCTAGACATACAGTAACGAGGAACTTGCACACATATGAAATTCTGTGTAAAACCTTCTTTTATTCTACGCCAGACCACCTACTGTTCACGAAAATATGATCAAATATGACAACACTGTTGTTGTAATAATTAAAACCGAATTTGAAAATTGGGAGAAGGGGAAGCTGCGCGAAACGCTCCGTGATTGGTTGACGAGCGTGTGACGTCACAGGCCTCTAATCCCCGGAGGAAAAGGCGATTTCCATGGTTCTCATCATCCAACAACTACATTCATGTAACAAGTTTCTTTTTCGTTATTTTCCGCGATGCTTCAACATCTTCTACGCAACAGAAGTGACAACAACGCATTATCATACTGTATATCACAAAAATAAAATATCTCGAAGAAGAAGAAGAATGGAACCGACAAACAAAAAACAAAAAAACAAAGCTGGACGGATTGGATGCAGAAATCAGAAAGTTCGCGGTGGTATTCCTTCATATTTTGTCGTTATTCCTTAAAAATTTCGTACGATTGCACAAATATTATATTGTGCCAGCTCAGCTGCTGAATCGCCCGAAGTTTGACCCCAGAACCATCACAGGCCAAATCAACTGAGAGGCGGTAAGCTGAAAGACTCCTCATACCAATCCTTCACTTCAGGTATTTTGTCCATTATTGCAATTATGGTTGCATCAATATTGAGTACACCATGAAACGTTGAATGAACAGCACCAAAAAGTCGCGAAAACAGCCAACTATTCACTAACGTGAAGTGCACAGGGGAAGTGTTTGGTGGATCCTGACATAGACACGCGAGATGTGACGTCACGCTCGGCGAGTGGGCGGAGTCAGCTGAAAGTTATTCCTTAAAAATTTCGTACAATTGCACAAATATTATATTGTGCCAGCCGTTTTGGCGGGCTCTCAAAAATTCAGATTTCTTTTTTTTTTCTTTCATCGTTCTTCTTCAAATTCAATCCTCTTTTGATTTCCGCAATAAAAAAAATTTTTGCAAGTTCCTCATTCGCAAAGCCAAGGAACCCGTGTTCATTTGGAATCACTGAGGTTTTTGAAAAAGCGGGATTCGCGAATTATCAGGATATTACAGTACTCCATAAATTTTGTTCAAAGCAGATTCTATTGCGGTGCAGGTATAGATGTTTGACTACAAATAGTAGCCCCCCCCCCCATCCTTACCATCATTATCACCCTGTCGGGCCGATAGAGTTCACGCACTTCCAATTGGCAATTTGTGGTGCGAGGGAATGAATCCCGAGTAGAAGTGATGGGCTGCGTATGCGTCAGGAACTGGATTTGGGGTACAGTTTGTTGTACGAATAGAAGTATCGTCCGGAGTAGTAGGGAGGAATCGAAGGCGGAGTTGGGAGCATGCGGGTCCCCCTTCCATCTCTCCTGCAATACCGTGGGGTGCAAACTTCCTGGAGATACATGGCCACTCCACAACCCTTCTAATTGATATAGTAGGTACTGCACTCATTAAGATAAGCCAACTCCAAGAGCTGTTGTGACCGAGAGGAACGGAGAAATGGAATTAGGCTCCTTGCGGGTTCTAAGTTTCCGGTCTTCGCCCTCAATTTAACGTATTAAGCTTACGTTCTTCGTACCCTCTGCCGAAAGCTTCCTGGCACCAGGGTGTTCTCCGTTTCACTGCTTAGCATCCCGGGGCAGCTGCGGTTTTCTTCAGTCTCAACCCCCTCATCCCGATGGCTGAAGTATCACTGTAGCGGGGAGGCCCTGTTTCTCGTCCGAGTTCCGACAACTATGCGTTGAAACGTCTGGGCGGGATATAATGAGAAGTTCTAGTTGCTACAAGTTCTGTCCAGGTGCCGCTGTTGCGTGATTAAGTTTGTATAGGTACTCTGCTAAGGAATCACAAGTTACAGGCACATCAAGCTATGTTTCCGCCCCCGCTCCGTAAATAACTTCTGAGCAATATCTACCAGCTTCATTCTACTTGCTCTCACTCACTTCTCATCACTGCTTGTCATTCTTTGAGACCGCCCGTAACAATAAGCTCAGAGGGCTGTCTCTCTCTCCTGAGTGCCAACAACTCCGCGTTGAGACGTTTGAGCGGATTATTGAGGATTTTCCGTAGGTGGTTAGGTAGGCGAAACGAGTTCATACCGGGTACTGAATGTACTAATCAAGCAGTACAAGCACATCAAGCAATGCAGCCGTCCTCCGTTTTGTACAGTATGTACCACATTCTACATACTTGCTCCAACTCACTCACTGCTTGTCATTACCACTAACGTCTGCCACCTCTACTCTTCACTTCCCCCAAGCAAGACACACATTCCATCAGGTGCAGCTAGTACTCGTAGCAGGAATTACGGGAAAGTTTGGAGGTGAAGTCAGAAGCCCCATCACCTTCTTAATATGTGTTTTAAATTTTATTTGTTTCGTTGTACGAACATTATCATCTTTTTTGTTGTTACTTAATTGCGATTTTTTAAATGTTAAATGTAAGTAGTTTTTGTAACAATGGTTACCTACCTACTATTTATTTATCTTCTTCCCAGGTTTTCAATTTGTTTAAATTGCGTTGAAAATTGCTATTCTTGCAGCTTCAAAATTCGTCCCCTCTTGTCCAGTTTAGAAATTAACGTAAAATATTCAAATTGATAGAACTTCCATGTTTGCCCATTACAAAGATTATTACGAATCTGTTGGCGCTGACTTCTATGGAAGTGCTAACTACGTGTCCACCTATCACGCTGTAAAACAGACTTACCTGTAAAACAATAAACAAAAGACAGAAGAGTTAGACGAACATGTTCCACAAAAAACATGTGGAAAAACGCTACAAATTATTACACAACTGTTTATTATTTACCTGTATAGATGCTCCTTTTGCGTAGATCGCTGTTTTCTGTGGTCAGTACCTACCCTCGTGCTCCTCCCAGGAAAGCCCTAAATCGAGTAGATACTGTAACCGGCCCAGAAATTGCAGTTTCATGAAAATGCGCGGGATTCAATAATTCAATCGTTAATTATTTGTTGTTACTCATGAAGCATAAAGTTTGTTCAAGTTGCAAAAGTATCTATCAACAAAATCCAAAAACAACAAACAAAACAATGGACAAAGTCCATTCTTCAAAACAACCAACTCGTCATCATACAGCCATCCGTGATAGTCAGGTGATACCTAGCAATGATATTATCTGGGCCTGATTTATACCGTTTCATTCACGGTCATGTTGACGAAGCTTTTCGGAGCGAATGAACGGCTGGACGTACAATGCTCCGGGTGGTCTCAACAGATTCTTTAGTTCAAGATAAATTTGAAAACGTGAAAAAGACCCATACCCTTCTATTGAAAGTTTTCGAGCTACGGCGTTCTGAAATTTTCAACCCCTATTTTTCACCCCTTAGAGATGACTGACAGTAATGTCGAGCTTCACGGACCAACTAGACCCCAAGTAGTAGGATCTACAAACCAAATTTCATCGATTTTAGTTCATGGTAGCTAAGAAAAGTGCGAAGTATGAAGGACGGACAGAAATTTTTTTATTCCATTTTCAGATTCTGCATACCTTGAAACGGAAACCATCAAATTTTGAGGGGGGGGGGGGGGTAAATTTTTGTTTCATGCTCGATTCCAAAGGTTCATTATTGCAAATAATAAACCATCACTATTTAAAATAATGTACCAAAAATTTTGTTTTTCGAAAATAGTCGATTTTTGCTGGCAAATATCTCGAAAACTAAGACATATAAAGAAAGCTAGTATAGCCATTTTGTAGGGAATTTGATTAGTTTTTCTTCATCTTCTTCTCCTCACAACTTACCGTTTTCGAGATATGAGCAAAAATCTGAAAAAGGCCTCCCCTTACCCCAATGCTAGGGGTCGGAACTTTTAGTATGTTTACCTCCACCACCCGCAACACATTCCAGAAGGGAAACATTATCCACTGTTCCTTGTCCTGTACAACCAGTTTTCGGTCATTCATTGACTGGACTAATACCCCACAGTCAGTTCAGGCGGTACCATCCCTTCCTAGGAAGTCGAAACCGACGACCTTTTTCTTCCCAAAGAAGTCGATGGACAACGCCGGTAAGATAACAAAGCGTTAGAGTGAGTAGTTACCCAAACACGGAACGCATCAATCGAGAAAGAAAACCCTAAGGTTGTGGTGGTCACTTTTTGCTCCTCTCGTCGACCCTTGAATGTGAACGGTGTGGTAAAAATAGCGAGTTTCATGGATAATTGATTGCCCGGTTGGTGTATCATCGTTGATAAAAGAAATTGTTCATGCATCGCCGAGGATGGGCTGTGACTAACTAAAATCGCCTAGGCAGTTGTAGGCACTGCCTTGTTCTACCAGTGGCCGTCGATTATGCATGATCAAACGCCTCCTTTTTCCCAGACGTCACTCTCGAGTCTCTTTGTCGGGCAACTTGTTTATGAAAATAGGAGAAGAGTAAGGGCCGCTCCTAACCGTCGCATGAGGGTAAATCGGTCTTTTTCCAGAGTTTCTGTTTTGTTACGTGGCTGAAAACTATTGGGCGAGATCGGAATACCCCTGTCACTCTGCAATGGGTCCCGGTTGTTGTGATCGCGGATCTAGTGACCACCCTTTTGTAGTAACCAGAACCTTCGCGACGGAATTGCACTCATCTAAACACTTAGTTTGTGGGTACGGGAGATGATGCGACCGTCTCAACAAATTTATTCAATACACATGTTTATATAGTTGAATATTTTTGTAATTTCAGTTTAATCTTAGCATGTGTAATTTATTGTGCCATTTCATATTATGTACACAAATATGCTGTTTACCTGTACTAACTAGGAATACGGGGACGTGTTGAATTGGGCAACTACCGCCACTCTAGCACAAGTTTGTAACGAGTTGTCGCTATACATAAATTTCATATGATGAGCATTATTTTGTATTTTTTCAAATAATAATGTTACAAGTTTTTTATAATTTATAATTTCCATCAATAAAGCTATATTAAACATTTAAAAAAAGGAGGAAGTTGTGTAATGAAATTTTTTTATTGCATTTTCGGATTCTGCGTACATTGAATCGTAAGCCGTCAAATTTTGAGGTGGGGTGGGGGATTGTTTTCATGCTCAATTCCAAAGGTTCATCTTCGGTTCCGTGTCTGTGTCTGTATGTATGTGGTCAATTCCCTTTAACGCCCATCACTACCCAAAATCATGGTAGAAATGGGTTGAAATTTTGAGGGTAGGTGCGGGCTGGGTCATAGATGGTCCCTCAATAAAATCATTGGAATTGTACTGTATCTTTCGTCCGCGAATGCGCGAACATGAAATGTTGACTATTTTCTGGAACGCTTCCAACATGCGAAAAATAGTCTTAGAGAGCGGAAATTTTGAGGGTACACGCGGATTGGATCGCAGATGGTCCCATATCAAAATTATTGACATCCGCATATTCCCAAGCGTCAGATCCTTGTAGGGCCCACAACTACCCTGCAAATCATCTTAAAGTGGTGACATTTGGAAGATAGAGGGAGCTGTGGTGTTGGATGGTCTCAAATGCATGCAACCCATGCATGGATACTCAACTACTCTATATGTCCTTGTGATTCGGCTCGAATTGGCAGACCTTTTTTTTCATGCTCGATTCCAAATAAAAGGTTCGTTCATTATTGAAAATAATGAACCAAAATCACTAGGTAGATAGTATAGTGTATGGAGGATGCTCTGTTATAATATATCCATGTAGCAGTGTTGTGTGTCAGCTATGTGTACATCCCAGACTCACTCTTGTTTGGAAAGGAATAATAGCTGGGGATCCCTCCACACATGTGGCTTAATGTATCGGGTGCTCAAACGGTAGCGACAAGGCGAGCCGGGGCCTAGCTAATGCGGGACCCATCTGAGATCAGGCTTGGGACATAATCAACGGAGATTGGGCGAATAGAGTACGGTGTTTGGAAGGGGGGGGGGGGGGGGGGGGTTAATACTCCATCTGAAGGGCACGACGCCGTCGTATATGTGCTCCGACGGGTTACCCTCATCCGCCTTTTATTTATAGTTGTGTAGTTTTGTAGCTCTGAGACGGTAGTAAATGAACAGGATCGTTACGGGGGCATCTCCAAGTTGATTCCAAGGCGTTAAAATTGTTGGTACTGGATCGAATCTTCAAAACATTGTAAGCCAAGATAACACCAGTTTCCTGTTGGTGGGGGGGGGGGGGGGGGGGGGGGGCTTCAACATTTTGAACACTTCTGGAGGAAAATGAGCTCTTTCATTGGGTCCAAAATTATAGTCCATACAATTTAGGAAAATGTTCGGAGTTTGAACCCATGTAGCTAGATGTTACTAATTTCATTATGAAGGTACCTATATGTATCTCTGGACACTAGAAATCGTTTATAAAAATATAACTACCTTTTAGATCTACATTAGTCAACCGTTCGTTAATAACGACAATTCTTAGTAAATATTTCAGTATCTTGTCACGACAGCCAGCTGAGTCTTAAAAACGTCTAGTTTTTTATATAGGTATCAACCTCATTTACAACAGTTAATAGCTAGGGGTAAACTGATGGTGATCACTACCAGTTTACTATCAGTTTATCAGTTCATCTCTCGATGACTCGAAGCAACCAGCGCAATTCTGAACCACTGACGATTCTGTGCATTCTGTACGTGTCATGCAGCATGACCATGTGAGCGATTTTTCGCACTGCCATTCTCTTAACATTTTTGTTGGTTTGGTGACAATTTTCGGTGAGAAACCAACCCGAAAAACTCGGATTTCATTTTCGAAAATTTCTCATCTCCGAACTCATTCATTCGTTATCACCCTCAACATTTTGGTGAATTTTGATGATACATAACTTTATGTACATCTATGTTGTGTCATTAATAAATTTAAAAAACTCGTAAATTCACGCATTGAAAATTTTCGACCCCTTGCAGTAACGCATTTTAAATGAAAATCTAAAAGACGATCAAATTCGAGTTTTTGCGGATAAGCATTTGTAACAATGGCAGACATCACCAAAAATGTATATAAATTCACCGGTATGGAATGATGACTCAAGACAGGAAACTCCGTTTCGATGGTCAAACATATTTCCCTCGCATAAAAGGGTCAAATTTAGTCTTTGTGGAGTCAAAAATGGAAAAACTCATTAAAAACCAACTGAAACGTCAAATTTTCAAAATTCGCCCTTATGTTAAATGCTGTATTTTTTAGCTCAGTTTTCTGAGAAAAGTCATACTGAAATTCCTACCGCACAGTTAATCTTTTGCTCATTGAATTGTTTGATGTCTTGTAAAATGATGGAGTTGCCGTAAAAATAACTGCCGAGGCAGCGAGAGAAAAAATGAATTAAGAGGTCTCGGGTCGTCTAATTGTAGGGCAAACTCACATCGTTGAAGTTGGCGATGATTGATTGCCGCATTCCGAGAACGGAGAGTATTCAAATGGAGGATGTTTCCTTTGGGCGGCCGTGTGGAATATTATTCGCGCGAATTATTCCGGAAGGGTTGGAACCCGTAGCTCCCCTTGTTGGGTATGAATGTATAGTCTACGGCGAGGGGTCCATGATGAACTGCTATTGACAGGAGCTACGTGTCGCGAGATAAGCCCATCCTTTACCCTCACACCCTCCCGCGGCTGCTATCCTTCCCCGCCCCTGCCTCAGACCAGCCTTTTCCTCTTAAACTCGCCTCCGGGGTGCCCCTCCCCCCCCCCCCCCCGTCCCAGGATTCTCGCACCCTTCGAGAAATCGATGTATCACGGCGGAGCATTATGTGACTCAAAAGGCGATAAACTAAATATTTATGTGCTGGTACAAGTTGGGGCATGTGCTCCCCAGAGCCGTTCGGGATCGCGGCAGACATCTTCAAAATGATAATGAGGCTCGAGGTTTCAATGAATTCGTAATTTGAGCCGCCCTGTGTCGTACATCACCCAACCTCCTGTTCGACGTTATGTTCTGAGCGCCCTAAAGCGTTGAGGAACAACCCCGAGACGGATACTGTCATAATCCTCTGAAAACGTAATCCGATAACAAAAACATGATGTGCAGTAATTTAAATACATATTTTTGATCGTTACCACCAATATTGGCCCCCAAAACACGATTTAGGCTCCTATTTTTGACAACTTATCTTACCGTGGATAGTGCAATTTAATTATCTTGATTCATCTGTTAACACTACTTCCAGTTTTATTATACAAATTTATGGTGATTTCAGACAATTTCCCAGGTTTTTGGCTCATAAAAAAATGAATTTTGGGAACTGAACCTTCGTTACAACCTCAATTCTTCACTCGTTGGCCAAAATCAATTTCATATTCGGTCTTCTCGCCCTAAAAACCATGGAAGACAATACCTCACAAGCTCATATTCACTAAAACTTCAAGCAAAAAACCCTATTTTTACCTCCATTTTTCACTGTGAACACACCTCGGTGTATTCCTATCGGGCTGCCGAGCTTCGGAGCACATCTAGGACCCAAGTGAAGGCCTGTGTGCGAAAGAACAACGATTTTAGACCGAAATTTAAGGCAAATTTAAGTGAAACTTCGTTAGAACCTCAATTCTCCGCTCGTTGGTCAAAATCAACTTCATATTCGGTCTACTCGCCCTAAAAAAAACATAGAAAACGATACATCGCAGGCTCATGTCACTAAAACACCAAAAACCTTATTTTAACACCCATTTTTTTACCCATAACACCCTTGGGTATGTTTGATCGGGCTGCAAAGTTTCGGGACACAACTAGGGCCCACGTGAAGTCTGTGCGCTTAATAACGACTTTTTTAGACCGATAGTAAAATTGATATATGGATAGTCCGGCGGACGGCGTACTGTTTGACGTACGGTGGATGGACATTGGATTTTTGGTATCTACGCACGTTGAAACGCAAAAGAAAAAAAATTGAGGGGGGTGTTCGAAAATGTTTTTGCTGAGCATAGGTCTATATTATTCACGGAATAATTAAAGAAATTGGAGAATAAATAGAAGTTACAGTCATGCAGCATGACGATGTAATTGAATTTTCGAAGTTGTCGCCTTTCACCTAATTTGGTCGTCATCAACTCATACCTGCTTTCGAGTGCAATCACGTAGTACAAACATTCTGACGGAATTTCGCTCTTTATTTCCCACAGCATACACACACGTGATATTTTTATTTGAATTTTATTCAGATTTTTCTGTACAATTGCGATTACAACAATACTGCCCCCTGCAGGCTAGCCTGGGCTGGGGGGAGGAGTTTGACTACAAATTATCGTTGTCAGCTCCACAATCGTTATGTCAATAATAATCAATTATAATAATAATAATAAATCATCTGTTATATAGAAAAACAAACAAACTTCCTGTTAATTATTGTTATTTAAGAAAAAAAATTTTAAAGAAAAAACATCGACGAAACGAAAAGTATTACTAGTGCGTAATGAAGCTTCGAGTAGGAATTTTTTGAATGCGACGACGGAGTATGCATATCTGATGGAAGGGTGTTAAATATTCTGATCCCCCAATAATCGAAGGACCTCTGGACCGCCAGTGGTGTGACGAAATGGAGGTCGCAGTAAAAAACGGCCTAGTACCCCGATCTAGTTGCGCCGTCCACCATAAATGGATTTTCGCCAGTTTGTATTCTTTAAAAAATCTTGATAAGTAGGTATGTCATGTCCTTCACTTTCAATACTTTAAATTGCTCAAGTAGCTTCTCCGTTGGGAATCTTCTGTTTTCATTCAAGAGTACTCTAATCAACGATTTCTGTACTTTAATGCAACAAACCAATCACCATCACGTCATAGACCCCCCCCCCCCCCCCAGCCACCTCCACCATACATGATTATGGGTTGCGCATAACAAAACATTCTACGATTATCGTATAATGATAACCTGTTCATATGAAAAACAACTGCCAATTTTAATGGCGCATAGATGGGACCGCCAGTCCAGAGCCTGACACTCCATAATCGAGTTTATCGATCATCATACAAATACCATCGTGTGGTTATAACGAAAGGTGTGTTATCGTCAAGCCGCGAAACACAGGCCCTTCGTCCCCAGCAAGTGATTTTGTTATTAATCGGCGCCGAACACGATAATGCACTCAGCGTGAGAGGCGCGATCAATCCAAGGGTTTTGCAACCGTTTAGTGCAGAAGGGAGTTGGTTATATATGAAATCCCGGCCGTTAATCCGCCTCCGTGAAAGGATTTCTTTGTTTCCGATCGCCGCTTCTCCGCCCGCGGTTTTGTTGTTTTGTTTATTTTTATTTACCTTTTTTTCTTTCTTTGAAAATCCGTATCCAAACGAAACAGCGTCCCTGAGCGGGCAAAACCCTTCCGCGGACTCCGGTCCGCATTTCACTTTCCCGCTAAATTCATTTTCCGTGTTTTTTCTACCATTATAGGAAAAGATAAACAATTCAGATTTGAACCGTTTCGCTCGTTTGGTTTGGGTTAATTCAGGATATCGGTGGTCATACCAGCAAAGTTTGTGGGGAATGTTGACATTTTTGTTTATTAGTGCGACAAAATGTAGTTATTAGTTTTATGCATTCGTGTATAAGTACATCAGAACTTCTATGACAGTAAAAAGTGTTACATAAATGTAGACGGTAGAGAGAGGTACATGCAATGTGAATTTACCCCATGTCTGTATAGAATCGAGGTAGGTGTCTAGACATATTTATCTACACGTTAAAAGTTAAACATTCAACAGACTCATACGTATCTCTTTAATGCCGACGTCACATCTTTGGAAAATACGGTTAGTGCCACGTTCAACCCTACCTCGTACACTTATGGTTCGTTGACGTTTTCACGAAACGGTCTGACCGACAGACATAACGGAACCATAATTGTTCAGAATGCTTTAAAATGCAACAAAGAAAGTGAAAATGTTGACATTGGAGGACATCTTTTTTCAACTTATTGTACGAATATTGGGCTTCCCCATCTTTTGAGGAAGAAAAAAAGAAAATAAATAAAAGCGGAGTTATATAAAGGTTGTGTAATGTTTATATATCCATTAGCACAACATACTGATATACCGTTTTCGGCGATCAATCCATTACAATAACCCATAAGGTATCATTATGTATAATCATTACTTATCGCATCATATCCATCTTAAAGGTATTGACACATCCGTGGAACATATCGATTCACTGACATGCCTTCACGAGTTCTTTGTTATTGATGGTTTGATCCCCGAAACCAGTATAATAGTATTTTTTGTAGATAAGTGAAAATAGGTACTGCCTAACCCGTTTTGTTTTATTATTCTCAATAATGAACGTTTGGAATCAATCGAGCATGATAAAGGAAAAAAAAAATTAACGCCCCCTCAAAATGTTATGGTTTCCGTTGCAAGGCACACAGAATCCGAAATGGGATAACAACATTTCTGTCCGTACGCCAGTCGCCTTACTTCGTTTTGGTTTATTGTTTTCAATTATGAACCTTTGGAATCGAGCATGGAACATTTTTTTCAACCCCCCTCAAAATTTGATGGTTTTCGTTTGAAGGTATGTAGAATCCGAAAATGCAATTAAACAACGCTGCAAATCCCTGCACAACGGTTTATTATTTTGTACAGAATACCCTTCTGTTACAGATCACAAGTCTCCGTATAGCTAACCCTTCTATATAACATATGTACACGTACAAATATAATGTAGATCGCAGATCCTCCGTAGTTAGTACCTAACCCCGTACTCGTTACTAGGTACCTACCTAAATCACGAGTTAAAAGCTGCTAAAATAATACAGCCGATGACAAACATTAACTAAAACGGCAAAAAGAAACGCAAATAATGAAGTAATGACCCTCTGGTCCCGTTGTGTAATAACTTGCCCATCAATAATACTTCAACGGTTGTTCATGTTGCAAAAGTACCGATCAACAAAATCCAGCCCCTTCTTGGTAGAAGAACCGTTGTGTAATAATTTACCGTTGTGTAATTTACCATTATGTAATAATTTACCGTTGTGTAATAATTTGCCATTGTGTAATAATTTATACCCATCCATAATACTTCAACGTTTGTTCAAGTTTCACAAGTACCTACCAACAAAATCCGATAGCCCATCACTTATCAAAATGAAATAATATCGCAGAACAACCAACTCGACTTCATACAGCCATCTTTGATTATAATCCCTAGTGATGATATCCCGGCCGGCTTTATACCGTTTGATTCACGTTCGTGTTGACGAAGCTTTTTGGTTCACACGAACGGCTGGACGTACAATGCTCGAGGTGGTCTCAAAAAATTGTTTAGCTCAAGACAAATTTAGTAACGTAAAAAAACCATACCCTTCCATAGGAAGTTTTCGAGCTACGGCGTTCTGAAAATTTCAACCGCTATTTTGAACCCCTAAGGTGGGATTCGAATGACGCGGCCGAAGCGACTGTAGCCGCGCGGCTGCAACCGCGCGGCTGTGAAGTAGGACTGCTTTAACAGTAATACAATGGAACCCATTCGAATGGCGCGTTTGCAGCCGCGCGGCCGAAGCGACTCGAACGAGGCGGCTCGGAGTCGCGCGGCTCAACTGCTCGGGGAGCAGTCTAGCCGCGTCCTCCCACGCGGCTGGAAAGTCGAGAGAGTAGTTCACAAGAAAAATTCTCAAGACAGAGCCAAATTATTATCGACCGTACTTGCTAAACCCACGGAAGAGGACCCCATTGACACATTTTTCAAAAGTATGGCTATGTCGGTTAAAAAATTGTCCCGTACAAATCAAATCCGTGCCAAAATGCAAATTTGTGAGATTTTGGTCAACTCGAGCTGTCTGAAATCTCTTCCCGCCCTCCCACAGATTCTGCACCGGACCTGCACCTCACAACAGTACCTGCTTCCGCCGCCGTCGACAATGAACTTCAGTTAATCACATATATGCGTCTGGCCGTTATTTCACTTGAGTGTTGAATTTAGAATACCTACCTTTTATCTTTTTTTTGTATAAATTTAATAAAAATTTGAAATAATAAATATTATTGCGATTAAATTGCTTTACCTGAGCGTAACTCCCATGTTTTCAGCAGGGCTGATGGGTTGCTTGACGTTGCCACATGACTCGCTTGTTATTTTTGGTTCAATAAGTGATAACACATGTTGAACTGTTCAATATTTAACCGGAAAAACTTCCTGAACACGTTTTCATCCTTCAGAAGGTGCTTCTTTATAAGAATGTTCTGAAACCCCTCGGTTTCTCTCGCCAAGTATATTGGGTGAGGATTACGCCTGTTTTGGTTTATTATTCTGTGAATAATACAGCTAGGTATGTAGGTATTCGCTCAGAAAAAATTTTTATAACACCCCCTCAAAATTTGTTCTTTTACGTTTCAAGATGCATGGATTCCAAAAATGCAATGTCCGTCCGCCGTCCACCGTACGCCGTACGCCGTCTGCCGTCCGCCGTATCACGTGTACCGGCTTCATTTTTGGTCTAAAAAAGTCGTTCTTTCGCACACATGCTCCATTTGGGCCCTAGTTTGTCCCGAAACTTTTCAGCCCGATCGGAATATACCCAGGGATGTTATGAGTGAAAATGTGCACAAAAATAGGTACTTTTTGTGTGTTTTAGTAACATGTTAGTAACATGAGCTTTTGAGGTATCGTTTTCCATGTTTTTGGGGACGAGAAGACCGAATATGAAGGCGATTTTGACCAAAGAGTGGAAAATCGAGGTTCTACCAAATGTTCAGCTCCCAAAATTAATTTTTTATGTGTCAAAAACCTGGGAAATCGTCTGAAATCACCATCAATTTGTATAATAACACTGTAAGTAGTAAGTAAGTGGATCAGGACGATTAAATGGCACTACCAATGATCAAAGATAAATTGAAGAAAAAAAAGGAGCGTACCTAATTCGTGTTTTAGAGGCCAAAAATGGTAGAAACCATCAGAAATAGCTATTTCAATTATTTCACCTGAAATAAACAATAAATGAACAGCCAACATTTCTGTAGGTATGTCCAGTAGAATAATAAACCCTTGTGACATAGACTTTGCAGCGTTTTTCATAAGGTCCAGCAGCAGTAGCTCTTCTTCTTCCTCTTCCTGGACTAACGACGACACCAATTGCAGCGATGTGCTCTCCATGGCGTTAACGTAGGTACTAAAGTCAAGCAATCGGAAGTCACGTGTGGCGTTCATAGCGGCTAGAATCGCGAGATTGGAAGTCATATACGCGTCTCTGGGTCGCGCGGCTCGAGTCGCACGGCTCCGGTCGCGCGGCTACAGTCGTTCCAGCCGCGTCATTCGAATCCCACGAGATGACTGACAGTAACGCCGAGCTTCGAGGACCAACTAGACTCCGTAAGGAACCTATAACCCGAATTTCATCAATTTTGTTTCATGGTAACTAAGAAAAGTGGCCAGTACGGCGGACAGACAGAAATATTTTTGTTGCATTTCCGGGTTCTACATACCTTGAAACGTAAACCATCAAATTTTGTGGTGGTTTGTGGAAGTGGGGGGGGGGGGGTTAGATTTTTTTTTTCATGCTCGATTCCAATGGTTCATTATTGGAAATATAATAAACCAAAATTTCTGTCCGTCCGCCGTACTGAGCAGATTTCTTAGTTACCATGAACAAAAATTAACGAAATTTGGTGTGTAGGTCCCATTTGGGGTCTAGTTGGTCCTCGAAGCTCCGCGTTACTGTCAGGCATCCCTAAAGTGTGAAAAATAGGGGTTGAAATCTCCAGGACGCCGGATTTTTTTACGGTTTTAAATAGTTCTCGAACTTGGGCGTTTTTTAAGACCACCCGGAGTATTGTACGTCCAGCCGTTCGTTCACAGTAAGGCCTATAAGTTAGCACCGACAGGCATTTCCAACAAGAGGGTGAATGCAATTGTATACAATATTCACCCCAAATATCATCACTAGGGACGCGCTAACAACCGGGAATTGGCCCGAGATCATCACTGCTATCCATCTGATTATAATCAATAGTCGAGTTGGTTGTTCTGTAACATTATTTCATTTGGAAAATGATGGCTCTTTTGGAGTTTGTTGATAGGTAGTGAAACTTGAGGAAGCGTTGAAGTATTGTTGATGGGTAAATTATTACACAATGGTAAATTATTACGCTAAGGTAAATTATTACACAACGGTTCATTACCTATACCATCTACGTAGGAGGGGCTGGAGTTTTTCGGTAGGTACATACCTACATTTGCAACTTTTTTCAGTCCACATCAACAATATTTCCCTTCAGAACTTCATTATTTGCGTTTATTTTTGCCATTTTAGGTACTGTTTGTGATCGACAGAATTATTATAGCAACATTTAACTCGTGATTTATGTAGGCACTTAGTAACGAGTACGGGGTTAGGTACTAACCTACGGAGGGTCTGCGATCTACTTATATGTATAGAATAGCACATAAATAGCATATAGAAGGGTTATCTGTACAGAGAGCTTTGATCTGTAACAGAAGGGTATTCTGTAAACCGTTGAGCAAGGATTTGCAGCGTTTTTTCTTAGTTACCATGAACGAAAATAAATGAAATTTGGTATGTTGGTCCCACTTGGGGTCTCGTTGGTCCGCGAAGCTCGGCGTTACTGTCATCTTGGAGGGAAAAAGAAGGGGTCCCGAACGCCGTAGCTGGGAAACTTTTAGTAGAAGGGTGTGGTTTATAAACATTTTGAAATGATCTCGAACTTGAAATTTTTTTGGGACCACCCGGAGCACTGTACGTCCAGCGTTCGTTTGCACCGAAAAGCTTCGTCAACATGATCCTGGACGATACGGTACTCATCCAGCGCAGGTATCATTGTTAGGGAACACCTAGTTGTCATCAATGATGGCTGTATGAAATCGAGTTGGTTGTTCCGTGATATTTTGGTTTATTATTTTCAATAATGAACCATTGGAATCGAGCAAGAAAAAAAATTCTTATCCCCCCTCAAAATTTGATGGTTTACGTTTCAAAGTATGTAGAATCCGAAACTGCAATAAAAATATTTCTGTCTGTCCGCCGTACGCCATACGCCGTACGGGCCACTTTTCTTAGTTACCATGAAAGAAAATTGATGAAATTCGGGTTATAGGTTCCGTTCGGGGTCTAGCTGGTCCTCGAAGCTCGACATTACTGTGAGTCATCTCTGAGGGGTTCAAAATAGGGGTTGAACTTTTCAGAACGCCGTATCTCAAAAACTTTAGATTGAAGGGT
Organism: Leptopterna dolabrata; assembly: GCA_954871275.1. Classification (NCBI taxonomy): domain Eukaryota; kingdom Metazoa; phylum Arthropoda; class Insecta; order Hemiptera; family Miridae; genus Leptopterna; species Leptopterna dolabrata. The sequence goes on from OX940975.1 coordinate 62,700,607, forward strand.
ATGGTTTTTTTTTACGATATTAAATTTGTCTTGAGCTAAACAATTTTTTAAGACCACCCGGAGCACTGTACGTCCAGCCGTTCGTGTGCACCAAAAAGCTTCGTCAACACGATCGTGAATCAACCGGTATAAATCCGGCCGGGATTTCAATTAAGGAGCACCTGATTGTAATCAAGGATGGCTGTATGAAGTCGAGTTGTTTGTTCTACGATAATTATTTCATTTGGCAAGTGATGGACTATTGGATTTTGTAGGTAGGTACTTCTGAAACTTAAACAAACGTTGAAGTATTATTGATGGGTAAATTATTATACAATGGCAAATTATTACACACCGGCAAATTGTTACACAACGGTGAATTATTACACAACGGTAAATTATGACACCACGGTAAATTATTACACAACGGTAAATAATTACACAACGGCTCAACTACCCAGAAGGGGCTGGATTTTGTTGATAGGTACTTTTGCAACTTGAACAACCGTTGAAGTATTATTGAAGGGCAAATTATTACACAACGGTTCATTATTCTATCTCCGTAGAAGTGGAACCTGTACAGGTAAATTATTACACAACGGTTTAGGTAGGTACCTAGGAACGAGTACGGGGTTAGGTACTATCCTACGGAGATTCCGCGATCTACATAATATGTGTAGAATATTACATATTATATTATATAGACGGATTATCTATACAGAGAGCTGTGATCTGCAACAGAAGGGTATTCTATACAAAATAATAAACCGTTGTGCAGGGATTTGCAGCGTTTTTCATTTTTGAAGAATGATTGTTATTTTGGGTTTTGTTGGTAGGTTCTTTTGAATTATTATTTTCAATAACCATTGGAATCGAGCATGAAAAACGCTGCAAATCCCTGCACAACGGTTTATTATTTTGTACAGAATACCCTTCTGTTACAGATCACAGCTCTCTGTATAGATAACCCAGTAGGGGTGGAGGGGGTCTCTTTTTACAGAATGTCCCCCTTCGCACGGTAGGGGGTCCTAATATGGCAAGGGGGATGTGACGTCACAACATCAACCCTTACACGGTCCTACGTCACAAAATCACCCTTTACACAGTGGGGGCCCCACGTTACATTGTACCCCGTGGTACCAGATGCACGCCGCCTCCAGCACCCACCCGTCGGCTCAAGTCACCATGGGTAGTACCTACGTCACCTCGTACCCACTGTGCTGTACACAACCAACTCCAACCGCCGTCACCGATTCGTACAAACAATCGTTACGCTACCCGACACCGTCGCACCCTACGGTGCTGTACTTACGTCGCAAACGTACTTACCCATGTGTAGATGATATGCATCATACCACAGACCGCAGCTATCCGACACGGGACGTCGCACGTCGCCGGTAGCCGGTGGTCACCACCACAGGGTCGCGCACCGCAGGGTGGTAAGTACCTGGTAAGTATTATTGAAAACAACATTGTGAATATTGTGTTAGTATCATAACCACCACCTAGTTTAAGCCCAGCAGTGTTTAATCGTTGCTATATGTCAAACATACTCGTACCCCCTCCTTATCCTCGAGTCGTCACGCAGAGTCGTCGTCGGCGTCGTAACCCCCCCTTGAACACCGGACGTGACTGTAAATTGTTACGAATAAAATAAAATGACGTAACGATCTACAGTCACGCCTAACGCTCGTGGGGACCCGCAGGTCGTATGTATTTCAACAAACAACAACAACATATTATTCTATCTTATATCTATGTATGTGTACACCATAATCTTAAGGCTAACGATACACGAATCTTAGATCTACTCGGTTATGGGATAAACACCCTACATAAAGACCAAATAAACGCTTTGCATATAGGACAAAAATCGATGCGACTGCTAATACACTGCCTACACGTGCTGACGTGTAGACATGGTTTTAATAAAATTTCGATTTTATTAGTCATACAAATTTTACAGGTTAATTGTCTACAACAAGATCCACATGCGTCAGTAGTACATGCATTTTCACAACCACCGCTCGATAGTTGAACTGGTCCCTCACCATATACGTAAGGCTGAGTGCAAATATCGATTAAATGGAAATCATTTAACGTAAATGTACGACATTGATCAATAAAAGGGCAGGTTGTTCGCGTGCCAAATGTATCACCACAGGTAACGTCATTTTCTGTAGGATTATTTACATCCAATTCTAAATTACACGCTGAACAAACTATGGTACCATTTCTATACCAAAAACCGTTGAGTAATGATTTACCGTAGTAATAATTTACCCATCAATAATACTTCAACGTTTGTTCAAGTTTCACTACCTACCAACAAACTCCAAAGGGCCATCATTTTTCAAATGAAATAATATCACAGAACAACCAACTCGACTTCATACTCCGCCAATATAATCAGATGATCCCTAGCAATGATTTCATCTCCGCCAAATTTCCTATTGTGGGCGCGTCTCTGGTTACGAGATTTGGTTTGAATTGTATACAATTTCATTCACACTGGAGTCGAAAATGCCTGTCGGTGCAAACTTCGGGGCCTTACTGTGAACGAACGGCTGGACGTACGACGCTCCGGATGGTCTTAAAAAACTCGCAAGTTCAAGAACTATTTGAAACCGTAAAAATATTCACGTAAAAAAATGGTATAGGCGTTTTGAAAATTTCAACCCCTATTTTGAACCCCGTAGAGATGACTGACAGTAATGTCGAGCTTCGAGGACCAACTAGACCCCGAACGGAACCTATAACCCGAATTTCATCAATTTTCTTTCATGGTAACTAAGAAAAGTGGCCCGTACGGCGTACGGCGGACAGACAGAAATATTTTTATTGCAGTTTTGGATTCTACACACCTTGAAACGTAAACCATCAAATTTTGAGGGGGGGTAAGAATTTTTTTTTTCATGCTCGATTCCAATGGCTCATTAGGTATTGAAAATAATAAACCAATAAAAACAAAATTCTAACCCCCCCTCAAAATTTGATGGTTTACGTTTCAAGGTATGTAGAATCCAAAACTGCAATAAAAAAATTTCTTTCCGTCCGCCGTACGCCGTACTGGCCACTTTTCTTAGTTACCATGAAACAAAATTAATGAAATTTGGGTTATCGGTTCCGTTCGGGGTCTAGTTGGTCCTCGAAGCTCGGCGTTACTGTCAGTCATCTCTAAGGGGTTCAAAATAGGGGTTGACATTTTCAGGACGCCGTAGCTCGAAAACTTTCGATAGAGGAGTATGGTTTTTTTTACGTTATTAAATTTGTCTTGAGCTAAACAATTTTTTGAGACCACCAGGAGCATTGTAAGTCCAGCCGTTCGTGTGCTAAAAAAGCTCCGTCAACACGATCGTGAATCAAACGGTATAAATCCGGCTCAGATAATCATCACTAGGGAGCACCTGATTATAATCAAGGATGGCTGTATGAAGTCGAGTTGGTTGTTCTGCGATATTATTTAATGTGATACCTACGTGATGGACTATTGGATTTTGTTGGTAGGTACTTCTGAAACTTGAACAAACGTTGAAGTATTATTGATGGATAAATTAATACACAATGGTAAATTGTTACACAACGGTAAATTATTTCATAACGGTAAATTATTACACAACGGTTAATCTACCAAGAAGGGGCTGGGTTTTGTTGATCGGTACTTTCGCAACTTGAACAAACGTTGAAGTATTGTTGATGGATAAATATTACACTATGGTAAATTATAACACAACGGCAAATTATTACACAACGTTAAATTATTACATAACGGTAAATTATTTCACACCGGTAAATTATTACACAACGGTCAATGCTTACGCAACGGTAAATTATTACACAACGGTTCATCAACCAAGTAAGGGCTGGATTTGTTTGATCGGTACTTTTGCTTCTTGAACAACCGATGAAGTATTATTGATGGGCATGTTATTACACAACGGTTCATTATACTTGATCACGAGGGTCGGGTATTGACCACAGAAAACAGTGATCTACGCAGAAGGGGCATCTATTTCACTCCACATCAACAATTTTCCTTCAGAACTTCATTATTTGCGTTTCTTTTTGTCTTTTAGTTACTGCTTGTCATTGACAGAATTATTTTAGCAACATTTAACTCGTGATTTAGATGGGTACCTAGTAACGAGTACGGGGTTAGGTACTAACCTACGGAGGGTCTGCGATCTACATAATATGTATAGAATAGTACATATTATATTATATAGACAGGTTATCTATACAGAGAGCTGTGATCTGTAACAGAAGGGTATTGTGTACAAAATAATAAACCGTTGTGCAGGGATTTGAAGCGTTTTTTAATTAGAATAAACGTTATTCTTCATGCTTAACAGCAAATGATAATATTAATGATAAGACTTCTTGATTCCACCGCATAATTATGAAATGTGTGCCCGAATTGCTCAAGTACTCAATGTAGGGTTGGCTTGTGGGAATAATAAACCATTGTGTAGTCATGTGTGCAGCATTTTGTATTTTGAAATGGATTTCCACGATTTCATTGCGAGTAGTTTAGTTTGTTTCGACGTAATATATAGCTAGAATGTTGTCCGTTTCTCCAGGATATGGGGAGGAAAAAGACCCACAAAAATCTAGATCAAGGAGAGCTAGAAAACGGTTATATATTCTCAAACCCAAGCTAATGCTGAAGTGCAGTACGTAGGTAATAACTAATAACTGTCCGGACGTTGAATGGCATCAGAAACCCCTGCTCCAGCCCCTCGTTCCATGTTAATCGGCTCCGGGAAATGAAGCGTGTAACCGGCCTTTTAACTCGGAAGGGGATTTTTGAACGTTTAGGTAACGCGATACGTGCGTAACATGACCTCCAGGAAAGTGAAGTACAAAATAAAGCGGACATTGAGCCATCTTGGATCATAAAGATATGACGAGAGGCCTCCCAGTGAATCTCCTTCAAGAGGCGGAAGCGGCGCTGATTTCCGGTCAATATGGCTTCTTGTCCAAACCAACTTTTTCCCCCTCGAGGCTATGATTTTTATCTTCCCTCTTTCTAGATGACTATCACTGCGGTGATAGTCCGCCCTACCCAACTTCGTCGCATGAGAGTTTAAAACGCTTACAGTGTCTTTCTGACTTATCAGGTTTTCTACTTAATCTAAGGCCCACATGGACGGGCCTCTAGTGAGTTCTACGATAAGAGATGGCGCTGCGATCGCTCGAAAGAACATCCATTTCTTAATATTCAAATTTCAACGAATTTTCAACCTGAAAAATTATTTGAGTTTCTTTTAGTCAACAGAATACGGCTGTACGAAAATTAAAAAAAGTGTTTTCGAAAATGTTTTGGATTAGGATTAATTATTATCAGTTGAAACCGATTTTTTTGTGCCATAACACATCCGTCCCATATTGGGAATGTTCAGAACCAGTTCCATCCTTCCAGTTCCATCCTTCCTAGTGAGGACTCACAATATGGTAAACTAATTCATTCGAAATATTGCGCTAATTTGTGTGGTCTCCTGAAATCGTTAGGAAATTTGTCGTTTCTTCCTCTACCAACTCTATGATGGATGAGTTATATTGGATACGCATTTTTTTATTATTATGTACTACGCACCTATATTCAGGTATTAATTTATTACTAGTAATTAATACTTACTAATTTATACCTACTTTATAAATTGGGTTTTCATGAGACAGGTAGCGGAAATAATTAATAGCTCTTCTAATTAGAGAGAAAACCAATGAATTTCATCGCTTTTCGGTGAATGGTTGCCTCTGCGCATGCGCAAATGTAATCCATTTCTCGCTTACGAACTATGAAAAGGTACCCAGGTCAAGGACAAAATATCATATCTATTGTAGGTAGATGCCTATTTATTAGTGTGAAAACGGCACAAAATAAGTATGAGGAAGTAGCACAAAGTAGGTATGTAAGTTATGTTTCAATGGCAGAGAGTACTACAATCTTGTAGAGTAGGCTCCAAAAATCGTTCACTTGTCCTCAAGAGGCATAGAACGGCATCTTCGGGGATCAACGAGCTCAGGCAGCATTGACTCGTCAAAAAATGCTGTAAGTTTTGGCAACATAGAATTAGTCCAAAACTCTCGGAACCGTTCTACGCGCTCAACGTGAACGATTTTAGGTGCCTATTCTACAAAATACATTGTATGTTTTTTCCTCCTCTTGCCGGCTGAAAATGTTAAATCGTTCTTCTTTTTGAAACACCTTTCCGAGATTTTCATGATTTCCAAGCAAAAAATCGGAAAATCACCTCGAAAGTATAAAACACGGGGATACAAGAGAAAAACGCTACAAAATACACTAGGTACGGTTTTTTAATTTATCTGTCCAGATGCACTGTTTTTTGTGGTCATTACCTACCCTCGTGCTCCCCCCAGGAAAGCCCTAAATCGAACACTGCAGCCGGCCGGGGGCTTACAGTTTCACAACTAATATGCGATAGATTCAAGAATTCTATGATTAATGTTTCATTTATCGTTATTCATGAAGCAAAACGTTCCTTGTTGAAGTTACGAAGGTACCAACCAAATCCAAAATACCTAACCATCATTCATCAGGTGAAATAATATCACGGAACAACCAACTCGATTTCATAAAGCCATCCCTGATTATAATCAGGTGTTCCCTGCTTACAGTAGTGATATATCTGGGCTGGAGTTTTACCGTTTCATTCACGATCATGTTGACGAAGCTATTCGGTGCAACCGAGCGGCTGGTCGCACAATGCTCCGGGTGGTCTCAAAAAGTTCTCTAGTTCAAGATCATTTTACAAATGTTGATAAAAACCCTTCTATCAAAAGTTTTCGAGCCACGGCGTTCTGAGAAAAGCGAAACCCCTATTTTTCACTCCTGAGAGATGGCTGACAGTAACTCCAACCGACTGACCAACTAGACCCCAAACGGCACCTACAACCAAATTTCATTAATTTTGGTTCATATTAACTAAGAAAAGTGCGAAGTGCGGCGTACAGCGGACGGACAGAAATTTTTGGTTCATTATTTTTTATTCGATTTTCGTATTCTACGTAATTGAAACGAAAACCATCAAGTTTTGTGGTGGTGGTGGGGGAGGGGAATTTTTTTCATGCTCGATTGCAAAGGTTCATTATTGAAAATAATAAACCAAAACGCTGCAAATCCCTGCACAACGGTTTATTATTTTGTATAGAATACCCTTCTGTTACAGATCACAGCTCTATGTATAGATAACCCGTCTATATAATATGATATGTACTATTCTATTATATGCATATTATGTAGATCGCAGACACTCCGTAGGTTAGTACCTAACCCCGTACTCGTTACTAGGTACCTACCTAAATCACGAGTTAAATGTTGCTAAAATAATTCTGCCGATGACAAACAGTACCTAACAAAAAGAAACACACATAATGAAGTTCTGAAAAGAAATTGTTGATGAGGAGTGAAAAAAGTTGCAAAAGTACCTACCAACAAACTCCAGCCCCTTCTACGTAGATGGTATAATTTACCGTTCTGTAATAATTTACCGTTGAGTAATGATTTACCGTAGTAATAATTTACCCATCAATAATACTTCAACGTTTGTTCAAGTTTCACTACCTACCAACAAACTCCAATAGAGCCATCATTTTTCAAATTAAATAATATCACAGAACAACCAACTCGACTTCATACTCCGCCAATATAATCAGGTGATCCCTACCAATGATTGGCCGTATTCACAAATTCCTATTGTGGGCGCGTCTCTGGTTACGAGATTTGGTTTGGATTGTATACAATTTCATTCACACTGGAGTCGAAAATGCCTGTCGGTGCAAACTTCGGGGCCTTACTGTGAACGAACGGCTGGACGTACGATGCTCCGGATGGTCTTAAAAAACTCGCAAGTTCAAGAACTATTTAAAACCGTAAAAATATTTACGTAAAAAAATGGTATAGGCGTTTTGAAAATTTCAACCCCTATTTTGAACCCCTTAGAGATGACTCACAGTAACGTCGAGCTTCGAGGACCAACTAGACGCCGAACGGAACCTATAACCCGAATTTCATCAATTTTTTTTTCATGGTAACTAAGAAAAGTGGCCCGTACGGCGTACGGCGTACGGCGGACAGACAGAAATATTTTTATTGCAGTTTTGGATTCTACATATCTTGAAACGTAAACCATCAAATTTTGAGGGGGGGTAAGAATTTTTTTTTTCATGCTCGATTCCAATGGTTCATTATTGAAAATAATAAACCAAAATCTTCAAAATTTGGCGCCACTGTGAATGCGCCCCGGGGCTGTAGCCCCTCCAGCTCGTAGGTTAGTCTGGGCCTGGGTTACCTGTACTCCATTTCAGACTACTTTTTAAGTTTCATGTTTTATAACACTCACGAATCACGTATATTCTGCGAAGACTGCAACGTTTGCCTTTTTTGTCTTGATGGCACTAGCGTAGGAATAGTGATGAAGGTGATAGAGATGATAAGAAGTAGAGTGATAATGTTCTCTAGCAAGGATTCATTATGTTGTTGGGGGCATTTTGGTTTATTACCTTCAATAATAAACCTTTGGAATCGGACTCGAATATTGTGAGGAAACCCTCAAAATAATTGTTTCCTTTTCCAAGGTACGTAGAATCCGAAAATGGGATAAATGAATTTCTGTCTGTCCGTCGTGCGCCATCAAGTACAAAGGTTTTTTTGTCTTATTGCACGAATATAAGGCTTCCCGACTTCAGTAGGGAGGTCGCAAAATAATCGGTAATAATGGCGTTTGTAGAACGCCATTCGCCATTCCGAATTGGTGTTGTTCGCTTGAGAAAATAATATTGGTTTCTCCAGTTACTTAACTTGCTGTGGAACACAAGATGGGCCGGGGTCAGTCCCCCGTGAACCGGGTTGCGTGCTGTGTTGAATTTGTAATGCAAGGTAGGTATAATTCATCATTCGACCATTCTACTATTAGGTTGCTTTGCAGAAATATTCAGTGACTATGGAACAGTCTTTCGGAACGGCCTTGATGTCCGTTGTACAACTCTTCTAATATTGATGAGAGGGGGTTTCAAGTTGATCATGAATAATCTGAAATGTTTTTCACTTCCTTGCAAGAGGTTAATTGGACGCTATTAGTGTATGTTGACTGTAAAACGTCTTCTTTGACGTCGTTACAAGAAACGGAAATGCGACCTGATAAGTGGGCGACCGCCATGTTCGATCATTTAGGTATAAAATAGTAAGCAGTGTACAGCTTTCTATGGCTAGTTCACAGTGCTTGAAGTGACATGCTTCTATCCATTCACGTAGGGTGATGTGTGTTGTAACCTCCCCATAAGGTTACATCAATCTCGTTCCAGATAGATCAGTGGTCAAAAGACGATCAAAACTAACCATTTTGTGTGGTCAGCGTCCTCAAGATTTCCCACTTCGCCATCTCGCTAGTTCCACTGGCCAGTTCTAGTATCGAATTCTTGAAATTATTATTATTATTATTCTACATCTACAAATAGGATTAGAGGGTTGATTAGCGTATTTCGGTTGGTATTGGAGGACGAAGATGAAGACTTCTCAGTTCGCCGTCTTCCATGGACGAGAGAGAGAAAATATTATTGTGAGCAAAATGATGTCGATTTTTTGATGAGGTACCTACAATATAATCAAGTGAAAATGCACGTAGCTTTTTCGTTTCTTTGTATTGATGGGAGAGAGAAACAACTACCTACCTATCAGCAACAAAATGCAAGTCGATTCTTTGGATAATTAATTTTTTAGCGAGTCGAGAGATAGGGATTTCGCATTTGCGCACGTGTAAAAAACTTAGTAATAATTAAAAAAGACAAATAGTGATAAAACCATACCGTTCCGATCGCAATGAAATTCATGAAGGAAAATAACTAACTACCTGCCCACCAAATTTGAGAGAAATCGGACCATTTGTTAGTGAGACTTTGTGTAGGTTCATAACCTACCTACCTATTTGGGATCAGCGGGAGACAATATTATTAATAATAATTATGATATGCTGCATAAAAAATACCTATATTTTATAACAGGAACGACAGATACTTTCTTAGACTCACTAATGTTGAAATACTTGCGAACAGTGTCAACCAAAATCTGTTTTTCACTGGATTCATACTTTGGTCCATGTTTTCGTTTTTGCGGCGCTGACTCCATGCTGATTTCCGTGATTTCGGCATGCAACAAGCTTCCTTTCAAAAATAAACAACACCACAATCGACAATAGGTATAAGTTTTTTTTCTTTAACAGCCAACAAAGCCAAACGCCAGAAAAAACGTCTGCCAATTCGAGTAGGCAAAGCTAGGCAAGGGTAGTATAGCTTCACACTTGAATCACATGGACGTATAGAATAGTTGGGTCCTCAAAATTTCACCTCTCTACGACTATTTTTCACGTAGTTAGAAGCGTTACAAGGAAGCGGCTAACATTTCATGTTCGCGCATGCGCAGACGAAAGTTACAGTACGATTTCAATGAGATTCATACGGAACTATCAAAGAATTATTCTTGATCGACCCTCCAAATCTGAACTTGTTTCAACGATATTTAAGTTAGTTATGGGCGTTTCAAGTATTTCACGTTTCCGCATGCGCAGACGAAACGATTTCCATGATTTTGAAGTGGGATCATCTGTGATCCAACCCGCGTGTACCCTCAACATTTCAGCTCTCTACGACTGTTTTTCGCGTAGTTAGGAGCGTTACAAGGTAATGGTGAACATTTCATGTTCGCGCATGCGCAGGCGAAAGTTACGGTACGATTCCAATGAAATTTATTTGGAACTATCAAAGTATCATTCCTGATCCACCCTCCGAGTTTCAACTCATTTCAACCATATTTAGAGTAGTTATGGGTTTTCAAGTATTTCACGTTGGCGCATCCGCAGACGAAAGTTACCAAACTTTTTCAATTATTTTGGTATGGGACCGTCTGTGACCAAACCCGCACTTATCAACCAATGTCAGCCCATTTCGACCATTATTTCGGATAGTTATGGCCGTTACAAGGAATTACCACAGGCAGACAGACAGACATAGAACCAAAAATGTTCCTCGATGTCTGAAACGCAAAATGGTTGTCGAAATTTTCATTTTGGAGGGCGTACAGTTTTTTTTACTCACTCACGAATCCAAGGCTTCCCTACCTTGGTAGTGAGGAAGCAAACCTAAGGAGCGCAAATATCCTCACAATGCACGTCAGACTGCCTTATCACCTCCAGTGCCTCCATTTTGGCGGGCCATTGCCTCAGCAGCGTTCCAGAAGCTCAACATTGACTCCACATGGTACCGTTAAATCTACGTTTAAATGTTAAATCGACGTTTTATGAAAATACATTATTATCTTTTATTACATATAATGAAAATACATTATTTATTATCTTTTAAGAAAAGATAATAATGAAAAGATAATAATAATAATAATAATAATAATAATAATATAAAGTAAATAAAGATGATAATAATATAATAAATAAAGATGATAATAATAATATAATAATATAATGAAAATATAATAATAAAGATAATAATGAAAAGATAATAATGAAAAGATAATCTCTGAAAAGATAATAATGAAAATACATTATTATCTTTTATTACACGTGTTTTATTATCTTTTATTACATTATTATCTTTTATTACGTGAAACCCGCTTGTCCAAACGAAAGCTTCAAATCACCGATTCGATAAAACAGTGATGAATTTTTACCATGGTTAGGAAGTACTGGTGAAACCGGTAGTTTCAAAACAGAGAGTGGTTTACGCTGTGAAGTAGCTTGCTCCAAAAGAGTGCTTTGTATGTTTGGGCGTGAGCCGGTATTTGAGCGGATTCCTTTTCTGGCGTTGTGATTCCTTTCGGATTCCTTTTCAGGCCCTCGATTATAAACCTGTTGATTCGAATCAAACAAATTTTGAATTTCCCCAGGCAACCGAATTACTCGTTGATCAACGGAATGTTCGCTTCTACTTTCACGAATCCCACGTTTCACACCCCAATTGTACCACTTTTCATTTCTCCATCTCACGGAGACTTGGACGTGGCCTTTTGAAAGAAAGTCAACCCGCTGGTAGCGGGTCGCATCACACTAAAAAGGAAGTCCCCGAAAAGATGTGATCCGTGAACGGATTTATCGACCAGCCTCGGTGACGATCTGAGCTTTTACTGGGTCAGATCAGATCCTTCAGAGACGAACAACAGGGGAAAAAGGCGGTGAGTGCATGTCCGACCCGACGGACCACCGTCTCGCGTTTGTGTGTGGTTTCCACCGGTGGGTCTCTCCATCTGTGACGAAAGACCGCGCCACTTTCAACGCTCTTTTTCACTCCTCGTTTTCGGTCGGCAGTGGCCCGTTTAACGTAAGGTGTGCGGTGGATTCCCTTTGAGAAACACCTGCTGCTCGGCCCCATTGCCTCGTCCCACCTTCCCGCCTTTCGTCCACAACTCCCGCTAATCGGAGATTATACGAACTGAGCGACAGGTGGCTACTCCGAGTCCTTGATGCCGAACACTGCCATTTCTCTATAATAACGTTATTTGCTTTTTCATCTCATGCTGCATTTTTCTATAATTGCCGCAAATAGTAATTATTATTGGTGGCGGTTCAGTTTTTGGCTTATTATTTTCATTAACGAACCTTTGGAATCGAGCATGGAAAAAAACCCTCAAAATTTGATGGTTTACGTTTCAAGGTATGTAGATTCCAAAAATGCAATAAAAAAACGCTGAAAATCCCAGCACAACGGTCTATTATTTTGTACAGAAAACCCTTCTGTTACAGATCACAAGTCTCCGTATAGATAACCCTTCTATATAACATATTATGTACACCTACAAATATAATGTAGATCGCGGACCCTCCGTAGGTTAGTACCTAACCCCGTACTCGTTACTAGGTACCTACCTAAACGTTGTGTAATAATTTACCTGTATAGCTTCCCCTTCTACGGAGATAGAATAATGAACCTTTATGTAATAATTTGCCCATCAATAATACTTCAACGTTTGTTCAAGTTGCAAAAGTACCTATCAACAAAATCCAGCCCCTTCTTGGTAGATGAGCCGTAGTGTAATAATTTACCGTTGTGTAATAATTTGCCGTTGTGTAATAATTTGCCACTGTGTAATAATTTACCCATAAATAATACTTCAGCGGTTGTTCAAGTTGCAAAAGTACCTATCCACAAAATCCAGCCCCTTCTGGGTAGATGAGCCGTTGTGTAATAATTTACCATTGTGTAATAATTTTCCGTGGTGTAATAATTTACCATTGTGTAATAATTTTCCGGAGTGTAATAAGTTACCCATCAATAATACTTCAACGTTTGTTCAAGTTTCGGAAATACCTACCAACAAAATCCAATAGTCCATCACTTTTCAAATGATATAATATCGCTGAACAAACAACTCGACTTCATACAGCCATCTTTGATTATAATCAGATGCTCCGTAGTTATGATGTCCGGGCCGGATCTATACCGTTTGATTCACGATCGTGTTGACGAAGCTTTTTGGTGCTCACGAACGGCTGGACGTACGATGCTCCGGGTGGTCTCAAAAAATTGTTTAGCTCAAGACAAATTTAGCAACGTAAAAAAAACCATACCCTTCCTTCGGAAGTTTTCGAGCTACGGCGTTCTGAAAATGTCAACCCCTATTTTGAACCCCTTAGAGATGACTGACAGTAACGTCGAGCTTCGAGGACCAACTAGACCCCGAACGGAACCTATAACCCGAATTTCATCAATTTTGTTTCATGGTAACTAAGAAAAGTGGCCCGTCGGCGTACGGCGGACAGACAGAAATATTTTTATTGCAGTTTTGGATTCTACATACCTTGAAACGTAAACCATCAAATTTTGAGGGGGGGTAAGCATTTTTTTTTTTTTCATGCTCGATTCCAATGGTTCATCATTGAAAACAATAAACCAAAATGATTGTCCTTCCGCCGTACGCCGTACTTAGCACTTTTCTTAGTTGCCATGAACCAAAATTGACGAAATTCGGTTTATAGGTCCTATTCGGGGTCTATTTGGTCCTCGAAGCTCGGCGTTGCTGTCAGTCATCTCTAAGGGGTGAAAAATAGGGGTAGCAATTTTCAGACCGCCTATACCTTTTTTTACGTGAATCTTTTTAAATAGTTAAATAGTTCTTGAACTTACGAGTTTTTTAAGACCACCCGGAGCATTATAATACGGCCCGCCGTTCCTCCACAGTAAGGCCCCAAAGTTTGCAGCGACAGGCTTCGTCAACAGGAGGGTGAATCAAATTGTATACATTCAGCCCAAATATCATCACTAGGGAGCACCTGATTATAATCATGGATGGCTGTGTGACGTCGAGTTGGTTGTTCCGCGATATTATTCCGTTTAAAAAATGATGGTTGTTCTGGATTTTGTTGATAGGTACTTTTTTAACTTGAACAAACGGTGAAGTATTACTGATGGGTAATTATTAGACAGTGGCAAATTATTACACATCGGTAACTTATTACACAACGGTTCATTATACCATCTAAGTAGAAGGGACTGGATTTTTTTGATAGGTACTTTTGCAACTTGATCAATCGTTGGAGTATTATTGATGGACAAATTATTACACAGCGGTTCATAGTATCTACGTAGAAGGGGCATCTATGTAGGTAAATTATTACACAGCGGTTTATTATTTGCCTTATGCTTCGTGAATAACTACTAATAATTAATGATTGAATTATTGAATCCCGCGAATTTGTAGGAAACATTAATTCCGGGGCCGGCTCCAGTACTCGAAATACATAATACATAATTAGGTACATAATACAGGTACATAATAAACCTTTGTGTAATAATTTTCAGCGTTTTTTGTTATAATTTTCAGCGTTTTTTAGCCCTGTTGAGCCAGCTCACTAATGTACCGTTTGAAGCGAAATGCATGCTCCGCGATGTGCGAAACAAGTATTTTATTGTACGTATTTATTAAGAAAGAAAATTACATTTTGCCCCATTAGGAAATTCACTTTGCTGCCTACAAGGTGTTCTATACAAATATGAAAAAAATAAATACATAAATAAATAAATAAATAACTTCCAAACGTTCAAATAAAATAAATAAATAAAGCCAAACTTCTGGTAGACAAAGCCACGTTGGGTGGGAAGTATAGCTTCCTCAATTATTGTAACATGGACGCTCAGAATCAGTTGGTAAAAAAAATGATGAGTCAAAATGAATGAATAGCAATAAATGGAGTAGTAATAAATTACCTAACATGCGTAATAGGATCAAACATCTCAACATTTTGTCAACATATCATGTTCGCGCATGCGCAGACGACAGTTACAGTACGATTCCAATGAAATTCATGTGGAACTACCTATCAAAGTATTATTCCTGATCGACCCTCCGAGTCTGAACTCATTTCAACGATATTTTTAGGGTAGTTATGGACGTTTCAAGTACAAGTATTTCACGTTTATGCATGCGCAGACGAAAGTTACCGTACCTTTTAAATGATTTTGGTACGGAACCATATGTGACCCATCTCGCACCTACCCTCCAAATTTCAGCCCATTTCGATCATTATTTCAGGTACTTATGGGCGTTACAAGGAACTGACCACAGACAGACGGACAAACAGACACGGAATCAAACATGTTCCTCGATGTCTGAAACGTAAAATACAACTGGAAATTTTCATTTTGGTGGGCATACTTTTCTTTTTTTACTTAGTCACGAATGCAAGGCTTTCCGAACTTCGGGAGTGAGGAAGCAAAAGTAAAGTTGCTAGCTACTAAACTGCTCTCATGACAACAAAATAAATCACTTCGCATTAACATAATTGTTTCAAAAACGAAATTAAAGTAAATATCTAAATAAATCAACAATGCTAAGCTTCAGCTTAAAATTAATGTTGCACTTCTAATCCCAGGGTGTTTGTGGGCATTTTTTGAGGAGAAAGGCTTCCAGCGAGCCCTTGTCTTGGGCAATCCAGGGCTCCCCCTCTCCTTCGGTCCCACTTGGTCGAGCAGTATACAGTGTATTGTAGGGAGACGACATCGAAAAAGCCGAAACTTCACGGTGCCCCTGTACGGTCCTAGTTTAGCGTATTAGAGGCAACCCAACCTTATTTTAGCCACAGGAATACTGCTAGTATTTTAATGTTTTCTCTTGAGGTTGCGTTTGTCGGTGTTCGAAAAAATCAAAACCTTTTATTGCATGTTGGTTCAAATGGATGATGGGTTTACAAAGCGGCTTCTGGGCCCAAATCTGAGAGAATTTTGGTCTATTTTGCACGTGGTTACCACTTTAGCATTTTTCGAGTATTCCTCCCTATGTAGGTGAACGTCTCTAATAAAACCACGCAATTTGTCATTCTACTATTTTATTCATTCTCCCCTTATCCCGTTCATGACTGGTTTTACCTATAGATAATTCAGTTCCCTTGGCGAAACCATCAGTCGTAAAAATTAACCGAACGCGATCATACTAATACTTGTCGGTCTCTAGGTTGGGAGAATAATTATTAAGTTGTAGAAAATGATTAATTTTATCATACATTCTATTAGGATGCAATTAAGTTTGAATTGACTCGCAGTTGTATAATAAAAATAGTCGGATCATGATGACATTCATCGTGGCTATCTGGCAACGATCCCCCACTGTTCATGGAAAACACATTTGGGTGTGGGTTAAATAAGATTACTGTATGATCAAATGAAACACATTTATGGGACTTCCCAGGTGTTAACCCCTACGTGCTGTCCAAATTTCAGCTCTTCGCTGACATGTTTGGATGCTTGCTCACGCACGGAGGACAAGGTATACCGGCTTTGATGGAGTTTATGTAGGACCATCCGAGTACCAACCCCTCACCTGCCATCCAAATTTCCACTGTTGGCGACCATTTTGATGTTTAGTCATGAGTCATGAGCTAACCAAACCTAAGCTTCTTATTTATCGTCGTATTTAACCACATGGCGTCACAAAGGTCCCGTTGCTTGGTGAACAATCGAGATATCATCCGAATCGCCGATAAAATTGCAGATTCATTGTAGTTGGAAAAGGAAACAAAAATTATAAATTTCATTTTCCACCCTCAGCGAATTTAATGGACATTGTGCTTATTTGCAAATGGAATTTTTTTCAATTTGTTGGCGTTGTTTTCAAGAATATAAAAAAAACAATGGAAACAAACGAAGATGAAGATTGAGTATGAGATTGTGGACGACCACTAGAACAAAAGGGGTGACGTACATCACCACCAGCCCATCTTTCTCACTGTATGTTATTTCTCCAAATGATTGCGATTTAACAGACATCCTTTTGCATAAGAAATGTGTGATGTTATATGTATATGTCGATTCATTACCCTATCAAGATTTCCTGTCAGGCAATATTCCGAGTTCGGTATTGCTCATAACTCACCAGACTTACGTCATCACATGCTGTAAGATGAGTGTTTTCCCCCCCCCCCCCCCAAATAATAAGTTAGTTGTTTCATATCGTAATATCATCCCCTTTTTGACAGACTAGCAATATAACTTTATTCCTACCACACACCCGCGTAACTGCAAAAACGCAATTTTTCAGGAGAGAAAAAAAGTTCATGCACCATGTGAAATCCAGTTTTCAATGTTTTCCTTGTTCTCTTCCTTAATGAGCCACAAATCTCAAATCTTATGTATGATCAAGAATTCTGAGGAAATTACTTCAAATCATAATGAAAAAAAGCTAAAATTCAACCCTAAGGGTCAGTTTCGCAAGTTTGTCAGACTGAAATTGTCCACCAACCAATGGCGCACGAATAGATTCTCTACCTTCGGTAGTGAAGAAGCAAAATGTCAACAAATGTTGACAAAAATACAACAATATTAAAAATGAACGGCAATAAGCAATCATGCATTTTGTAACCAACCATTGGTGCGCTCCTATCTTTCTAATTTGACTACGAAATGAATGAATATTAATAATAATAATAATAATCATATTAACAATGAAAACCGCCCACGGGTGATGACCACCCAAATAATAAAAATAAGGAAACATGTATTGATGACAAAATTAACCAAATTGTGAAAAGTATCCACGAGTGAGTGAGATCTTCATCAGTGGCATGACGCCATTCAATTTGAAAAGATGAAGCCTGTTAAGTATGTTCACTAGAAAATACACTTACCGTATCAATCACGTCAACTGCATGTAATTACTCGTGTGGAGGACTGATTCCTGGTAGCTAGCTCAACCAGCATCTTCCCACGATATTCTATAAAATTAATCAAAAATGAAAAGTTTATTTGACTTTTAGAAATGTATTTCTAATTACTACCTGCTTGGAACTTGGAGAACCGAGAATCGTAGAAAGTCAATAGAGGAGCTATCAAGAAACTATTTCGGCTATGGCTAACGAGGTATTTTTGCCAATCGCAACAGCTGTTGGCGCGCTAGAATGGAAAAAATACGACAGTTGCGTCGTTTTGTATGTGTAAGCATAGCATATTATTAATTAGCAAAACGGACGCAACGGCTGATCCGTTAGTTTGACAGAGTAAACAATGCACGTAGTTGCTATGCCAAGGAACTAAAGTCCAGATACGCTGGATTACCAAGTGGAAAATGCGCAACATGCAGAAAGGTGTGTTTAAAAACAGCTGTAGAACGAAAACCAAGAAAAGGTAGGTCCATGAAATTCTTACAGCGTGAAAAGATCAACACTAGACTACGCTGTTGACGGTATTAGTCCATTTTCGCTCATTTCGCAGGTACGCGAGTTTGTGAGAGGGGAATAAGTTACGCCAAAAAGTTTCAGAGAGGAGATGATATTATCTAGTTCACATGTAGTTTTATTTTGAATAGCGGAATTTTGAATAATTTTGGGTAGCGATAGTAATAGAATCTTGTGGCGGTGAACGTCATACAATACGAATATACCGTGGCGAAGGAAAAGGTTTTTTAAAAAAAAAAAAAAGCTTCCCTTGATCGAATGGTAAAATATGGGGTCGCCTTATTATTCTTACGTTTCTGTCAGTTTTCATTAATATGTCGAGACACGCGCAGCACCCATCCATAATCCTCATGTCATGCAAAACCCCTTTTTCGTAAAACGACCTTTTCATGAAGAGGGGATTCTTTGGGTTGGAGCACCTACCGCAGAAAAAGCTCCTCCATTGAGATCACCACACGTACCTAATACTCTGATACATCGTCAGGCGGATTTGCCTACGGATTGGAATATTTATTTCCCACAATTCCAATATGTGAATTCCAATTTCTTGACCATTATGAGCGATCGTATTAACCATCGACGGGTTTCTAATTCGTAAACCTTTGATAATTCTCTAGGGGTGGGCTAAAATTGAATTAGAGTTGCTGCATTACGATTGGAACTTAGTTTAATGTAAATGTGGAATCCTAGAGAAATGTAGAAGCAGGAGGTAGTGGGCAGTGATGGTTTGGTATGGTATAAATGGTATGTAATTATGTACTTTTCATAGTCTTGTAATATCGACCGCTATATGTTTGGAACTTGTTCAGAAGATTTTTGAACAGTTAAGGTGAAGAATGTGACGCCAGCGGGACTCGAACCTAAAATATAGGCAGTTAAACACATGTGTCAAATCACCGATGTCATACGATACGGGCAAACCAGCCACCAAAATTCATCGCGAATCATCCACCCGTTGGGTTGCATCTGTGCTGATACGCTACTCAGGAATCGCATGGCTCGGCAACTGGCAGCAGCTGGCATTATTTCAAGGAAGAAGGCATTATTTCAAGGAAGAAGAAACGAAAGTCTGTTTGCTCACCTCTTCCCAAGCATCTTATTGTAATATGCAAGGTTTTTTAGGGTAACACAATATTTCATATTTTTTTGTAGATGTGAATAAACTCAATAATTTTCCCTTCTACCTCTCGAATTGTGGAAAAGCGTTTATTTAACGGAGCCCTAATTAATAAACCGCGATAACAGCTGGTTGGATTCGGTTTAGTTTCCCTCCTTTTAGCTCCTCTCATAGTCTCATATAATTAACTTTTTCACTTGGGTATAATATACTAATATGATTACTCCTCTCAGCTTTGCTGCATTTAACCTTGACCTTGGCCTTCAATTTCCAGATTGAATCTGCGGATCATCACGAGATTTCCTGATGTCCTAATTTCGAGGGAAACTGCCTGAATAAATAATAAAATATCTACAAACTACACTATGTGTGTTCTGATTTTAATGACACTTGTCTAATATGACATTCACCGAGAGGCACGTTTTATATCACTGCGAAGTACGGCAATAAATCGTCGTCTTGTGTATCTTGTGACACTCGTGAATTATGTACCAACACTTGAGGGAGGGAGATGCAGAGGAGGGAACCTAGATACTTATCAACAGCAACTTGGCCGCTCCACTGATCAAACAATAGCCCTTCGTACAATCAAGGCGAGCCCCCTCCTGTGTACACAAACCTTGGCACCGTATGGAGTGCTGCCCAAATAACTATCCACGGCCCTCCGCTCTCCTCCTGCTCCTCCACTTCCTTCATCTATTTTTCAGAATACAATGCTGCTCGAAAATTCCACATCAGAAATATCCAATTAAGGCCAAACAGGCTCAAATCGATTCATTTATGTACCGCCCGAAATTATATAATATCTTCGTTTCTTCATTAAATAAGAAGATAAAAATGCAATGCCTATTCCTCCTAATATATATTTTTGCTTTCAGTTTCATGGATTCGTTTTTTCGAACCGCGGAAAATTCTGTGAAACTTTCCTGGGGCCCGATAACTTGAATATGTTGAAGTGGCTCAGATTTGGGATAGCGTCATGGGTTGGGATGTTTTGTTTATATTGAAAGAGAACCATGAGATGCTTTCGGTCTGTATATGCAATTTTTGAGTTGAAATAAGGAACAATTCATGTCTGGCCGTACTGGCCTGTAATGCTTCCGTACGTGTCGTACCGGCCAGTATGCCCGGGGAGTCAGCTCACTTTCGTAGTTACTAAGTTTTATTGTGTAAATGTTACCCATGTTAACTGTGCGTTCATGTGAAAGAGGTTTCCATCTTCTAAACCTTTGCGTTGAATAAACGACCGCTGATGTACGGTTTTGAGCTAGTTGATAGGCTATAGCTATAATTAAATTATCTCACATCATTACGTAGATCGTTGATGTCATTCTCGCGAGGAAAAAACTAGATGTTGCAGAAGAAAGCATTAGAGGTGGCGCACAAGCTTCGTGGAAAGGGATGGAGGAAGACATTAAAATGTGCTTGGTAATGATATTCACGGATCGGGCTTAGCGTAAACAGAACTATATACTGAGAATGACTCTCGACTCTTGCTTTAATGGCCTGAATTTCCCTTTTAAATCAGACCAAAAAAAAAGTTACAAAAAAGTCGCCACAGTGGAATTGAGAGTGAGATGGTGGAGAGAAAAACAAAACCGAGAGAAAGGCGGGAGATTATGCTTTCTCTAATAAACAAATATCCGAGTTCCGCGGTTCAGTTCTGTGGCGATATGAATATTGTTCTGTCAACAGCACCCTCCTCGACTTCCGCAAACAGACTCTGAGGCCGAAACTCTAATAAAGTTAAAATTCGAGAATTAATGACCCCAGCAAACTATTGGAACACTGTCCACGCTTTTCAGGCTATCAAAGTTTCCCAATTCGTGGTAGCTCTACACTATAATAACCAACTACAGGACGGATAATTATCGTTCCTGGCACTCCCTTCAATCTGTATCGTTGTCATAGAATATTATATTAAGTGCATATTTTCCACAGCAAACAGACGAGTTTCGTTTGCCTAAATTTCTTCTCAGCGTTTGGTTGTTCTAAAAGTTTATGTTGCAAATATTCGAAAGTTTTCGTCGATGGTACCTAAGAACAACGAGTAATGTTCAATGCAAATTGGCGTGATATATCTGAAATGAAAGAATGCATACCTACTCGTACTATTGATTGCCGTCATGAATAAAGCGATGGTTCTTCATGTTTAGATTCACTTTTGCATGCCAGTGTAGGTATGATCCAACACAGGGATGGCTCATTAATCTCATTATCATTGTGAACATAAGTTATGGGCTGGGGTTCTTCCACCAGAGGGTTGGAAATGTCGTGTTATCGTGTCTTGTTGAAAACAAATGTTAGGTACATGTACAAGTTTCCGCTCGAAATTTCTTCCAGTTTGTCCTTCGGAATGGAGGAGGGGAAACATGGTATTCAACTTAGGATTGCTTCCGTAGTCAGGTTCAGTAATCAGGTCTAGAGTAATCCATGGATTGTATGGCTCTGCCTTTGTACTGTGGGTGGAGTTATTGTCCGTGCCTAGTATTTTGTAGGATATTTTTTCGGATGTTGGGTTTTTTGGGAAAATTGAGGATCGACTATCCCTGTATTAACCACGCGTGACCAGTGGAACACTAGAGACTGTTGGATCAGATTGAAAAAAAGGTTTTTTTTTTTACCATTGAGTTGTGGGTTATTATGGCGGTTCAACATTTTAACGTTTGCGCATGCGCAGGCGCTACAACTGATACGAATGCGGCGAAGTTCATATGTGGCCAGCTAGTACTTAACCCTGAACTACCGTCAAAATTCTTGCGTATTGGAGCCATAGGGTTGTAGATTATAGTAGTTCGACGTTTTTACGTTTGCGCATGCGCAGTCGCTACTACTGGTACGAGTGCTACGAAATTATATGGGACCAGTCAGGACCTGACCCTGAACTGCCATCAAAATTTGAGCCAATTTGGGCCATTGGATCATGCGTTATTTGAGTTAGGCGTTTTCCACGTTTGCGCATGCGCAATCTCTACTGCTGATCCGAATGCGACGAAATTATGTGGGTCCGACCAGGATCTAACACCAAACTACTTTCAAAAGTTTGAGCCAATTTTTTGACCATTGAGTGGTGAGTTTTATGGCGGTTTGCAGACGTGCGCGCGCGCGCTCGCTCTCTCGCGCACTCAACTACCTGGAGGAGATGACATTTCCTCATTTTTTTTATAGATTGGTGTTCATCAGCGCGGTCGAAACTAGGGAAAACCACTTTTTCCCTCTCAAAATAATGAAAATTGTCTAGAAAGTGTAACAACGAAAACATCAAGAAACGATTCTTCACTAAGATACCCCCCCCCCCCACTATTTTTCCCATGAGTTACACTGAGGGAAGTTGTGAGTAGCCAGATCATTATATGATAATGGCTAGACTTATTATATAACGATCTGGCCATCACACGGGCATTTCTGAGGGGCCGAGCCTAAAAAGGGGTTGATTATGGTACGTAGGTATGACAAGGGGATGGTCAGTGGCTTGCGGTTGGTAAGCGAAGGTAGTGGTGGCTAGTTATAACGATAATAATGGCATGGCGCCTATGACGTTCCCAGTTGGGCGGGCAAGTAGTTGTGGCATGTTTTATTATTATACGGCATAGGGTTGGGGGCTTGTGATGTCCTAGACTGCTGAAATGTATGGCTCCACCGAATGGTGGGATTGACTGCAGCTCTGCAGCTCTGGCTTTTGGTAACTATGCCAAAGGCTGATGACTTGTGATGCGTACAAGAGGAGCGATTGCTTTGATAGGTAGTTTCGGCAGCTGTGGTTAGGGGGCTCGTGTGTGGTAGGTTTGCCTAAAGTATGGTGGGGTACGGGAAGTGGAGGGTAGCTAGTCGTATATGCACGGCAAGGCGATCGTCGTTAGGCTTGACGTAAGTTTGCCAAGGGCTGATCGCTTATATCACGGGAATGAGAGTTTATATTCAAGGAATTATTTATTTTTATACTTCTCTATGAATAAACCTCTTTCCACTTGAGGATTGCTTGCGGAAGGAAGACATGGCTGATTTGCTACAAGATAGGGCTGGGGGGTGATGACTTGCTGTAACTATGGTGGGTAAGGCACTGGTGGCCGGCTGTATGACGCGACGTGGGGCGTTTGCTTTTGATGGGTATGGTGAGGGTATGTTGAGCGAACAGTTACTGACTTATCATATAACGATCTGGCTACTCAAACTTCCCTCAGTGTAACTCATGGGCAAAATAGCGTGGGGGGGGGGGGGGTGTCTTAGTGAAGAATCGCTTCTTGAAAAACCCCTCCCGTAGATGCAGGCTTCAGGATGCTGGTCTGAGCACCACGTTGGTAAAAGCGCAGAGATGATAGCGGTTGTTTCGTGTATCGTAAATGCTCTGAGATTACAAGGCACCTTCTCGCCTACTCCTGATTGCCGGATACCTTCCATATTATTACATCATCTTTTGGAAAGTCCATCCTGAGATGGAATCGCCAGTTCTTGTGCCAGCATAGGTATATATTGTTTGATGTAATGGCTTCAAATGAAGTTATCCACTGAGCCTCAAAAGACGGAGTGAAGAGACTAAATAGGGTGCCTACCTACAGCTTCTAACTTGATGTCCATTAGTAACGCAAGTTAAGATGAATGAACAGGTGTGAATGCGTTATGACAAGAACCTAATGGTTCGGACAGCCATAAAGTTTAAAGTGCCCGATTCAGTGGTGGGCGGCTCCTCCCAACCAGGAAACCCATTAGCAGAGGTAGGGCGAGCGCCGGAGGACCTCGTGCCCAACAAAAGGGCCGAGACTAGAAGGGTTATCCCAAATTTGAATATTAAGGAGCACAAACCGGCCATTGATTGAGCCCCTGAAATTAGGGTTGCTTGAACGGTAGGAAAATTGGGATGTCCACGACAGGAAGGGGTGAAGGTTCGGTGAGGCATTGCTCGCGGTCAATAATCCGGACCCTAACTCGAGTTAAGCCTTGCAGCAGAAGTGCGACAATGCATCGCCAACTAGCGGCATGAGGTAGGTAGGTACCTATGTATCCAATTAAGTCGGCTTTCGTCTACACTCTACAGTTTCAAAGCTAGATTCCTAAATTTGCCTTCTAACTAGCACAGTAGATAGACAATAGTCAACTGTGTCCTCCATCGATCAGGCTGGAGAATTTCATTGTGTACGACGTAGTACAGCAACCCATGTTACGAAAATCGCAACTAAGTAAGCAGATTGGAACCGCCGTTTTATGTTATCCAAAGATTATATTTCACCTACGCTGAACTGGTTATTGGACAAGTAGGTACGTACCTCATTGGTTATTGGACTGGATATGTCGGTTCGATTTGAAAGAAACGAAAGAAACTGAGAATCTGTCGAGGGTAGCTGCAGTAATAAACATAACCAACTTGAAAGTTTCGATGTCTGGAATGTCAGTAATCGGATTTGTAGTATTATGGGATGGAAAGGAGAACGGGGCGGTAGTGTCCCAAGTTCTGTGATGTATGCATTATCTAACTGGAATGAAACTCGCATGCATTGCTCAATAAATTCATGTCAGTTTACAAATAATGTCTTTAGAATTTACTGCTGAAAAATTGTGTTAAATCGAACTTCTCCGATTTATTTGAGGAGCACTGAAAGATGAATTACAGGTTATTCAGGTCTTGGAGCCCTAGCCGATGTTATCAGGCACTATGAACACGATTGAAAACAGGGACATTTACTGTGACACAGATAAGTTAGTATCCTTCACCAGAAAAGCCGCAAATCCGGGAACCAGTGTAGAAGTGAGCTTCAGGTGGTCGTCAAACTGAGGCGACGAATAGCTTTTATATTTACGGTTCGGTGCCGACCGGATCCCAAGACAGGAGCCCTCTAATGGGATCAATAATAGGGCGATCTATCGATGAAAAAACAAGAAGAAGAAGAAAAAATCTTCTCTTCAATGAAAATTTTCAACGATTTCCTGTTGATGGGAAAGGATTTTTTCCTGCACCTCTTTTTCTCCCTTTACCATCGTGGCAGTGGTTCATAATCCACTCAAAACAAACGGTGTGGATTTGAATGAGGAGTACCCACTTATTGTTTTTAATTGTTATTTTGAAAGTACAAATCCAGATGAGTTAGAACTTTGGTATTCCGGGGATGCACCAGACATTCGTTTTTATTTTATTACAAATTCTTAAAGATTTGATGACGTCACTGGCGGCAACTTGTGGATAGTGTGCAGATATAATCCATGACTCATTTGTTGATACTTTCACGTTTAATGATTTTATTGACAATTTTTGTGGTCAGAGTTGATGGCCATTCTCCGTCGACGCTACACCTCTGTTAGTAAGTTCCAAAATGCATACCTTAATTCATAATGGCCAGTTGGTTCGACGCAGAATTCAGTTGTTGTAATTTTACTACTTACACAATAAATTTTGATCGATTCCAGTTGCCAAAAGCTTGAATACAATTACTATGAGGTTTTATGAAGGTGTTGCAGCTAATACGATATTTAATTTATAGAGCTAGGGTTGTAATATAGAATGAGCGAAATCTTTCCTATAAGTACGCATTCACATATTTTTTTCTAGGCTGACCACCCCAGGGCAACGTTTCCGATCACATATTATATGCCACCATACGTGATAACTACGATGCGGAGCCCACTCTAACTGCTACACCATACGGAATACTTGTATTACGGATTGTGTGACGGTACGATGGACATCCCATCTAATTTTTATTTGATCCGGGCTCTTCCCCGATCTTTTTGACATGTGGCTGATGGGGCGGTCGGTTCGCGAAAACGAATAGTCAACTCCTGGAAGTGTTGCGTAATAATAATTAAACCATTGTCTCACCCTCCCTACCTTTCTGAGTGGAGAGGGAGAAACTGCGCTGTACGTATGGCTAGTTTTACTTCTTTCATCCATCACAATGTTCACGATGACAGCCATTTGCCGTGGCAGGAATGATCGTTTAATACGGTAGCCTCTGAAGTTGATTATCAAATTGCGGTGAAATGTAAAAAAGGCAAAAACAGTAGGTACCATTATGAATTTTACATAATATATATATAGTTATTACCCACTGCAAAACGTTATTTTCACGGAGGAAATTATTGTCGTTCCCTGAATCAGATAATTTATTTTACTCAACACAACTCGGGAGACTCCAACTTGTCCCAGCGAGGTTGAGGTAAAGAGGAACAAGCTCGAGGCTCTTTCTGAACAAGTTGATGCCGCGAAAATGTCTTTTTTCCTCTTCTCCAAAATTACTTTCTTGAGAGATAGGTGAACGCAAGGGGGATGGTATTTATCTGGTGGATGGGAGTAAGGAAGAGGGGTTGACTCAGAGCCCCTGAGACTCATCTTGTTAACATACTAAGGTGATAGGGTCGTCTCTCCCAACCCTGAAATCCCCCCTCCCCCGTGCTACCTTGATAACTGTCCCTGAAGCTGCCTAAGGCCACTTCGAGAAGATTTTCCCTTTTTATGGAACAACAAAATCCCCATGCAGGCATTCAGTTTAATACCGGTTTCTGCATGTTCATAGTAACGACCGAGACGATTCAGTTTATCTTGGTGATGCCGAGGTTGTCTCAAGATTTTCCATGACCTTAACAATTACCGACCTTCCTGTCTCATACTCCGCGTATAACCCTTGAATAAACTTCTAATCACGACTCGAGCATTTGAAACGTAGACGACCGTCAAGTGGGTTGGTGGAAGCTAATTATTATGGAAGCTTCTTCACAATGTTTCATGGATTCTTGATTATAACCACAGTTAACGTGAGAGTGATCCATGAAAATACAGTATAAACATAGATCCGCTCCCCCATACAGGTTGGGACATATCAGTGGCGGATGTAGGATTTAAAGGGGGGGGGGGGATGACCGGAAAATGTTTCAAAAAAAAAAATCCTAACCCAAAACGGGTTGTTTATGTATATTTTGATATTGTCAATGTGCTTAATTTAAAATAAAATCTTTACCATTTCTCTCTGCAGTAAATATTTGATGAAATAGGTACCAGTCCGTACCTACTACAACAAGGTTATAATTAGTTCAAAATATAAACGTATATTATGTATATGTATTAATTATTGTCCAGGCCAGCCTTCCAGGCTGGGGCTTTTCGTCCAATTGCCCTGACAGCGTCGCGGCCGTGATCAGCTGTCCTCCAATGAGAGGACCAGAATTCGATCTGATAATTTCGCTCTCAATTATTGAATAATTCTTATTCATAGAAATTTTTCTCTCAATTCTTCTGTACCTCCTCTCAACTCTTTCTTCATTGAAAATGTTATTGGTAATAATGATTTTATTCTATTCATATTGTGCAGGTAAATGTAAGATAAGATAAGATAATAAAGTCACAGGTCAAGTTATATTATAACAGTAGAATAAAGTTTTCATGTTTCATGGAAAGCTCAGTTTATCCAGTGTATATTTCAGGCCAATGAGTGGCTCCTCTTGGATCCACCACTGGACTTGTTGAACCTGGCTGAAATCGCACGATCAGTGTAAAATGATTTCGAGTCATGCTCGAACGCTTCTACTGCTCAGATACCTATAAGTATAGATGTAAGTGTAAGTAGACCATTTGGGTTCCAATTCTACCTCAAGATCTTATCATAATTGGTCGAAACGAATTATTATTAATTAATTAAAGGTACGCCTTCCTGTGGGCCTACAAGGATCCAGTGTAACCGTGAGCACACTAGAATAGTCATTAAAAACCCGGTTCTGTCAATAATAAGGAGCCCTAAGAATTTCATAAGAACCGGGTTGGGATTCACATGAATCAGAAATTGACCTTTTCAAATAGGCTATTCTTGACTTATAACAATTTATCCTTATAGTTGTTTTTATGATTTATCATTATAGTTGTTGATGAGTTATGATTTATCATTATAGTTCTTTTGCTTCGTACGATAGCAGTTGGTCACAAAAATTGTGTAAAATTCCTTTAAAATAATGATGTGAAGTTTCTTTAAAAGAATCTACTGTTTGATTTAAATGGTTGTCATTTAAATATTTATTGTAGGAACCTGTTGTGTCGAAACCGATGTAGAAGTTTGTTGGTACAACTCTACGAAGAAAGCGGAAATTAACTTGAAAGTTTCTTCCGATAATCGAAACTATTGGGTCCTATGGGCGTAGTTTGTAGAAAAAGCAAACGCTCGAATACCTCGCTAATGTGCCCGGAAAGTTGCCACGACATGGTACGAGGGAGGAGTACATAAGTAATTCATTAACATTAGTGTTCATTGTTCTATTCACGTTCTATGGACAATTTGGCCAAGCTCACGCCATTGCCGCCCACGCGATCTTCGACCGACTATCTGAGTTTGACCTACAACAGCTGCTGCCTTGCCCTTGCCTTATTCTACCACCACGGCCATCTCTTGCATCAGGTACATCTGCCCCCTGCATCATCAATTTATCGATTAATAACTTTCATCATACCGCTTTGAGGGGAGATAATGAGGGAGTATAAGTACAAGTTGCCCGCAAAATTGCCCCAAATTGAAACAAATTGAAGTAGTAGAATTTAAAAAATGGGAGTAAAATTAGTAATTTGGCACAATATTTTCAATTAAAAAAAAACGGTTGTGGGGCAAACGATTGTTCACATTTGTGGTCAGAACCATAAGTATAGGTACCTACTACACTACCTACTTCTAATATTCTCTCATGTGGAATGACCGGAACTGTTGTTTAGCCTAACTGTAGTTTAGGTTGTTTAGCGAAGCAGTGTCATTCGAAAGGAATAAACGAGGACCATGCAAGGATGAAGCTTGGAAGATGATGCGAGTTTCGTTAGATTTCTTGCTAATGATCAAAATAATGTTTAATTTGTCGCCTGAGCCTTGTGCCATCTTATTCCGTTAGAGTCGTGCTACCTATTCCATTACAAAGGCAATGGAGTCAGCAACTTGAACTGCCAACTGACTGCAAATATACTAAATTACTTTCCTATTCAATTAGATAGGTAGGTACCTTGTTAAACTTTCATTTTCTGAATGTCCCCTCCCACGCCTACTATTCGGCGGACCTTGCAGAGCTTATATTCTGTCCAAATGAATGAATGTTGTCATTTTTAGTCATGGAAAAAAGTAAAATTTTGTCTTAAATTTATTTGAGCATTTTCGAGCCATTCATTATTTTATTCATTTTCCATATTCACGAGTGCTTCTTGCATTTTAGAAGTGTTAAGAACGTAATCCTTCAGTGTTCAGTCTTGTTTATTCAAGTTGGGATTTTTTAGTGTTGCTTCGGATTAACTAGTCAATAACCTGAACATCCCAAGCAGCACAATGCAGCACATTGATGGTCGTCTGGAATAATAATCCATTATACGGTACCGAGTTTCGTGTTGCTGACTCGACTGCATAGTGCGTTTGGAACGGGTCAGATAGTACAAGGCTCTGTTAACGTAAGAAACACCATATTAATATCTATTACTGTGGGATAAAGTTCTTCTGAAAAACCATCGTTGAATAGCACCCAGAGGGAAAAGTACTTGGCACAAATTGAATCGTAAGGTGAGGACACCTAAAATTTTCCAGGCCCATTTCAAAACTACTTTATACCTCTTATGAATCGGACATGTCAAACATTTTCTGTAGGTACGTTAGATGGCTGAGGACGAATACGCACCTATACGTACACAGCTGAGCACCGCTGGAACGATGACGAGGTCTATACGCCTACAAAGTTAGACTGTGACAACATGTACCATTTTTGAGATCGAATTGAATTCCACTTCAGCTCCAAATAACGGAGGAGAGGCCTCTTCAGACTTCGGATTATGACGTCAAATAAAACATGCAGACATTTTCCGAGTATTCGTTTTATATCCTCTCAACCGCGAGAAATGAGTGCAGATTCTTTGAAGGGTGAACTACTGGTCTGGAAGATGAAAGGTTAGTGGTGTCGATAAAACTACCGAGTAATCCTTTGATGACTCAATCTCCGAACCACTTTTAATTGGTTGCCCTTCCGTTTTTGCCCTCTTCCCTTCATGTTCCGCTTCGCTGTTGAGATTTGTTGAGTGGAGTTTGAAAATACCATTATACGCGTTGTCATCGATATGATATCTCTGCCTTTGACAGAAATCAGTTCAGCATTCGAAGCGTGTCATCGAACGGATTATCTATGACTTCAAAGGGACCGAGGATGTTCTCTTTATTTTACTGCAATGATATATTGAAATTCGTAAGACGAGGAGTTACTCTTGCATTATAACTTGAGTGGAGTTACTGTTGCAGTGTAACTTGCTTGTAGCTACTCTCGCATTATAACTTGCATTATGACTTTTCAGTCATCTGCAAGTGATGAATATCTTGTTTCATTATTTCTACTAACGAACTGTTGAAATCGATCAAGAAGAGAAAATGTTTAGCCCCTCCTCAAAAGTTGTCAATTTCATTTTCTGTTTTGTCAAGAATCGGTACAAGTATGTTGTTATAGCCCCGCCAATATCGATTGCATCGATTATCTCAAATACATCGATCCTTGTGGTATCGATGACGTGTATCAGAAAGACGGTGGGTGTACAAGAAGTTTAGTTCCCATTCCGCCGCTCGCATTGTCAAGCGATCTGGATGCTCGCTGGCGCTCGCATCTCAAAAAAGATAAACAATCCCAGAAACTATCCCGTGAATGAGCAGGTTGTTTGGGACTTCTGAATAGATGGTACAAGTATGTTATAGTCACTCTTATTTTTTGGTGTCCTTACAATGGTCTTCCCGTATTCATTTTGAAAGTTGATATCGGCACCCTGTAGGCATCGGGACGCCATATTGAGCCGTCATCGATACCACAAGGATCGATGTATTTGAGATAATCGATACAATCGATATTGGCGGGGCTATAACATACTTGTACCCAAGAATCTAATGAATTTACTCAAAAACGATAAGAACGGCATCACAATACTTCCATCGTAAGTAGTCACGTTTCTTTGAACCTTACCAACGGGTCAACGGGACGGAAGCCTTTCGGATTTTGCTTTGCTTTTCGGACTGTGCTCCACTCGTTCTGCTGCTAATATAAGTGCCCCAGAGATCGAAGTCGAGCTCCTACCTGGAATCGAATCCAGCTTGCTTGGTGACAGTCCAGTGTGAACAACGTGAGTAGTTGAAGACGCTCACCGTTACACCACGTCGGTTCCCATATCGGATCTACCAAATTAAGTAATAATATCATAGTAAGGATAATGTGATATGTGATAAAATTATTATTAGTGTAAACGCTGTTATGAAAGCCTCTAAATTGCCAAGTACCTACCTCCTGATGCTGTAATCGAACCATCCTCCATCATGTTCACATTATTCATGATCAAGAGAGCATTAATTTGCCATGTTTGTAAACAAACTTTTGGAATGTTGGTGTGTTTTATAGAGCGTTGGGTATAGGAGGGGATGCATCGGCAGCGTGAGATTTTCTGAATAATTGAGAGCTTTCCAACAGTGGTTAACCTACCTTTATCTCTCTTGATCCCCCATTTTGGAAAATAGCATCAATAAAAAAATAGCGATTGAGAAATCTAATATTTGTTAGGTAATACAGGACATGTATTAGGGAGAAATAGGGTATTGATCGTTGGGAATCATTTTTAGCTGATCTAGGAGCCTCGAAATGAAGCTCGGTTTTCAAAAATCATTACCACAATAGGTAGGTACATCAATATTGTTTTGTTAAATTCGATTGATTTTTACCCGGTTTTAATGTTACTCGATTGATCGTCGGGGATCATTACCTGATCTAGGAAATCGCATTTTGACTGAGCTATAACAGATCATTTTATTGGC
Organism: Leptopterna dolabrata; assembly: GCA_954871275.1. NCBI lineage: Eukaryota > Metazoa > Arthropoda > Insecta > Hemiptera > Miridae > Leptopterna > Leptopterna dolabrata. Next base: position 62,733,156 of record OX940975.1, read on the forward strand.
ACCAAACTAAGTGCACCTACATCGAAAAATAATATTTTCAAATTAAATATCACGCAACACCCAACTCGATTCCGTACAGCCATCCGTGATTGTAATCAGCTATGGGCCTATTCACTAAAAGAGATAGTGAGAATAGATTATCTATTTTGAAAATCTCCTAGTCTCTTTCGGGAGACAATCTCTTCCAGTGTCTCCCAGGTTCGTCTATTTGTACCTACTTAGACATTTTTACTCATGAATCGATAATATGCATATATTTTTTAATGAACAATCGACTTAACTTTAAGAGATGAAGAAAACATACATCAAAATGACCGATATTGTAGCCAATGAACGAAGGGTGGAACACGATCACTATCAAACAAACAAGAAAGGGACTCTCTCTTTCGAGAAAAGATACCTAATTAGGTGTCTCTCTGAAAGAGATCGAAAATGCCAAGATAGCCGCCACCTCTTTCTTTTAGAAGTTACTGAATAACGTACGGACGTACGGGTGGTCCACAATTTCTTTAGTTCGAGATCAGTCACATCAAAAGGTAAAAAAAACATATCCGTCTGTTGGAAGTTTTCGAGCTACGGCGTTCGGGAAATCGCAACCCCCCTATTTTTCACCCCAGAGATAACTGACAATAACGCCGAGCTTCGCGGACCAACTTGACCCCAAACGGGACCTTCAAACCAAATTTCATTAATTTTGGTTCATGGCAATGTTCTCAATTAACCTGTGTTATTCCGCGGAATCGTCAAAGGCTTCTTATAGTCTGGGACGACCCTATTGTTTTCAGTTTCGGTAGGAAGGGTACAACACTCAACGTTTGAAAAGCCGGCGGTGTATGTATCCGATGCCGCAAATTTTGTATCAGATGCCCAGCCCACAATTCGCAACCGATTTGCGTGTATCTCACTAATTGCATACGACTCAGTTTTGAATGTTGCTGTGCACTACGTTGCCGGGATTTTGAAATTCAATCACGGGTGGCATTGGGAGATGATGGGGGGGGGGGGGGGGTGTTCGATTTATGCGCCATGCGACTGAAGAATATGCCACAAAAAAGTGCGTCCCCTGTAAGTAATGCATTTCTGGAAGATATGTTTTTTCATTCTTTCAAATTGTTGGAAAAAACGCAGAGCTTTCCAAAAAGGTGCTGTATAAATATGATGGGTTGGAAATGAACGGAAGTGAGGAAAAAAGCGTGTGACATTTAGGTTTGTATTGCCTCGCTGTCGCACGTGGGGAGATACATACCCGATGAAGTCACGTTTTTTTTAAGCTTATTCCTGCCAAACTACTCGTATTCCAAGCTGAAATTGGGATACAGGGATTCATTCCTCATTACGTTTTTTCTTTTTGTTTTTGTATTTTGTGTTGTTTCACTGTTATTCTAATGTTTTTGTGTTGAATTGTAGATGAGCCTGCTTGTTAGATTAGAAATGAGTTTTGCTAATCAGGTTTTTGGTCGAGTCATCAGTGTCGGAACCAGGGACATTTTGCAGTTATCAGAATGAGCTGGGTGTAACTGACGAGACCCTATTAATGGAATGATAGCATTGTCACGCTGTCCAAGTACGTCATTACGTTGAATTATAGCACTTATTCGGAGAGCAAAGTGACTGGTAGGTCAACAGCGTCGGAAGCGAGGAGCCAGCTCTAAATTTAGTAAAGCGATAAAAGGGGTTTTATTCCCCCAAGCCTCACGACGGTGGCAAAAGTGAATTTGGGAGGGAAACCAGGACGAGAGGTGAAGAGGGAACGGGTGCGATGAGAGGGGACTCGGCGGCCGACTGATGCGATGTGACACCTAATCTGTCCTCAAAAGTAATGAGATACCCTTGTCAAGTAATTTATATGTCCGGCACGGGGTTATACAGCTTGTTAAGGCTCCCGTCTATGGAATTATCCTGCTGGGAGCTGACCCAGCCACTTTAAAACACATCGGCACGTTTTCGGACGATACGGTTTCCATGAGGACGAATCGTTTCCATTTACCCTCAGACGGCCACTCTCCAGAAACCTGATACTGTTCATCAGCAGGGGTTGGTGGAAGCTGGGAGGCCAATGACTCACTCGAATAAAGTCAATACAATCATGTTGTTTAGTCCTCCAAGACATATCCTTCCGGCTGGCTATGTTTACTAGTGTAAAAAATTATGGACTTAGTAATTAACGGAAGTAAAGTAATGTAGTAAAGTGAACAGCCATTTCGGACTGAGGCTTTTTGTCCGACTGCCCCGCCAGCCACGGTCAAACCGTTTTTCTTGCTGTTCGTTCCTATTAGATGTTGATTTCAATTACTTTGGCACATTATAAAATGGTTCATAGAAAACACGGCGTTCACTATCATACTAAGTAAAGAATGATTATTATTAAAAAACCGCTGAAAATTATTACACAACGGTGTATTATTTTCCTGTACCGCCTTTTGCATAGCTCACTGAATTCATATTAGTGTAAGAGCCTGAGTAAGGTCGTTTTGCGCGTTGAATATCCACCTACCCACGCAAACTGGCGTGGATAACAGTGTATTTTTCGCGTTTTTCGTGTATTAGTGGAAATGGTCAACCTTTCAATAACTCCGTCTTTCTTTTTCTTTTCCATTGCAATAGCTTCATTTCCTGTGAAAATTCGCCAAAAGTCCTGTCAACAAAATCCACAATAACTACCTTTCTTCAAATGAAATTATAATATTATCACGGAACAACAAACTCGATTTCATGAGTGATTATAATAGCTGTTCCCTAGCAATGACAATCTGGGCTGGAGTTATGTTTGTACTTATGATTCACACTCTTGTTGATGAAACATCTCGGTTTAAACTATAGGGCCTTACTGTGAACGAATGGCTGGACGTAGAATGCTCCGGGACATCTCAGAAACGTCATAATAATATGTGGACATGTCACCACGTGTCACGGCGGTCACCCATCCAAGTACTAACCACTCTCGAGGTGTCTTAACTTCGGTGATCTCACGGGAAACCGGTTTATTCCACCTGATAAGGCCGTTCTGCTGTACTTGAAATACAACACTATTCTATCGTAAAACCTTCAGGAATGCCTGGCTGAGCTTAAACACAAAAGGTTGGCATAGGACTGCTCATAATAGTAGGTAAAGCCAGTTTTGGTTTATAATTTTCAACAGTGAACCTTTGGAAACGACCATGAAGGAGGGGGGGGGGGGGGGGCACCTCAAAATTTGATGGCTTCCGTTTCAAAGTACGTCCGAAAATGGAATACAAATATTACTGTCCGTCCGCCGCCGTACGCCGTATTTGTCGGTAATCTCCAAGGGGTTAAACGTAAGGGTTGAATTTTCCAGGGCGCCGGTATTTCGGTTTTTTTAAAACGTTTTTAAATAGTTGTTGAACTTGAGAATTTTTTTAGACCTCCATAGCCTTGTCCGTCCAGTCGTTCGTCCACAGTTTGCGCCGAAAATGTTCAACATGATCGTGAATGAAACGGTATACACCCAGTCCTGATTTCATTGCTAGGGAACACCTGATTATAATCACGGATGGCTGTGGCAATCGAGTTGGTTGTTCCGTGGTATTATTTCACCTGAAGAATGATGGTTATTTTTGATATTGTTGATAGGTAAGTTTTGTTACTTGAACAAACGTTGTGATTCGTAAATAACAACAAATATTTAATTACCTATAGAAATAGGTACTCTCAGCGGATGTCGCTGCGACGGTCGAATGAGACCAGCAGTATGTAAGCGCATAAGCGCAAACAAATTAATCATAGATTCCTTGAATCCACCGTTTATTTATGAAACTGTAACTGCCCGGCCGGATCCAGTACTCGATTAAGGGCTTTGCTTATTGTGGGGGGGTTATTGACCATAGATAACAGTTATCTACGCAGGAGGAGGGACAGGTAAATAATAAATCGTTGTATAATAATCTGTAGAGTTTTTGCATTGCAAATGATTCTCAGTTTCGTATTAATTCATGGCTAATTGGAATACGGCGAATTGAATTGACTGTTGTCCAGTGTCACAAAGTGCTGAAAATGTCAGGTCCCAACTCAAATTTATCCCGCTCAATTCTCATCGAGTCGAAAGTCGTAGATGACTAAACTAGTTCAAAACATGCTAATCTATTCATTCTCGCTCGAGCCCTCGTCAACTTCTCACTTCTTCTCAGTCGACTCCTAAAGGATGGATTAGAGCGATGCCGTTAATCCAGTCAGCGGGCTCAGTGAATTTTCCGAAATATTCATTATTAGAAGAGACTCCATCGTCCTTCTCTCGCTCTCCTCCCTCCTTTTTCCCATCACCGCCGATTACCAACAAGTAGATCAAACGTGAATATTTCAACAGTCATCGAAAAGTGAAGTTTCCTTCTAATGGTGTGGGGGTTGACGACGTTTAATAAGCAAACAGACATTATGACAGAAGGATAAGTTTTGAAGCTTCCCCTTTTAAGCTAAGTAGAAGTTAGCTATTCCTCTACTTCTACTGCTATTCGTTGAAAGGGTTTTACACTTAGACCGTTTCTTCTCTGAATTTTCCATGAACACGGGATGGAGTCAAGATCCGCGATAACAGTCATGGTAGGCTTTTCTCACATCAAAAGTTAAAATCAGCTTTCACGAGAGAAAATTCTCTTCCTTATAGGGCCCATTTTTTCCGCTCAGGCCTGCGGTTGAGTAAATATAACCGCTACTGAACATCTAATTAGCCCACGGGGCTTATAGCAGCCTCCTCCGAGCTCTCAGATTAAAAGGACTGAGTTCATAAAGTGAATGAGGCGGTAAAGTCTCGTTACTTCACTATCCTTCCATGAAACCTAATTAATTTTTCAGTCGTTTCAGCTAATTTTACCACCGTTACCTATTACTTGCTAAGGGGAATAAATCAGGAGGGATTTTATTAGTTGTTGGTTTTCATAATGCCCTAACTTCATTTGAACTAATTAAAAACAGAGGTTTATCCATTTTCATTTCATTCATTTCCTTGACTTACCACTGGATATGACCCAATACTGCACTTTTTTCAAGGTAGGTATAACAGCAGCAATTTTTCCTTTCCCCATTATGAAAAGCTCCTCGGTGTTGGTCCTCGGTGTTCGCCAACAGCATCTGAGGATATTTTCAACAATCGTCGACAGGATATATTAATACAATTATTGCTTTATATAAATTATTACTCCATGTCCGGGTTTGAGAATTCACCTTTCGACCGCGTTAAGAAAGATAGAGAAAATATTCAATCTTGCCGTATAGGTTCGCGAAACCCAACTATGATTGGAACTTGAAGTTCCGATGCGGAGCCACACCATACTTCCATGTTCTTCATAATAGAATGACGAACATGGAAGTATGGTGTGGCAATCTCATCCCATTTTGGCCAGACAGGCCGACCATTTCGGTCCGTACATTTGCATAGAAATCACTTCCTACCACTTTCTGACACCACACCAACGTCATTTAGTTAGTACACTAGGAAATATTGGACCCATTGACATATTTTTCGCTGTCAGTAGGTATATAATAATATATATAACTTATAATAATTATAACTTTGGGATAAATTTGCAATAATCAATTAAATCAAAATTGGAAGGTGGAAACTAAAAATGAGCCTTTAGTTTCAAAAATGAGCCTTCCATTTGGCCATAAGCTGTTCGGCGGAGCGTCGTGCCTCGGCTCTTGAGCTAAAGGCTCTTCTTTCCCTGCTAGATGTTCGCAGGCTCGGGCAATGTTGGCCTGGTGCAGGGAAATCATTTTTATTGCATTTTGGTGTTGTGCCTCCAAATGAGAAATTGTTGAGGTGACAAGTGACGAGTTGACAAGCTGCAAACCGGAAACGAAGAAGGAGTATGGATACAAAACCCATGAAAGTCTTCTGAATTAATTGATGACAACGACGCCCACGCGACGACTGAAGGTTACGAGGTACTCATACGACACCTCCCTGCTGTTCGAACCACCGACCCGTACTGAACTCGATCACCGATCACAAAACGAAATAAAAAGCGAAAATCATCAGAAAAGCCCTAAGAAATGTTATGAAACACAAACGGTGGGTACAGCTTCCGTACAAGTACGCAACCACGAGGGACATTTTATGTCTTAGCGCCCCCTCCCGCACCCACACCAAGTACTTCGTACTTAATTGTTTTGGTCAAGATTTCCAACGAATGGTACCTAGTCCGAACAGCCTTCAGTCCCAATTAGTTCGGATTAGCCGGACTCCACTGTATTATGTACGTAAACATTCATTTAAACAATCACGCTCATACCGCAGCTTGTTGGCCACGCAGTCCGCAGTGGTTAACGTAGTATGGTTAGGTAAATCGAGAGCTATCCAACGAGTGGTGAACGATTTTTGTACGATGATAACTGGCGAAGATAAAGTTCCGTAGCAACGAATCGGTTGTAAGCGAAAATCATCAGAAATTTTCGTGACGATTTCGTGTAACGTTTTTCGAGTTATGTGCCAGAGTAAAGACATAAAATGTCAATATGTAGCTTTTGAACTGCTTAACCCTTTTAGTATCGCATTAATATCCACTGGCCCTAAAATTTTGAAACGTTCAGGTATTGATCTATGACGTCTCAGGATGTTACCTGATTTTTTTCTTCCGTTTTGCTTCCGAGTCTGCGAAGCAGCGGAAGCCTTGTGTTCACTTTCGTGAGCCAAAAAATTTTTGTCTTCAGAAATCAAAATTTCCACTTGCATTTTGCGTTTCAAAGCCTACTGAACAAATTTGGTTCCGTGTCTGTCGGTCTGTGAGTCTGTGAGTCTGTGAGTCTGTGAATCTGTGAGTCTGTGAGTCTGTGAGTCTGTCCGCATTTCCTTGTTACAGCCATAACTTCCACGATTTTCAATTGATTCAGCTCAAATTTTGAGGGATGGTGCGGATAAGGCCCCTTGAGGTCCCATACAAATTTCAACATGATTGATCCAGCGGTACGCCCTGCGCATGCGCTAACGTTAAATTCAACAAACACACATAACTTTCACAATTTTGATTCAATTTCGCTCAAATTTTCAAGGGTTGTTTGGACAAGGCCTAGTGAGTTCCAGTATGAATTTCAGCATGATCGGACCCTCGGTGCGCTCTGCGCATGCGCTGGCGTGAAATAGATTCAATTTCCTTGTTACAGCCGTAGTAACCAAAGATTTCACCCAATTTCAATGTAATTCTCAGGGATTAAGCGGGTAGGGCCCATTGAGGTCCCATATAAATTTCAACATGATAGAGCCAGCGGTTCGCCCTGCGCATGCGCTCTGTCTGTCTGTCTGTCCTTCCATGCACGGCCAAACGGCTCGACGGATATCGACCAAATTTGGCACGAATATCCAGTAGGCTCCCAAGTTGTGCAACGTCGCATTTTCAATTCCCTGACCATAGCGGAACTATGGTCGACCATGGTCAACTCCTGAATGGCTTGACGGATATCGACCAAATTTGGCACGAATATCCAGTAGGCTCCCAAGTTGTGCAACGTCGCATTTTTAATTCCCTGACCATAGCGGAACTATGGTCGACCATGGTCAACTCCTGAATGGCTTGACGGATATCGACCAAATTTGGCACGAGTATCCAGTAGGCTCCCAAGTTGTGCAACGTCGCATTTTTAATTCCCTGACCATAGCGGAACTATGGTCGACCATGGTGAACTTCGTTAATTGAAATGGTAACCCCTATTTTTTATCGCGTATTCGTAATCTACGTGAAATTCTATCTACGATCGACCCTTCGGACTACCCCCGCGGTCGACCATAGCGCATCCATGGGCCCCTCCATGGTCGAATCCCGAATTGCTCAACGGATATCGACCAAATTTGGCAGCAATATCCGGTAGCCTCCCAAGTTGAACATAGGCGCATTTTTAATTCCCTGACCGTAGCGGAAATATGGTCGACCATGGTCAACTCCTGAATGGCTTGACGGATTTTGATAAAATTGGGCACAAATACCCGGTAGGCTATGGGATTTTTCCGTCGTTTGTTGGTTCCACGATACTGCGTACAGCGAATCTCGGATAGCGAGCGAAGCGAGCGGTCAGGCTAGTTATGTATAATGGACGTAATGTATTATGGAAGTCATGTTATGTATAAGTTGTATATTTCATGTAATGTTATGTAATGTTATGTTATGTAATGTAATGTTATGTAATATGTATATTTAACGTTATGTAATGTTATGTAATGTAATGTAATGTAATGTAATGTAATGTTATGTTATTTTGCTTCCGAGTCTGTTCTATTTTATAATGGGTCACTCTGATTGTGACGAGGAAGCTCCTGTGCCATCACCTTGGCAGTGTATTTTAGCTATAATAGTTTCGGGGATATAAAATGTCCTCCGGACAGGATGGTATAGCGTGTAGCAAAAGTCGGTATATTTTTGATTTTCCCATAACTTTATTAATAATAGGTATATTTACATAATATTTTCGTCATCAGTGGGTATTTCGAAGCATACACAGGTGATGCTCCAAGCCCCTTCCTGAGTTTAGCCGTGTGTGCTCCGCAGCTGCCGGCCCTAGCGCTTCCTGACTATAATATGATATGTATATAGTTATAAATAAAAACGCTGCAAATCCCTGCACAAGGGTTTTGTAGTGATTAAGGATGTAACAGACGAGGCCGAAAGTTAGCTTGAGAATGGTTGTCTATTTGTTGGCCCCTCGGCTCTTTGTAGGCCCCTGACATGATCAGAGGGGGGTCGGGGGGTCCCCACTCTGAGGTACAACATGTATGTACATTACATTGGTTGTGGAGGAGCAGCCGATCACAACACTGCTCCCCCCAGAATTTAAGTAACGCATTTAGTTAAATTTTGTTCTGTTGCGGTGGCGGTTGTCGGGCGTGGGAGGTGCGTGTGCTGGTTGCGGTGGTTGTGGTGGTCCGCTGTGGCTGTCCGTGTCGGTGTCGTTGGGGGCGGTACGTTTGCGGCGTATTAAGAGCCGGGATGTAGGTTGAGTGCATGGGTACGGCCGTGGCGGCTGATCGGGCGGGGCGTTGTTGCGGGCGCCAGGTGCATGGGGTGCGGCATTTTTGTGCTCGGGGGTCCCATGTGCGGCGGTAGAAACACGAGCCGTTCGTCGCGCTGCGTGTGGTCGGTCGTGGCTGCGTCGGCGGTCGCTGTTGTCGTCTGTTCGAATCACACGAACCTCTTCGGTGACGGTAGCCACTCGTGGAGGGGGAGTGAAGGGTATGAGGCGATCGGCGAGAGCAGCGAGTTTCGTGACGTAGGGTTCGTCGCGCGCCGGTATGTGAAGGCTAACCCAGTGTCCTACGTGGATCCACCGCGCGCGTCGGAGCGTTCGGGCGTTGGTGCGTTGAAGACGCAGACCAATGAAAACCATGGAAATTGTCACGTGATTCGGACGGCGCGTTGTCGCGACAGCGTTGAACGCTTCGGTTTGATTTCCAAACTAGTTTGATTTTTACCGTCACCGCCTCGCGTCAAACGCCGCGTTTGATTTGTTTATCTCGTTTGTTCTGTTAATTGCTGTGTAGAAGACCGTGTTTTTGTGTATTTTGTGTGATGGAAATGTTAACTGCAGAAGTCCAAAAGCGGCCGTGTCTTTGGAATAACCGGTACACCGAAGAGCACAAGTTCTTCCGAACTTATTCTTTGGTGGGCAATTTCTCTAATTAAAATGTCTCCCAAATTCGGCTTTTTTTAGTATTTTTAATTATTTTGTATATTTATCTCCATTATGTACTTATTTATGATATATTGCCAATAAATGAAAAAATAAATAAATAACACTATAAAAACCGTGATTAGGTGCAAACTGCTTGGGGCGAAGTATCGCAACAATCTAGGATGGCAAGCAAGTACCCCCCCTATGTACCTACGTTTAATGAGATGTTTATAAAATAACAATACGTGATTTTTAGAAACAAACTGTATTTGGTACTCTTATTTTTTTCAAGTCTCCTAGAATTATTATACAATATCAACTAGTAGTAGTAGGACAACTTAGGCTCAGAAAATATTGCATAAATGTCTGCCTGATACTTGAACGTAATCAAAAATAAAGCAGTAAAAATAAAAGAACAGGTGACAATACTTGACAGTCGGCGTCCACTGAAATACGAAGCGTCTCGCGTTTTCACGTAGGACACCTTTTTTTTCGCCGCGCGGCATGACGACGCGATTTGTGTGAACGCCCGAAAGCTCCGACGCGTTGACGCGCGCGGCAGATCCACGTAGGACACGGCCTAATGCTGTCTGGAAGGGCGCGTGTGAAACGCTGCCGAACGAGCGGGGTCGGTGTGTCGGCCGGGAGTGCTCGAGTGAGTCGGCGGGCGAGGACTGACGGTAGTTCGTCGTCGGAAGTCGGTTGAGTAAGGCGGTGAGCCGGGAGCCATCGGACGGTGCGTGCGTGGCGAAAAGGCGAGTTGTCAACGCCTGGTAGCTGTTGGCGTTCGATGGTGCCAGCCGCTAGTAATTCGCCGAAATGGGCCGACGCTTTCGCGTTAAGGTCCGGTAATATTCGGCGAAGTTTCCCATGGCATGGAGGTCCCTTCGTGACGATTTGTTGTTCTACGCGTTGCGGTGTGTCGGCCGGGAGGGCTCTACGGAGTCGGCGGGCGTGGACTGATGGATTCTCGTGCTCGGAAGTCGGTTGGGGTCGTCGTAGAGGTCCGCTTGTCGGGGCTCGAAGGCGCGGGCGAATTTAGCATGCGGCGTCGTGAGGCCTTCATGAGTCAATGTGATCTCGAGTTGGGCGAATCAGACGTGTGGGAATTGGGGAAGTGGGGCGTTGATGTCGGTGGAGTCGTTTCTGCGGGCGTCGGTGGTTTCGGGTCCGTGTTCTCGTTGTAGGCGCCAGTCCCGGAGAGGTGTCGTCTGGAAGTGTCAGCAGGAAGTGTGCGAGGCGCCGGCGTCCGTTTCCTTATATAGGAATCGGATGGTGGGGCGAAGTAGCGGGGGGCCGCAGCGTTGGGCGTCGAGGCGGGCGTCGGAGTGGGGCGCCGCTGTGTGGCGTCGGTGGGGGCGGCGCTGTGGGGCGCGTGTGCCGGGCGTAGTGGTGCGGAGGTGGGGCTCGTCGCAGACGGTCGGCGGGCGCTGAGCGGCGTTGTTCGTCGTTGCTAGGCGCTGTCGTCGCACCGCGGTCGCAGACGGCGGGCGGAGGCTGCGTGTCACCACTCGGGGTCACCAGTGTAGTGATTAAGGATGTAACAGACGAGGCCGAAAGTTAGCTTGAGAATGGTTGTCTATTTGTTGGCCCCTCGGCTCTTTATAGGCCCCTGACATGATCAGAGGGGGATCGGGGGGTCCCCACTCTGAGGTGCAACATGTATGTACATTACATTGGTTGTGGAGGAGGAGCCGATCACAACAGGTTTATTATTCTGTACAGATCTTTCCTTTCTTTTACAGATCACAGCTCTCTGTATAGATAACCCTTCTATATAATATATTTATGTACTAGTCTATACATATTATGTAGATCGCAGACCCTCCGTAGGTTAGTTCCACCCCGTACCTACCTAAATCACGAGTTGAAAGTTGCTAAAATAATTCTTTCGATGACCAAAAGTAACTAAAATGGCGAAAAGAGATGCAAATAATGAATTTTTGAAGGAAAATTGTTGATGTGGAGTGAAATAGATGCCCTTTCTGCGTAGATCACTGTTTTCTGTGGTCAGTACTTACCCTCTGGTCAAGTATAATGAACCGTTGTGTAATAATTTGCCCATAAATAATACTTCAACGGTTGGTCAAGTTGCAAAAGTACCGATCAACAAAATCCAGCCCCTTCATGGTAGATGAACCGTTGTGTAATAATTTACCGTTATGTAATAATTTACCGTTCTGTAATTTACCGTTGTGTAATAATTTACCCATCAATAATACTTTAAGGTTTGTTCAAGTTTCACAAGTACCTACCAACAAAATCCAGCCCCTTCTTGGTAGATGAACCGTTGTGTAATAATTTACCGTTCTGTAATAATTTACCGTTATGTAATAATTTACCATTTTGTAATAATTTACCGTTGTGTTATAATTTAACATTGTGTAATAATTTACCCATCAACAATACTTCAACATTTGTTCAAGTTGCAGAAGTACCGATCAACAAAACCCAGCCCCTTCCTGGTAGATGAACCGTTGTGTAATAATTTACCGTTGTGCAATAATTTACCGTTGGTTAATAATTTACCGTTGTGTTATAGTTTGCCGTTGTGTGATAATTTACCATTGGTCATTAATTTACCCATCAATAATACTTCAACGTTTGTCCAAGTTTCACATGTACCTACCATCAAAATCCGATAGTCCATCACTTATCAAACGACTTCATACTGCCATCCTTGATTATAATCAGGTGCTCCCTAGTGATGATATCCCGGCCGGATTTCTACCGTTTGATTCACGATCGTGTTGACGAAGCTTTTTGGTGCACATGAGCGGCTGGACGTACAGTGCTCCGGGTGGTCTCAAAAGATTGTTTAGCTCAAGACAAATTTAATATCGTAAACAAAACCATACCCTTCAATCGAAAGTTTTCGAGCTACGGCGTTCTGAAAATTTCAACCCCTATTTTGAACCCCTTAGAGATGACTGACAGTAACGCCGAGCTTCGAGGACCAACTAGACCCCGAACGGAACCTATAACCCGAATTTCATCAGTTTTTATTCATGGTAACTAAGAAAAGTGGCCCGTATGGCTTACGGCGGACATATAGAAATATTTTTATTGCATTTTCGGATTCTACGTACCTTGAAACGTAAACCATCAAATTTTGAGGGGGGGTTAGAATTTTTTTTTTTTTTTTCATGCTCGATTCCAATGGTTCATTGTTGAAAATAATAAACCAAAATTACTGTCGGGGAACCCGTGTACTCTGATGACACCAAATTCCCTCTTCAAAGCTACTCTAAAAACAGTTTCTTCCATTAGGTAAGTAATAGGGAGTCGTAGATATGGAAATCTCCTGTCCTGAAAGTATTTTCGTTTGTCAAATAGTAAATGTGTAGACTATTGCACCTACAGCTATCCGTTATGAACGATCTCCATTAGCCAAACCACTCAAAAAATAATGATCCATCGTCAGTCACTCAAATAATAATGTACCTAGTTCGTAAAAGCATTTGCCCTACATGGGCTCACAGGTGTTGCCAAGTGGCACAACACATTGCAAACATTGCTTCTTAACACATTGTCGTTCGATGTCGATACGTACCTCCCTACCATGATCCGCCACAGATTCAACCAGGACGCCGTCATCGGGAGTAGTGCCACTCAATAATTTCGAAAACTTATATTTCCATAATTAGAAAGGATCAGTGTAATGTACAGGGGACGGATAATTATGCTGTATAACAAGAACATCTTTCATTAGGTAATCATTTCTCACACAGTGGTTATCATAATAAGTTATTTGTTTGCACACTTTTTTCCCCACGTTGTTAGACGCAGCTTTTATTATTACTTACTATGATATTAAACTAAACCTTCATATAGGTAAATCGTTAGGAGAAGGAACGTACACATATTAGAGATTTCTCTGAGATAGAATGCATGACCAGTGAAACAAAGTTGGAAGAGAAGAACAAGAACGAAGAATAGAAATAATCTAGTGTAAGGTACAATATAGGATGGTTCACCGATTGTACAGGTACATCGAATCATTAGTCACTCAGCTACTACCCCTGGACTGTGGGTGGGTTAGTCCCTTAAGCGGTCTCAAAATAAATAAACTATTAGAAATGCTTCCATTCTATTTAAACAATTCCTGAATTTAGTAGGTACCTAACAAGTTCTACCTACTCTTTCAACTGAACCGTCTTCCGCGCTGTACTTGATTATAATAATCCAAATAATCGCGCTATGTGATTATAATAATCCAAATAGAGATAATACGTGTACATCCTCTACCGATATATTTTCCCGAATATTATTTTTTATCTCTTTTGTTTAGGTAGGTAGGTATTCATTTTCAACATCGGGTAGTTTTACTTTCAAAATTGGAAATGGAACATATTGTACAGTAGTTAATATGGAGTATATTTTGTAGATCCGATACAGTTGGGAGTTATGTTTATCTTGTCGGAGAAGAAGAATCGGTCCTTACTCTGTACCTGGACTGAATGAATGTTCTAGTGCTACTATGCTCTTGCATATTTTTGTTTATTGCATTGTCTGATTTGTTTGTCATTATTTCAGGTATGATTCTGAACAGACAGAAATAAGAATGATATCGTCGAATTGGTGAGTTACCTTCGATCAGTTGAGAACTCTGAAATGTTTATAACCTTGTAGATGGATGTTGACGTTGAAACAGGTTTAGCTAGCTAATTATAGCTCTCATCAGTGTCTTGGAGAATTAAAACAATAAATCACAATCTGATTTACATGTCATATCATAAGACGTATACATTTGCTCGAAACGATAAGCCACCAAATACCACATTCTGACGCAACTACGGTTAAATTCTTAGCAGTTGAATACAAAACGACTAATGCACAAATAAGGTAATATTTGACTTTAATCCGAATCACGTCTTCCGCCCAAATTTCTAATCGAAGTATCTAAAAGAGGGTCGACCTGTAACGATCCACTGGCAAACACAGAAAACTCAGAACGCGCCATACCAGGAGCCTCAGTGTATGAATGGTATACTTTCTGGGAATGGTTTTCATTTCATGACTCGGAAGAGTAAGAGTGAACAAATATTTCTGATTTATCTTCGAAAATTATCTATTAGATGTGATGAAAGGTAAACGTATACCTTACATGAATACTGGGATCTATTATTTTTTATTAATTTAAAAGATAAATATAAAGTCAAACCTTGACTTTTGACTCGAACAATATTAGCTTCAAAACACCATCATATTTTGGGTCGGAAATAAAAAACACGATCTAACTCTTATTCTTGGTTTGATTGGAATTAAAGATGCACATTACAAGTTGACTTTTACTGCTTGTATTTTTACTTGATTTTTATAATATGTCACAGCATTTTAATAGAATATGACAATAACTCTTTCAACCCCTTTGTTGAAATAATGTAGGTAGACTTTGCAAGATATAGAAACCCCAGTGGGTAATGGAGAGAGATAGGGTTAAGGGCAGTTTCAGATTTTAGAGGCCGAATTCCCAGGTGTCCGTACCACTCTTCCCGAGGGACAATAAATCAAATTTGTAAGCTGCAGGTGGCGGGTCGAAGTTAAGTGCAAAGAAAAAGGGGGGTCGATGGTATGGTGGAACGAAGAGAATGAACGGAGATATGAGGGGATGGGGATGATGGGGTCGCCCTTCCAACCTTTATCGAACATGGTTCACTTCAACTTCGATTTATGGAACGTGCCCAAATTTAATAACACCCATATGTCACAACAACGGCGATATAATAAAGACTGAATGTAAATAACGAGAGGCACAACGTATAACGACTATCCATACATCGCAGTGACATTTCTTGAACACTAACACTTGAGTCGGCTGCTGGAGCCTGGCCCGCAATGACGTGCTTTGTTGATCGGATTTTCCTTCTGTAAAAGCTCTTCCTACTTGCGTCGTGGTCTGCATCTTCTGCCCGTGTAACGCGCTTCCCAGGCCATGCGAGGATGACTGTAAGAGTTCCTGTTTCCACCTGAAAAAGTAGAGGCATGTTTTCCTCTACATAGGGTAAATTCCTTCGAAGTAACATTTAATAATCATGATCTGACATAGACCATCCGATGAGTTTGCTCATATGGAGTATACTACTATCGGCAAATTATAAGAAAATATCCTAACGGCTAATAATTTATGCTAGGTAGATAGTTTTTTTTTTAAATAGATTTTAATATTATTGATCTGATCTACTAAACAAAACAAAAACCAAAATTTCCAAGTTACACCCCCCTGTGGGTGTTACCAAACTACAGTAGAAGTCGCTTAGTAGAAAGGCGGTTAAAGGAATAAGTAGGCTAATATTATAAAGATAGAAACAGGTCCCGATCGGCTGTTTGTAAACACACAGGGAATTTGCCTGTTGTAATGATCAACAGGTCGATTATACTGAACAGTTTTTGAGTTTTTGGAGGTCATAAGTCGACAAAAAACGGCTGAAATCTCCGAAATTGGTTTATATATTATTCACCAAAAGTGGTATTGAACGATGACTCGAAAAAGAAGACATATTTATTGGTCTTAATAAAAATAAAAATAAATCCAAAAAAATTAAAGTAGGTCAATTTTGGGGGGTCACAATTCGCCATATTGGTAAAATTTGCTAAAATCACCGCAGTAGAAGTCGCTTATAGAGATTTTTGCGTATAGTGATTGTTATAGTTGTTGTATAGAGATTACTTATAGTAATTGTTAAAGAGCTTGTCGCGTATAGTGATTCAGTCCCAAATCGATCGCTATACGCGACTTCTACTGAGTCTGAAATTCTGCCATTACTCACAGCTTTCATAATAAATTAATGTACCTCAACTCTTCATAAATATAACTTTTATACTTAAATTATATTTAATCATAGTTCTGAACCTCAAGTCCCATGCCACCTTGCAGTACCTTACACACTTATTTGGCTCTGCTGTTTTGATCAGCCCAAGGTTATCCTCCCAGTGTATTGGGCTTTCCCTAAGAAGCGAATTCTGACTGCAAACTGAGCTCTGCATCTGCAAATGAAGTGGAATCCGTTTTCTACTTCGTCACTGCAAGCTACCACGTACTACATGTAATTGCACAGGCCTCATGTTCTGCATTGTAAGGCCAATACGTAAGAGCCAATAATTCACCACTAATTTTGATCAACCTTTCACTATATTGAAAGTCTTTGAATCGGCCTAGTGGGAGGACATCACTGCAAAGCAAGGGCTAGGTACTGGGGATGATGCTGAGCGGTTAGGGCCTTCCGCTTGAACTCTGCAAGCAACGTATCATTTAAAATAACTTTAAGACTCGCTTCGATTCAACTACCCCACCGACCCAAGCCAGCCTATTTAGCTTTAGTGGTATGGAGTACTTCTTGTTCAGCCCAATAAACTCCTTAGTCCAGTAAACGTTGTACGCCATAATATTACCATAACTTCCGGAGGAGTCTGTCGTATTCTCTCGATGGCCCTGATGATGATGTCCTTACATCGAAAGCCCTCACCTCCGGTACTCAACCACGTATTGACGGCGGACTCTCCGGAAGATGTGGTAATATTACTTCTTACATTAGCGGAAATAACTCTTTAGATTTGATACGTAGTACGCCATTTTGTTCCTCGCCAAGTACCCTTGGATGCCGGGAAGCCGACTTGTGGTTAACCTCAATATCTCGGATAATATAGTTGTAGTGCGTGTAGCTCGTACAACGGCTTCAATTCGGTTCCAAAAATGAGATAATTATAGTTAGGGGTACATCTCTGTAGAGAGTCGACCAGCATGTCAAGAAATCATGAAACTGACTCAACATAATCACTAAGTATATGAAAAGCCCTAAACCTGAGAATAGTAGCTCAACATCGAACGTTCTTTTTTCGCTTCACTGATATCCTATTTTTTCCAATTTCTTGGATCTGTGGCGCCCTCACCTCAAGATCCTGCTTCACCGACAGTTGCACGAACTATCATCTAGCACGCTCTTTGGCGCATCTTCCATGCGACCGTTAACATAAGTAGTATCCATTTATAACTATTCCAACTCTCAATTCCTTTTTTCTAACTCAACGTGCTGTTTCCCACTTCTCGTCTACTTTTGTTAATATTCACGCAATATAAAACGTTCAAAGTGATCTTGAGTCTTTCTTCTATGTAGTGAGTAAACCATTATCAGTATATCACTATATGTGGTGACCCCGACGTGATCACACATCAGGCTACCACCCGCAGGCAAATGGGTTGATTGAACGTCAACATCGCGCCTTAAAAGCTGCATTGATGGCTCGCTCAGAACAGGCTAGTGAGAATTGGGCTCGAGAGCTCCCAGCTGTCCTCCTTGGACTACGCTCTGCCTTCAAACCAGACCTCCACGCCACATCAGCAAATTTGGTCTATGGAACCTCACTGCGCCTCCCAGGCGAATTCTTTCACACACCAATCGCTAGACAAACACCTCCTTCCGCATACATTCAACAACTCCATGAACTGTTTGAACGAATCCGACCAGCCCCTACATCGTGGCACACAACTCAGAAACCATTCACACACCCTGACCTGGAAGTGTGTACACATGTTTATCTTCGGAATGACAGCGTTCGCACCTCGCTCCAACGCCCCTACAGTGGACCGCATTTAGTTGCCCAACGTTCGCCCAAGATATTTGACATAATTATTCGTGGTAAGCGAGTTATGGTCTCCAGAGATCGACTGAAACCAGCCTTCTTGATCAATGAAGAAAATCAGCGCTGCAGACCTAACACATCACGAACATCTTCACCAGAGCCCCATCTCCAGTGGTTACATCTCATGGTCGCAGAGTACACTTCCCTGCTCGACTGGCTGATTACGATACTTCCCAAGGGGGGAATGGTGTGGCGCCCTCACCTCAAGATCCTGCTTCACCGACAGTTGCACGAACTATCATCTAGCACGCTCTTTGGCGCATCTTCCATGCGACCATAACTATTCCAACTCTCAATTCCTTTTTTCTAACTCAACGTGCTGTTTCCCCCTTCTCGTCTACTTTTGTTAATATTCACGCAATATAAAACGTTCAGAGTGATCTTGAGTCTTTCTTCTATGTAGTGAGTAAACCATTATCAATATATCACTATAGATCCAAACATACACGTCACTGTAGGTTAGCTGCAGATGTCCGGCTATAGTGCTACAGACAGCAAAGGCCATTTCGGATAAATTAATCCGAGTTTCCCACAGTAAACTCTTCAGAATGGGATCTAGTTTTATTACAAAATAATATAAACAGTTTTTGTGACCCATGCACATACCCCGTTAAAAAATCATCCATAAATAAATGGATGAATAAATATGGTGAAAGGTCCCTTGTCCCACTCTCGCAGTCGTTGTTAAATTCTTCAGAACAGAAGACTTCACTGCCATGAATATTTTTCCTGGATTCCAACCGTGATATATTATGTTATAGCCTTGCAGTTACAGATAATGTAACTTATTTTGGTCATTACGCTCACGACAACATTTTCGAAAATTTGTAGTAGGTTTTTTTCAAATGTCCGGTACATAACCGTTTTAGAGCATTCTGAATCGAACTCTAGATTTCATAATCTTGCCCCTATGGATTTATAAATTATCTGGGTCCTTCCTATGTATTATATATTGATGCATCTTTGTATGAGTGAAACGTATTTATAAATTTCACAATTGTTAACACTATTCGTCGAGGTTGGAACTTTTGAACACTTTGCATGACGAAGGAGCCTAATTACGAAATCTAATTAAGGAGTTGAAATTTAATTCCAGTGTTAATTCACAACCTGTCGTTCTTTCGAAACAATTAATTGAGTTGGTTGCTTGTATGTTAATTTATAGCTCAACTTCGAGCAGTACGTTTTCACCACTGTAGTTGCCAGCGCTGAATGAACTTCTCGAAGCTTGAAATCCACAGTGGCCGAATCAATATGAAAACGACTAAATAATTCAAAGCACCATTACGAGGGAGATTGTAATCTTAATCAAATAAATGAATGTTCTGATTCATCTTTACTTCAATATACGGAGCGAAATATGGTTTATTTAAAGAAAGTTTGATGGAAACTTGAATAGTGGGTTGAAACTGTTGTTCTTCCTCACTAGCTGGATGACCCGTGCGTTGCACAGGACATTATTATGTGAAACGGTAAGATGGTTCATATATTGCCGAGGTCGGTCAGAAATTAGTCAGATTTTCGTATAGGGTCTATGAACAAATTGAATGGCATTACACACCTCAGATGAGTTTCATTATATGAAAATTTTTGATGGAATGAACTACAGATGAAGTGGAAAAAAGTAATTTTTGATGGAGATGTCGGAATTATATTGAAAAAAAAACCTGGAAAATTCAGGTTTTTGATCATGGGAACCGCCCAAAATTGGTTTTCTATAAAAGAAAAGTTGCAAACTATCAAACTCTGCGTCAGATGAGTCCAACCCCAGCTCATCAACATCCTAGTCATGATTTCCGAAGATTTTTCAGAGTTTTCTGAAATGCCACATTTCATTGAACAATTGAAAAAATGGAAGCCCCAACGTGAGTGGAAGGGGGAGGAAGGGTTCTTGCTGAAGGGCTCCAGCCATTCCTTATTTTCATTTATTTGTTTCCATCTTTTATTTTATATTTATCCATTTTGTTCATTTTTTAAATCTTTTACGAGTAGGTACATAGAAGTGGCCGGGAGCCCCCCGGGGATTCCCCTTTGCTCCCTGCGACCATCCCGTCCTTTTTAATCATTATAACGAATATGAATGAACGACTCGACATTTTAGTCTGGTAAAACACGAATCCTAATGAATTTTATTATGCAAAACTCGTACGTAACTAAGAAGAACCGTCTTGATAACCGGTAAACATACATACTGCCGTGCTAAGCATAATTGCAGTAAATCCACTTTTTGGCGGTTTCGAGTTAGAACGCTCTGGAGGTTCGTGGGTGGGTACTCTATCATAATATATATGTGAGTACAAACAATGCGGGAAAAGCTTGTTTTCCCGCCTGAATCGATTAAGAATTTTGCAGTAAGCGCCACAAATATTGGGCGTTGCTAAGCTTATTTGCAGTTAACTCCGTTTGCTACGCTAAACTGCAGTATCTCCAGTTCAATTTATTGGAGTTACTGTAATTTAGCCTAGCAGAATCTAGTTACTGCACATAAGCTTAGCAACACCCAATATTTGTGGCGTTTACTGCAAAAGTCAATTCTAAGTAGGTAATGGTTTTTTAGGACGTCCATCAGTAGTAAGAGACGTCCTTATGTTGTATTTGATCTGGTCAGCAGAGGACAACACTCAGATGAGAATGAAAAGAACCACAACGAAATCCGTTCTGAATCCAAATCCGTGAAAAAAAAACCTTAGGGGTGTGTGTGTGTCAGAATGTTGTGTGCGCTCCCAGACCACAATTCTCGAACGATTTGAGTGTTTTTTTTTTTTTTTTCATGCAGAAAACTGTCCAGTTGTGCACTACGTCGCCGGAATTTCGAAATTTACTTCTAGAAAAGGAGGAGGGGGTTAATGCTGAGAAAAGGTGGGTTTCGACAAAACATTGTGTGCGCTGCCCATGGCTTAATTCTCAACCGATTTACATGTTACTTTTTTTGTTAGACGCAGAATTCAGTCTATTTGTGCACTACGCTACCGGAATTTCGGAATTTTTTTCTGTAGGGGCGGGGGAGAACGCGTGATTTTCTGCAAATCTTGTGTCCGCTGCCCGTATTCTCAAATTTTGAAGCTGCCATACGACAGAGGTACATATAAGAAACAATAGGTGGGTATCAACCTTATCTTAGGTCAGTCGAACAATTTATCCGCAATATTATTGGGGCACATAACATCACCTGCTCTAATATGGATAGTCAAAGAGCGGGATCATGGCTGTTACTGCAATTAAGCGTAGTAGACGTGAAATAATTTGTTAAGCTCAAATGCAGTATCAACAACTGTGTGGCTCTTGCTGCAATTTAGCGAAGAGATGAACGTTGATTTCTTAAGCCGAAATGCAGTATCCGCCATCCAACTGTAAATAAGGCTAAAAACAACATTTTAAATTATATGAAGCTATGCAACAGCCCCCTCAGTAACGTATAAGGTTACTTTTTGTGAAAAAAATTCATTTCTTCACGGTGGCCTGACGAAAAAACAGAAAAAACGCTTTTTCTCTCATTTCATAATTTTGGAGATACTGCAATTAAGGTTAGCACGGCAGCATACTCTACTGGAGATCGTCTGGTAGGTACATAATAATAACGTGATTGAATACACTCAGAACTCAGACCTTATAATTCCATGCAATGGTAAGATTTGAAATATAAGGATGAATCTGTACCTTTCCAGTCCATAGGTATAATACCGTGACATACCTATAATATCTATAATCCAATCCAGTCGCGATAGTCCGTGAGGCAGCCCTCCGAACCTGTTGCCTTAACACAGTCAACTTAGCCTAGTTGTAGGTTACTATCCGAGGGTCGAATTGTTCACTCACGCTAGATTAGTAATTTGACCAATTCATTAATTATTTGCCTTCTAAATATGTGATTATCATTTTCTATTTTTTTTACCAGGACAGCTTTCTTGTTGAAAGCCGTGATATTTGGAATCACGTATCTCTTCCAACCTCAATATAAATTCCAGTCATACAGCGAATACCTACCTAATGAGCGAATGTTGTTGAAGGATATTCGTAAATTTACTAATCTGATAAGTTCTATATTGTTCAGTGTTTTCGTTTGGTTTGAATGTCCGACCTGAATTCTCCATAATATTGTATTTATACTAGCTTTTAGCGAATTTTCAAAGAAAAAAAGCTATTGCTTGGGTCCAAAAATTTCAGAACATGAATTTTTGAAAATTTACTGGTAAATCCGTTTCAGAGCATCCTGAATTTACCCCTTGATTTTAACAAACATTTATAGATTTAAAAATCATAAATAACAAATGATAAATAATAATTCTCACTTTTGCCGAAGTGCCTACCAAAAGGTTTGAGTTCAAAGATGAGCAGTTTTCAGAAATTCTGAGGGAGTCAAATTTGAGTTTTTAGGGGTCAGAACTCGGTGAAAACGGCTGAAATCGCTAACAGTTGATTTGCAGTTAAATGAGTGGTGTGGATGGGTGAGTAAAGATGGAAAAATATCATGTCAGTTGTTTTTCGTACAGAGTAGTTGTCAAATTTGGATTTTTATGGATCAAAAATTTTTTTAAAATTTCATTAGAATCTCTCATAGGTACATTTTACCAAATCTTTTTTATTTTTGATTTACGCCAGAAGATAGGTTATGGCTTCTCACAAACGTAATATATATCAATATTCAACGCGTTCGCAATGAAATTCAAAAGGAGCTGAATGCCCTGGGCTTATGTGGGTAGCTATGGTTATGATGGACCATGATACATAAGCAGGCTTATGGCTTCAAGTCAGCGCCCTAGTTTCCAAATTAAAATTTGTTGGATTAGCTAGCAGCAGCTGATGATTGAGCGTGTTTTGAGAGCGCGAGTTCCGTGCATGCATACCAGTATAATATTAGAGGGATTATCTCATACTAGTTTTAAACCTATTCGCGTGAGGAAATAGATTTATCCGTCACAGACTATTCCATTGAACTGCGTGGAATTCACCAAACTAATATGTTGCTTCCTCATTATCGATGGTAGGGAAGCCTTAGATTCGTGATTGATTTAAATTTTTTATATATACATATAACATATTTTATATGTATATTTAAAAAAATAATGTCCTCCAAAATGAAAATTTCCACTACCACTTTGCGTTTCAGATGTCAAGGAACGTTTTTAGTTCCGTGTCTGTCTGTGGTCAGTTCCTTGAAACGCCCATAACTAGGTACCTGAAATAATGGTCGAAATGGACTGCAATTTGGAGGGTAGGTGCGGGTTGGGTCACATATTATGGTCTATACTAAAATTATTGGAAAAGTACTCTTAACTTTCGTCTGCGCATGCGCAAACGTGAAATACTTGAAACGCCCATAACTTCCTTAAATATCGTTGAAATGAGTTCAAACTTGGAGGGTCGATGAGGAATAATAGTTTGATAGCTTCACACGAATTTCATCGGAATCGTACTGCACCCCTCGTCTGCGCATGCCCGAACATGAAATGTTGACTATTTCCTTGCAACGCTTCGAAGTATACGCGAAAAATAGTCGTAGAGAGCTGCAATTTTTAGGGTTCACGCGGGTTGTATCGCAGATGACCCTTAAGTAAAATCATCGAAATTGTACCTTCATCCGCGCGTGCGCAAATGTGAAATACTTGAGACGCCCGTAACTACCTTTCGTTGAAATGAGTTCACACTTGGAGGGCCGATGAGGAATAATACTTTGATAGTTCCGCATGAATTTCTTCTGAATCTTACTGTAACTTTCGTCTGCGCATGCACGAACATGAAATGTTGAAAAAAC
This sequence comes from Leptopterna dolabrata, assembly GCA_954871275.1. NCBI lineage: Eukaryota > Metazoa > Arthropoda > Insecta > Hemiptera > Miridae > Leptopterna > Leptopterna dolabrata. The sequence goes on from OX940975.1 coordinate 62,757,157, forward strand.
ATTGAATTGTTTGACCATATTACGCATGTTAGGTAATTTATTACTACTCTATTTATTGCTATTCAGTCATTTTGGCTCATAATTTTTTTACGAACTGATTCTACACGTCCATGTTACAATAATTGAGGAAGCTCTGCAACTGCCTACCCAGCTTGGCAGACGTTTTTCGATGTGCAGCATTCCTAGGACATGTTGCGGCAATGCTGCAGCTCACTAGATTATGCAAACGCTATTAGACTTTTAACTTTTTTTTCAGAAACAATTCAGTGAAACTAGAAGTCGGGATGAAATAGGGGAAAAATTATAATCAGCATATGAATCCGAGGGAGGAAATTCAAATGGGGTCTCGGGGCGTCGCAAAGCACAACCTCAGCGTCGCAAATGGGGTCGGAGGTTGGGAATCCCCGAGGCGAAAGTTTGTACTGAATTCAATTATTACCCGTTAATGAGCAATAACAAAACTCGGCAGTTTTATGAATTATTCATTCAAGGCCATCAAGTAGGAGCTGGGGGAATACGGTGTACGATCTGAATGGGAAACCCCTAAAAGTTTCTTCGGTTTCCGCCTGCCGCACAACGCAGATAGTTGTGAGCTCTTCAGGTCTTGTTCTTTTCGTCGCCACCTTCTCGGGAAATGGAGCGATGCTGGAGGAGGGTCGAGGGGGGAAACTCTTCATACATATTGTATACCGGAAAGCTCGTTTGGCCGTTGCGAAGTTTTGGAAGTTCGTTATTATCATTACGATGGTTACCTACGTGATTGTTCGTAAGTAGCTCCTTAGCATCGACCAGTCCGCTCTATTATGTTGAAATAATGATACCCCGAACTGTCAGTGTAAGCTGTGGGGGGCTTAGCGAATTTTCGGGGATACACGTATTGTATAGTGAAACTTCCCTTTAACGGACAGCCATGGGAAACGAATGTGTCCGGTAGAGAGAAGTGTCCGCTAACGAGATGTCTGAGGGAGAAAACAAAACGCTGCAAATTATTACACAACGGTTTATTATTTACCTGTATAGATAGCTCTTCTGCGTAGATCCATCTGTTTTCTGTTGTCAATACCTACTCTTGTGATCTCCCCAGGAAAGCCTAAATCGAGTACTGGAGCCGGCCCAGGAATTACAGTTCCATAAAAATGCGCAGAATTCAATAATTCCATAATTAATTATTTGTTGTTATTCGTGAAGCAAACATTTGTTCAAATTGCAAAACTACCTATCACCATTATCCGTTCTTCAAATGAAATAATATCATAGAACAGCCAACTCGATTTCATGCACCCATCCGTGATTATAATCAGGCGTTCACTAGCAGTGATATCTGGGCCAGGTTTATAAATTTTGATTCTCGATCATGTTGCCGAAGCTTTTCATTGCAGACGAACAGCTGGACGCGCAATGCTCCGGGTGGTCTCAAAAAAATTCTATAGTTCAAGATCAATTTAATAACATTAAAAAACCATGCCCTTCTGTTGAAAGTTTTCGACTACGGCGTCCTGAAAATTTCAACCCCTTTTTTTCACCATTTCGAGATGACTGTGAGTAACGCCGAGCTTCGCGGACCAACTTGTCCGTTTCAAATTTTAAATTTAAAAGGTGGTTCGGAGGGGGGGGGGGGGTTTCACACTTTTTTTTCTTCCCATGCTCGATTCTGAAGGTTCATTATTTCAAAAAAATAAACCAAAATTTTCATATGTAATTTCAAAAACGCTGCAAATCCCTGCAGAACGGTTTATTATTTTCTGAACGGTTTTTTTTTATTATTATTTTCTTTCTACGGTTTTCCCTTCTGTTATAGATCACAGCTCTCTGCACAGATAACCCGTCTTTATTACATAATATGTACTATTCTATACATATCATGTAGATCGCAGACCCTCCGTAGGTTAGTACCTAACCCCGTACTCGTTATTAGGTACCTACCTAAATCACGAGTTATATGTTGTTAAAATAATTCTGTCGATGACAAACAGTACCTAAAATGGCAAAAAGAAACGCAAATAATGAAGTTCTGAAGGGAGATTGTTGATGTGGAGTGAAAAAAGTTGCAAAAGTACCTATCAACGAACTTCAATAGTCCATCACTTATCAACTGAAATAATATCACGGAACAGCCACTCGACTTCTTACTCCTTGATTATAATCAGGTGATCCCTAGTAATGATTTTATCTCGGGCCGAATCCCGATTGTTAGCGCGTCCCTAGTGGTGACACGAGTTAATTGTTGCTAGAAACAGTAACTAAAATGGCAAAAAGAAACGCAAATAATGAAGTTCTGAAGGAAAATTGTTGATGTGGAGTGAAATAGATCCCCTTCTGCGCAGATCGCTGTTTTCTGTGGTCAATACCTACCCTCGAAGTCAAGTATTATGAACCGTTGTGTAATAACTTGCCCATCACTGATACTTCAACGGTTGTTCGAGTTGCAAAAGTACCGATCAACAAAATCCAGCCCCTTCTAGGTAGATGAACCGTTGTGTAATAATTTTCCGTTGTGTAATAATTTACCGTTGTGTAATAATTTTCCGTTGTGTAATAATTTACCATTGTGTAATAATTTACCCATCAGTAATACTTCAACGTTTGTTCAAGTTTCACAAGTACCTACCAACAAAATCCAATAGTCCATCACTTATCAAATGAAATATCGCAGAACAACCAACTCGACTTCATACAGCCATCCTTGATTATAATCATGTGCTCACTAGTGATGATATCCCGGCCGGATTTATACCGTTTGATCCACGATCGTGTTGACGAAGCTTTTCGGTGCATACGAACGGCTGGACGAACGATGCTCCGGGTGGTCTCAAAAAATTGTTTAGCTCAAGACAAATTTAATAACGTAAAAAAAACCATACCCTTCTATCGAAAGTTTTCGAGCTACTGCGTTCTTAAAATTTCAACCCCTATTTTGAACCCCTTAGAGATGACTGACAGTAACGTCGAGCTTCGAGGACCATCACTAGACCCCGAACGGAACCTATAACCCGAATTTCATCAATTTTTTTTCATGGTAACTAAGAAAAGTGGCCAGTACGGCGTACGGCGGACAGACAGAAATATTTGTATTCCATTTTCGGATTCTACATACCTTGAAACGTAGGTAAATCATCAAATTTTGAGGGGGGGTTAGCATTTTTTTTTATGCTCGATTCCAATGGTTCATTATTGAAAATAATAAACCAAAAAATGTTTGGATTTCATGTACGTGCTTGCGAGAGGTCATCGTGAAACGTTACTATTATCTACAAAACTGAAAGGCAGAACGCTAATCTTTAATGGAATATTGCTGATTGCCTGTCCGCTTGCGTTACAGAGAGTGTCCATTAAGACAGAAACACAAGACACGTTATAAAACCGATGGAGAACAATCAAGTATTCTGAAAATACCCGTTGTAGATTGATGTCCTTTAGAGAGCAGTGTCCGTTAGACGTTCTACTGTATTGCACAGCGTAGTCTCAAATCGTACGTACTCTCATTGAGTTCCGATACTTGTGATGATCATCAAGGATACACATACCTACCATAGATACTTAATGTGTCCCTTCATGGACCCATACTTTGTCGTGGATATCAAAGATATATTATTCAGTTTTGATAATTAAGTAATTATTATTGTTATTATTAGCATTATGTATAGGAAGTTATTTCTGCGTGGTTGTTAATGGCGGCCGATCTTCATTATTTATCCCTGGATAAATTCATTGAATTTGATTCATTCAGTTTGAACTAGCGAGTAACTTGAATTTCATTCAGTGTGAACTTGAACAGTGGGAAAATAGGAAAATGGGAAAATGGGAAAATAGTGAAAATGCCTGTCAAATTTTTCCGTTTTGTTTTAAAAATCACCAAAAGGAAAGCTCAAAAATACTAAATAAATAACGTGAAGGAAATTTGAATTTGCGTCAAACGCGACCGATTTCGTTTTAAATTTTGATTTTTAATAAAATGTATGCATTTTATGGAGACTGACTATGGAATATCAAAATTACATTATTTCACACGATGGCGCGTGATTTCAAGGTTACCTACACGCGTTTATATTGTACCGTTTAGGAAATAGGATTCTGGGACATGTACAGTGTGGCTGTTCTCGGTACTTTTTTTTTCCGTTGGAGACGGGATCGGTGAGCGGAAGCCTGCGATATCTCTTCTTAGGGCCGGTTTCACCAACATTTTTAATCAAGGTTAGACGATCCTAATCACGATTTACGTTGCTTAATCATGGTTAACAGAACTGTTCGATTCCACCACACTCGGTTTAGCATTAACCATGATTAAGAACTAATCGGCCGATTTTGGTCGATTAGCGTTCTTAACCACAATTAGACAACCATTTTGGTTTATCATGCAACGAAACTACGTCAAATACGTCTTTCTTATAGTGATTTCGGTATTATATTTACACCTACGATGCCTCGCGCATTAGTGCGTGCTTTCGAATTATCATTCCAAGATGAAGATGATACTGTCGACCATCCTAAATAGACAAGGGAAAGCAGTGAAGATTTCATCGACTTTTCAATGTGGTACCGACTATCAAAACAACTGTTCTCAGCGTACTGGAACAAATAGAAGGCCGTCTAGAATCCCGCCGACTGCCAAGTAAGTTACATGCAGAACATTAATAGAAAATAATGTACCTACATGTAACTGCATATTATTTTCGCATGTGTAACTGTACCTGTTACAAGTTATTGTGCATGTAGGTAAACCATGAGATGACAAATTTGAAATATTTAGGTGCGCACTTATACTAGACTGGACTTCTATATGCAATTGTTTTTTCGAATAATGATCATAATAAATAACAGTAATCTCTAGGTAACATTTTTGAAGTAGGTGTAACAGTATCTAGAGGGATAGTAAGTAATGCTTTTCATAACGAGGTTATTCTTTGCAAATCTTTTTTAACTTTTATCATTACGCCCAAAAACTTTTTGAAAATATATATTATAAAGCCACAGGAATTTGTAGTATTTATGTACAATTCGGCAATACTGGAACGTACCTATTTATGTATATAATGAAAACCAAAATGTATTTTTTTAGGCGCTGAGTAATTGATTTATTAAACCTATTATCACTATTTCTTTTCAGATTGGCAAGACAACCAAATGGAAATGGAGAGGATGAATTTGAGTTTTCACGTTGTATTGTTCTAATAAATAAAACCTTTTTAATTGACATTTCTCAATCACCCAAGCTTTGGCAAGTTCATTTTAGGAGGTACCTACCTACATCATAAATTTTAAAGTCAAAAACACTGTGTAACGATGAATTGATAGTAAATAATCAAAAAACAGGAATTGCTATTTAGGTCCTAATGGGTATGTAGGTTGTGAAATATAATCGTACCTACGGTAACAAAGTTCTCAAGTAAAAGGTAGAAGAGTAATTCTGAGTAGAGAGTTGAATTCGTCGCATATTCACAGTTTTCTTGCACTCAACATAGTAGTTATTTTTTTAGGAGCTCTACAAGTAAATTTTCATTCGACACTTCGAAAGCTGGATCCCCCTTCCTTTTTTTTGGGGTTCATTATTAATGTTATACCTCATGATAATAGAAATGGCATAGAAAACAATCACTAAAATGACAGGCGATTGAGTCTTGACAGCACTAAATAACCTGGTTTTGTTATAACCTCATTACACCACTGCCTTGTTGATACGGAACATATAGCATCCATAGTGAAGTAAATTGTGGTTAGCTAACCAAGATTAGTGGGATCCATGATTTGCATGGTGGAATCCAAACGACGTTAATCACGATTAAAAGGTTTGGTTAACTCAAATCTTGATTAGCTTAATCACGATTAGTGAGTTTTTGGTGAAATCGGGCCTAAACCGGTTATAATCTCGCTGGCCTGGGAGGGGGAACGCTGTCACATGGTAGCAGAGCGTGGTTTGGTAGTATGCGCTGAGCACTTCACCGTAGATCCATCCACTTTTTGTGGGCCTACCAGAAGGATAAGCCCAAAGGTTTCCCAGAACCCTAACAACCCCTCCCCTATGATAATACATACATCCATTGGGTTCCCCACCCCCTTTCCACCCTTTATAAGTATAATTAAAATATACTGAGCAAAATCAAAAGGCGATTGATGCCGTGTCCCTATTGACAAGTCCCATTAGTTGTTCCATCCTACGATGGAGGTTGATCACCTAGAGGTTGCTCATATGAGCACAGTTCACAGGACAACAACCTCTGACAAAATTATCCATCAATACTCGTATGTAGGAGCTGTGTTCTCTACCAGTAAATATTATTGAGGTAGTATCATCACGATGGAGGTAAGTCACCTTGAAGTTGTTCTGCTGTCGTTTCCTGAACAAGAACTTCATACTACTTTTCATTCCCCCTTTTCCGTATCATACTTCTGCTGCCCAGAAGTATGTCATGTGAGGAGGAGTGTAACTGTGTGGCTGTTCTCGATACATTTTTTCTTCTGGTGGAGACGGGATCGGTGAACGGAAGCCTAATCGATATCCCTTCTTAACCGGTGATAATCTTACTGGTCTAGGAGGGGGACTCTCGAGGATCTACCCCCACGGTTACACTCTGTCACAGACACTAGGAAACTTCACAGTATGTCATCCTTTTGCCTAATAACCAAGCGCAAAATCATCTATCTAATTTGATTTTTGCGTACTTCTAGGGATGAGTTTTGGTTTATTCGTCCAACGCACAGTGTAATTTCTCAGTGTTTATTTCGATTTGAGCCGTTGTTTATTTCAATTTGAGCCTTTTTTTACGCGTATTTTTGCCAACAGCGCTCAAACGTCAAAACACGTTGTTTGCCCAAAAAAGTGGACGATTTCCATCAGGGGGAAATCAGGGGAGCCAACCTGTATGTCTATGCTGGATACAGGTTGTCAGTAAATACACCAATCTCTTCGATTATTTTCCCGACCTTTGTCGTGGGTTTTACATTTGCATGGTGGTACTTCATTGGACAAGGTGATTGTTCACATATGTGGACAAAACCATGGGAAATGTTATATAGTTTGAGTTGATGACTACGTTACTTCGAAAACTCGTACTTATGATCATGCTGCATGACTTTAAATTTTTCTCGTTGTAGGATGAAATTGCTTTCCTGGGTTAATGCCGGGTGTATTATAGATTTCGATGCCCAGGTCGCAATTTAACTAAGTACTCACGTATCAAAGCAGTTTTTGCAGTTATCTCAGTTTTGGTCTGATATTAATTTATGATTGTGTAACGAATTTTTTGAAATTGGATTCAGCAAATCCAATAGGTACTGTAGCTCAGTCCAGTGGGATTACTTCGTTTGAGTGATTCTGTCGCGTTCATGCTTCAGCAGTCTGACGGATTTTAGTGCAGTTTTTTGCAAAATGATGAGAATTGTCCTAGGGAAGATATAATATGGCTATTCGTTTCACCTCCTGAATTCCTAATTATCAGTCAAAAATATTGTTAGCAACGTTAGACATTTTATTTTGCGGTTGAGTTTTGTAAACTGACGGTTTCTCCCCAATTAATTTAACTTCGATTGATTTCTCCGCCCGTAGCGCGGGTAAGTGTGCTAGTGTTTCTATAATAAAAGCAAACATGCCGGACAATAAATTGGCTTGACAATTTTCCCCAGTATTCAGGATATCTGAATCATCCGAGATCCGTTATATTTTCGTTAACTCAATGGGATGAGAGTTCTCCGCTTTTATTTCAGAATGAGTTCCTTCAACAACGATTTCCGGGGATTCTCTTCCCCACAAAAGAAACACCAAAGTCTTTAACTTACATCTGTTACAAAACCATGGCTACACAGAGGATGGATAAAAAAGTGCTGCGAACAAGGGTAGTAAGTATAGCAAATGCAGAAACTGTGTTAAAACCTCGTTCCGCGCTTTTCCATCCTCTTTAGTTCGGCGAGATCCCACAAGGTGAATAACGAAAAGAAAGTTGGCGACTATTATCTCATAAGGCACCTTCACTCGGTTGGTCTGAGTTTCCATCCTCACAGTGCACTGCCTCCCCCATCAGGGTGGAAACAAGGTTTTTCACTTCACCAGAAGTCGTTCCCTAACACCAGCCCTTGTTTATTTATGTTCAAGTAGACCAAAGGGGTGATACAGATGGCAACGCACTCTCGGGACGGGGAAAAAAATTCTTCCTCACCCATCTCGACGGCCTCCACACCTTCACCATTTTCTTTCTCGTTGTTAGCCAAGACTCCCGCCGAATCAATCGGAATCGTTCCCCAACGCCAAGTAAAGACAACGATGTTCAAAAGTAGTCGTCGACGTTGGTTGGGAAGCTTTTTCCTTTATGCGCCCCCAGCGGTGTATAAACGTTTACTTTCTCAGAAGGAAACATCTCCGGCAACCCAACTCGTTAGAGCTCTGGTGCAACTTCTAGAGCACTGATGCAACTTCTAAAGCACTGATCATGACAGTGATTAACATTATAATACAAACTGAAACTATTGTAACTAGAGAAGTCTCGAAGGAGTTGCAGCGAGTAAATTTCACCTTTTATAAGTTGAAGGTGCGATGGCAGCGACGCCTTTTCAAAATGAGAAAATCACCGTCCGCAGTAACAGTAAAGCTCCTTCCAGTCCATTAACTTTTATATCATTCATTCATTTCGTTTTAGGTCATTCGTCGAAAATGGTAGGAACTAATGGCACGACCGTGTCCCGGTGGGTCAATGACTTCGAATGTCTCCGAGGATGGGTATTCGCAGTAACATAATTGAGTGTTTTACACTCGATATACCGCTAGATCGGAAGGAAAAGGAAATGTTCCAAATCGAAAACAAACCGGCCCTGTCAGATTGGTAACTCGAACCATAAAATTACGTGTAACAACGCCCTGATTAGGCAATAGCTATTTGGTTTATTATTTTTAATGATGAACCTTTGGAATCGAGCATGAAAAAATAAATAAATAAATAAAATCTTTAACCCCCCAACTCAAAATTTAGTGGTTTCCTTTTCAAGGTACGTATAATCTAAAAGTGGAATACAAAAAGTTCGTGTCCATCCGCCTTATCAGACTTCCTTATAACTTTCCTTTGTTTGTTACTATGGACCTAAATTAGTGGATTTGGTTTGTAAGTTGCATTTGGGATCTACTTGGTCCGCGATGCTCGGCGTTACTGTCAGTCCTAAGGGGTTGAAATTTGCAGAACGCCGTTTCTCAAACAAAAGTTATGCTTCATGAATAACAACAAAATATTTGTTCATGATAAAGTTCTGGAATCCACCTAGGGTACGCGGCTTGTTTTCGAGGTGCGTTCACATAATATCCTTGTAGAATTCAATTTATCATGTTCGGTTATCGTATTCTGTTGACTTGATCCATTCTCAGCAATTCATTGTTTACAGTTTGTAGAATTTCCATTCATTTCAACGTTTTTCTATTGAAATCTTGATATCTGTGGTCATCGCTATAAACAAAGGATTCATCACGAGGTATAGCCCCTTTTCCCTCTAATTATCTCATTCAAAGACATACATACCTACAAATTTATATAAAACACCTTATGCATAATTAATAATGCATACATTATTTTGGTTCATTGTTTTCAATAATGAACTTCCGGAATCGGGCAGGAAGAAATATTTTCAGTCCCACTAAAAATGTTGATGTTTTACGTTTCAAGAAACGTAGAATCCTAAAATCGAAATGAACAAAATCTGTCCGTCCACTCAAGGTATGTACCTACCGACATTAGTTTTATCTGAAACTACGACACCTAAATTAATGAAATTTTGGGTGTACGTCCCAACTGGGATCTAGTTTTAGATCTTTCTTAGACCAGCGTTTACTGTTCTAAGTCTGTTCTAAGTGGTTGGGTAGCACAAGCTCAAAAATCACAGTTTGTAGGTATTGCGATATTTTAAGTAACGCACAATGACTAAGGCACGTCGGCAGAAACATTTACCTACACTTTAAAAACTTGAGTTATTCACAAAATACTTTAGGTAGGCACCCAAGCAGCAGTTTCACAAATCAGGTAAATGACATGGTGCAGTAAGTTACAGCGCTAAACTTCAAATATTGGTCATCACGCTGCCCCCGAAACCGAAACTGGAACGGCTTCTCCACAGCTTACTAAGTCCTACCGAACCGAAAACTGAAAACATGGCGGATACAAGAGCAAAGAAAACTACCTGCATTTGGTACAGATTGGTCGGCACGTATTTTACATTATTTTTATACTGATGGTGATAAGAAGAAAGGAACGCGAGAAAGTGAAGCCGGGTCCCCTCGGAGCAGATCTGGTGAAGTCGGCTGAGTTCGGTGGGCTCGATTCGGTCCCTAGACGCTCCTGTCCATCTGTTTCTGTCTCTCAGTTAGTACCCAGCTTTATAACAACAAGCTTCCTATTACTTTCTGAACGATCTGTTTCTTGGTATTCAGATGAAGCTCAGTACTCCATAGCGCTCCTTGCAAGGCATGGAAAGCTCCTGTCGCCTGGGATGTCCAATGTTCGATGTCTTGTTCGCATTTACCTCTTTTGTCGATCACAGACACAAGATACATTTTTTATCAACAACACGAATCACTCCAAGACCAGCCACTCGCAAATCCTCCGACCGTCTCAGAATAATTTGGTCCATGGTAAAATTTATTTACTTGGAATTACAATAGTGAACTTAGAAAGAGAGTCTCAGTGTATAATTTGTATGTGTGTATGTATGTATGTATTTATGTATGATGTATGTGTGTATGTATGATGAATGTACGTATGCACGAATGTATTTATGTATTAACTTAGAAAGAGAGTCTCAATGTATGATTTCATCATTGTCATTTATTTTATTTTATTATTTCAACTTTGGGTTGATTAGGGATCCCCCAGGCCGACAGTAGCGATAGCATTGGTTTCATAGCTGAAACCAGGAAAGCAGCATAGCTGGAAAGCAGGACTGACATTTTAAAGACGACATTCTTGAGCCTAGTGGCCGAAGGTCGCTGTAGTAGTAGTGTAAAGATCCCAAGATCGGTAGACACTGTAGTATTCAGACACCGTGGTGCAGATCTGGTGATGAACAAGTCTCACAGTTGACTGTTCCCACTTCTATGAATTCGCTCATCAAAAGGCAGTCGCGACATTTCGAACTTGGACGTCCCACGGACTGTCAGAACGCGGCATGCGATGACCAGCTCGTACCGTCAGAAGGGAAGTTATATGGTCTAAACCGGTCGCGTGGGGCAATTGTCAATTCTGTGTAATTGTCGGACTAATCGCTTTACCGGGGCGGTTGAATGATGGATGGCTTTGCTCCCTCGCCAGCAGCTTCGGACTGGAGGCCTCGTCCTGTGTTTCGGGTTTTCGAGGTGCAAAGCTGACTGTAAATCACACGTCACCCCCGCAGCCTTGGTGTTCGGATTGCGGTGCCCTCGCGGATGTTTCAATTGCAGACTGGGCCCTGTCACCCCATCTTTCATCGATGCCTTCTGGTTCAAAAGGCTAAACAAATCCATGCAATAAAATTAAAATGTGCCAATTGTGGTTCAATATTTTTAAATTTCAGGTTTCACCCGATATTATACGTTTGTTATCCCACCGCTACTGCAACTGTAATTGTATAGTTTGGAACTGACTCAGTGGTGCTCTCTCGAATTTCCCTGCGTAGGTATTTCATAGTATGATTTGCAGTAGCACCCATTCACATTTTTACCTCTGATAATGTTCCTTTTGATGCAAAGTTGGAGAAGTTATTACTCGTTCTTATAGATCCCCCTTCCTCCAAGAAAAAAAATAAAACCACCACATTCACTGAATTTTCCTATCGTAAAAAGTGTAGTTAATTACTGAATTCCTTCACTCCCGCTCAACAAATAAACTTCGCCATGCAATCTGTGTGCTGATACTTAACTGCATCCATGGTAGCATATTAGGATATGAATAAGGTGTGAGGCATAAATAGCTGCAAGCAGTTGTGAACACTTATTATGAAGTATCTACGTCGTAAATATCTGTAAAAAAGTATCCACCAACAAAATTTTCGCAATAGTCCTTGTTACACAGGTTTATTATTCTATTGAACTTTCCTGCAGAAATGTTGGCTGATCATTTATTGTTCTAATCATTTACAATAATTGAAATCGCCATTTTTGATGGTTTCGACCCATTATGGCCAAAGAAAAAATCAAAGTAGGATCCTATATTTGACGGATTATCTTTTTTCATTGATAGCGTCATTTAATTATCTTGAGTCACCTGTTGATACTACCTCTAGTGTTATTGCACAAATGTATGGTGATTTCGGACAATCTCCCAGGTTTAGGACTCATAAAAAATGAATTTTGGGAGCTGAACCTTCATTACTACTTCAATTCTTCGCTGTTTGGTCAAACTCACCTTCATATTCGGTCTTTTCGCAAAAAAAAAAAAATTTGAAAACGATACCTCACAAGCTCATGTTCACTAAAACTTTATAACAAGTTGAATAACTCTATTGTTGACTCCCATCTTTCACCCATAACACTTCTGGGTGTATTCCGATCGGGCTGCCGCGCTTCGGAGAACAACTAGGACTTAAATGGAGCCTGTGTGCGGAAGAACGACCATTTTAGACCAAAATTTAAGGCTAACACTTTTTTAGAACCTTAATTCTTCGCTTGTTGGTCACAATCGACTTCTTATTCGGTCTTCTCGCCCTAAAAACATGGAAAACGATACAAGCTCATGTTGTAACACCAAAAACCACTATTTATTTGTACACCTATTTCTCACCATAACACCCTTTGGCATATTCTGATCGGGCTGCAAAATTTCACGACACAACTAGGGCCCAAATGTAGGCTGTGTGCGAAAGAACGAATTTTTTAGACCAAAAATAAAATAGATATGAATATATGGCGGACGGACATTGCATTTTTGCTACGCACATTGAAACATAGAAGAAAAAAACGCTGCACAGTCCTTATCACATGGGTTTATGTGAGCCCCTGATATTCTCGATATTGCGTTATTTTTTGCCTGTCGGCCTTCACCTACCTTGGGCGGCCTGGGGGCCAGGCAACGCTGGGCTCCTGAAGGGAGCAACCTTGATGGTACTAGGACTTAGAGCACACAACGCCGGGATTTAGTAGTACATGGGAATCTTTATTCGTATTTAAATAAGCCTTAATAATACGCTACTTCGAAATTCCTACCTACGTCCTCCCAAGGGCTATTTTGCGTGTAATTACCCGAGTTACGCCCGACTGCACGTCGACCGCGGAACGGACGGGAAAAAATTACTCGGGATGGTCCACGTACCTTCGGTCCTGCTCCTCCGACCTGGAAACGAGCTAAGTTCCCAGTCGTTCCGGGGTCGGAAGATGGGATGAATCCGTCGGTGTAATACCAATGATCGGGCCAGCAGAGAAGTACCTCTTCAGGTGGCACTGTTGCAGTGGAGTCGGGTCCGTGGCTCAAAGGATGCTCTCTTTTCGGGTTCCTGAACTCAACGACCCCCTTTATCTGTATTTCCTGCTGTACGTTTTATTATTCGATCGGTGGGGTATTGTTTTCCACCAATCATAATGCACGATCACAGGCGCGCGTGGCCGAGGACGCAGTGAGCACCTGGATCAGCGCTTTTTGTAACTAGGGCAGCGAAGGATGTCGAGGCGATGGGTGAAATTAATGTTTTCCGTCGAATCGGGTCTGACAGTTTATTATTCTACTGGACATACCGACCGAAATGTTGGCAGTTCATTTATTGTTTCATTCCTGTGAAATAATTAAAATACCCATTTCTGATGGTTTTCACCTATTTTGGCAGTCAAAAACACGAATTACGCTCCTCTTTTTTTTCATAATTATTTTCTTTGATCATTATTAGTCCAATTGAATTGTCTTGATTCACCTGTTGACACTTTTTCTGGTGTTATTATACTAATTGATGGTGATCTCAGGACGTTTCTCTTTTTTTTTACTCATAAATGAATTTTGAGAGTTGAACCTAAGTTACAACCTTCTTCACTCTTTGGTCAAAATCGACTTCGTATTCGGTCTTCTGGCCCTAAAAAACATTGAAAAAGATACCTCAAAAGCTCATTATACTAAAACACAAAAAACCCTATTTTTACACCCATTTTTCACCCATAACACTGCTGGGTATAATCCGATCGGACTGCAGTTTCGGGACACAACTAGGGCCCAAATGGAGCCTGTGTGCGAAAGAACGACTTTTTTAGACCGAAATTGAAGTAGTTATGCATGATACAGCGGACGGCGTACGGCGGACGGAAATTGTATTTTTGGAATCTGCGCACCTTGAAAGGTAAACAAAAACGTTTTGAGGGGGTTTTACACAAATTTTTTTTTTTTTTTGAGCGAATGCATAGGCGTACTATTCACTGAGTGTAATGAACCAAACATTTGGGGATGTTTGAGGGGAAAAATCGGTGCAAAATTAGGTATTTTTGTGGTTTTAATGAACTGGGCGTGTGAGGTATCGTTTTTCATGTTTTTTAGGCTGATGAGACCAAATATTTATGATGTTAATTTTGACCACTGAGTGGAGGATTGAAGTTCTAACGAAGTTTGAACTCCCAAAATTCAATATTTAGGGGTCAAAAACCTGTGAAACTGGCTGTAAGCACCAGACATTTTGTTGAATAACACAGGTGTAGTATTAACAGGTGAATAAAGACAGTTGAATGACTATTTCACTGATAGCAAATGATTTTTCAGAATTAAAACCGTTTAAAACCCTCAAATTAGCTTTGTGGATCTCTTCAATGAGGTCCCAGTCCTGCCGTATTCGGTTGAGAATATTAAACCCATGAGGCAAGGACTTCGCAGAGTTTTTAATTATATATGTAAGTATAAAATAATATACCTATTGGAAATAGTTATCTCGACCCTCCGAAAATATCAATTTCCTTTCTCCACCTCCGCACAACAAATCGTAGCTTTCTTCAGTGCACGACGGTCTTTTATTTAAAAATCTCAAGATTTCGGAGACGAGTCCTTCGAACAAAAGCTATAATATCCGAGTTACCGTGTTTTTACTTGGTGCAGAAGTAGGCCATCACACCATCCCTCGTCCCTCCCTGACAGCAGACTTGAATATTCATTCATGAATAAGTGAAAACCTAGGCTGTTACTGGTAACCGTGTTACACTGTATTTCCAAGTGATGAAGCAGTCTCTGGAAGCACCCAGACCCCGTGCGGGCGGTGGGACATCCCGGCGGGCTTTAATCGAATTCTCCCTCCGCAGTTTCCCTCAGTATTGACAGATGTGTTGCCTTGAGCCTTTCAAGAGTTCAAGAACTTGAATTCAATTTGCCTCGGTGATGGATGGCCGTCTTCATTTTGTTTATACTTTTCCAATAACTGTTCTCCGAAAACGGCCCACACCTAATCGGCCTCCTCAGAACATAGTTCTTTCTTTTGATCGATGCACATCATCGATATTACGGAGAATGTATGAATTATGAATGCTTCGGCTCTTTTCTGACGAATCCTGACATACTACACTCGCCGTTCAAGTATTACGTGAATATATCGAGTGTGCAGCGTGAAGGTGTAGAGGAGCTATGGTTACTTTATCTGACACGTGAATCCAGCATTCTTTCACAAACAACTGTTCATAATATTCAAACGGTTGGAATCGACACTAAGAAAAAAAGAACCTTCCTCAAAATATATTGATTATAATAGAGTAGACTGTTTGTATTCAGAACATGAAAAAGAGTAGGGGTAAATATAAGTAAATGCGACATAAGGCAAGCAATGTGACCTCGATCTTCTACAGTTATTGTTTATTAAATATAGGTAAATACAACATAAGGAAAGTAATGTACCTCGATCTCCCACAATTATTGTTTATTTGTTTTGGTTTATTATTCTGTGAATAATACACCTATGTATTCGCTCAGCAAAAAATTGTTATAACACCCCCTCAAAATTTTTTCTGTTCCGTTTCAAGGTGCGTAGATTGCAAAAATGCAATGTCCGTCCGCCGTCCGCCGTACGCCGTATCACGTGTGCAGGCTTCATTTTCGGTCTAAAAAAATCGTTCTTTCGCACACATGCTCCGTTTGGGCCCTAGTTGTGTCCCGAAACTTTTCAGCCCGATCGGAATATATCCAGGGGATTTATGAGTGAAAATGTGTATAAAAATAGGTACTTTTTGTGTTTTAGTAACATAGTAGTAAAACGCTGCAAAGTCCTTGTCACATGGGTTTATTATTCTATGGACATACCTACAGAAATGCTGGCTGTTCATTTATTGTTGCTTTCATGTAAAATAATTGAAATAGCCATTTCTGATGGTTTCCACCAATGGTGGTAAGTACGCTCCTTTTTTTTATTTTATTTTTTTTATTATCGTTGATCATTGGTAGTGCCATTTAATTGTCTTGATCCACGTGTTGACACTTTTCCTAATGTTATTCTACAAATTGATGGTGATTTCAGACGATTTCGCAGGTTTTTGACTCATAAAAAATCGATTTTGGGAGCTGAACATCTGGTACAACCTCAATTTTCCACTCCTTGGTCAAAATCGACTTCATATTCGGTCTTCTCGTCCAAAAAAACATGGAAACCGATACTTCAAAAGCTCATGTTACCAACATGTTGCTAAAACGCGAAAGTACCTATTTTTACACACATTTTCACTCATAACACCCCTGGGTGTATTCCGATCGGGCTGAAAAGTTTCGGGACACAACTAGGGCCCAAATGGAGCATGTGTGCGAAAGAACGACTTTTTTAGACCGAAAATGAAGCCTGTACACGTGATACGGCGGACGGCGTACGGCTGACGGCGTACGGCGGACGGACATTGCATTTTTGGAATCTACGCACCTTGAAACGGAAAAGAAAAAAGTTTGAGGGGTTGTTATAAAAATTTTTTGCTGAGCGATTACATAGGTGTATTATTCACAGAATAATAAACCAAAATGAGCTTCTGAGGTATCGTTTTCCATGTTTTTGGGGACGAGAAGACCGAATATGAAGTCGATTTTGACCAAGGAGTGGAAAATTGAGGTTGTACCAGATGTTCAGCTGCCAAAATTGATTTTGTATGAGTCAAAAACCTGCGAAATCGTCTGAAATCACCATCAATTGGTATAATAACACTAGAAAAAGTGTCAACGCGTGGATCAAGACGATTAAATGGTACAATCAATGATCAAAGGTAATTTGAAAAAAAAAGGAGCGTAGTACCTAATTCAAGTTTTGGGGACCAAAATTTGTGGAAACCACCAGTAAGTAATAGCTATTTCAATTATTTTACAGGAAAGAAACAATAAATAAACAGCCAGCCTTTCTGTAGACCAATAAAATAATATTATAATAAACCCATGTGACAAGGACTTTGCAGCGTTTGGCTTATTATTCTGTGAATAATACACCTATGTATTCGCTTAGCAAAAAATTTTTATAACACCCCCTCAAAATTTTTTCTTTTCCGTTTCAAGGTGCGTAGATTCCAAAAATGCAATGTCCGTCCGCCGTACGCCGTATCACGTGTACAGGCTTCTTTTTCGGTCTAAAAAAATCGTTCTTTCGCACACATGCTCCATTTGAGCCCTAGTTGTGTCCCGAAACTTTTCAGTCCGATCGGAATATATCCAGGGGAGTTATGAGTGAAAATGTGGATAAAAATAGGTACTTTTTGTATTTTAGTAACATACCTAGTAGTAAAATGAGCTTTTGAGGTATCGTTTTCCAAGTTTTTGGGGACGAGAAGACCGAACATGAAGTCGATTTTGACCAAGGAGTAGAAAATTGAGGTTTTACCAGATGTTCAGCTCCCAAAATTGATTTTGTATGAGTCAAAAACCTGGCAAATCGTCTGAAATCACCATCAATTTGTAGAATAGCACTAGGAAAAGGGTCAACACGTGGATCAAGACGATTAAATGGTACAATCAATGATCAAAGGTAATTTGAAAAAAAAGAGGAGCGTAGTACCTAATTCAAGTTTTGGGGGCCAAAATTTGTGGAAACCACCAGAAATAGCTATTTCAATTATTTTACATGAATGAAACAATAAATAAACAGCCAGCATTTCTGTAGACCAATAAAATAATATAATAATAAACCCATGTGACAAGGATTTTGCAGTGTTTTTTACATTATAACCCTTCTTTGTTATTACATCGCTTTATGGAAAAGGTCATTAGAGTCCAAGTCTACATAATCCAAGAAATGTTTGGTGAAATCAGTCTAATAGAAACTGAGTCCGGACTGGGCCGACGCAGACGAAAATCGCTGTCGAATTTTAATGGAACTCATGCGGGTCTGCCCGGTTGCATTGCTCTTCTGGTGAGAAATTATTGTGGATACAACGAATCGCGTATAGACATGCCACAGTGTATCAGAATATTGTACTTCTTGATGTCTGAAATCTAAAATTGGAGTGGAAATTTCGATTTTGAAGGTGACATGGAGGACTTCAGAACTTCTGACTTCAGGAATGTGTTCAGAGTTGTCAGGGGATCAACATATTATAAGTCCCGGGCTTACAGTTATATCTTGTCTGGTGGGGGGGGGGGGGGGTCAAGAAGTTTTGATGTTTAGTTTTTCTTTCATAGATCGGCTACGGTTGTCGTAAATTAACACATCAAACACACGTGAAGAATTCGTAATTGAGGTTTTTTTTTTAAATCTCAATACATTACGAGATATATTCGCTTTAAAAATGAGTTTTTTCATAAACTGTTTTTACTACTGATCTGTTCACGTTTTTTAAACCAACTCCCCGTTCTAGCGGCTCAGCCATAAGTTTCACAGTGAAACTGTTGGAAAAGAGTTTGTAGGGATTTAATTACTTTCAAAATGGTATGTTTCTTTAATATTTCATCTTCAACCGGTAAACAGCTATTGCAGTTCGACAATGGGGAATTTTCATCACATTTTTTTTCTTCAACTTCAGAACTTCAGGAAAAACTGTAGTTCGACGCCCGTTTTCGTAAATAAGCGTTATTTTTTAAATGCAGGAGATTAAAATTAAAAACGTTGCAAAGTCCTTGTCACATGGGTTTATTATTCTATTGGACTTACCAAAAGAAATGTTGGCTGTTCATTATTTATTGTTTCTTTCATGTGAAATAATTGAAATATCCATTTCTGATGGTGTCCTCTTTTTTTCAAATTATCTTTGATCATTGTTTGGGCCATTTAATCGTCTTGATCCACGTGTTGACACTTCTTCTAGTGTTTTTATACAAATTGATGGTGATTTCAGACGATTTTCCAGGTTTTTGACTCACTAAAAAAAATCAATTTTGGGAGCTGAACATTTGGTAGAACCTCAATTTTTCACTCTTTGGTCAAACTCGACTTCATATTCGGTCCTATCGTCCCCAAAAACATTGAAAACGATACCTCACATGCTCATTTTACTAGCATGTTACTAAAACACAAAAAGTACCTATTTTTGTACACATTTTCACTCATAACACACCTGGGTATATTCCGATCGGGCTGCAAAGTTTCGGGACACAACTAGGACACACATGGAGCCTGATTGCGAGAGAACGGATTTTTTAGACCGAAAATGAAGCCGGTATGCGTGATACGGCGGACGGACATTGCATTTTTGGAATCTACGCACCTTGAAACGGAAAAGAAAAACATTTGAGGGGGTGTTATAAAAATGTTTTGCTGAGCGAATACATAGGTGTATTATTCACAGAATAATAAACCCAAAAAAAACCTCAGTCATGCAGCATGGCTATAAGAGATCGAAGTTTTCGGCATCTTCCTCCTCCGCCTAAAATTTTCTGAAAATTAATTTTCGGCCAATGTTTTCCCAACTTGATACCATACAAAATTAAAACAGGAGTAGTTTTACGCAAAGTAAAATTTGGGGTGGAAGGAGGGGAGGGGGAAATCAAAAATGTTTTGAATACCAGAAGAGTAGGTAGGTATTGGGTACGTAACAAATTTTTTGTTCCATTTTTTGCCGAGTAACACCTCGGTTTGTAGATTTTCCAACGCTGAACACGATGGTGAAGTCTGAATTGCGATATCCCATTCCGTTATCAGATTAGAGCAGACGAACCAGGAAGAACATCTCAAGAAATAACCACGTTCCTTCATCTTTAAAGTGCTCCAGTTTGAGAATGGAATGAGATATCGCAATTCTGATTCCACCATCGTATTCAGCGTACAAAATCCTTTAAAATGAGGTGTCACTTGTCAGCCTTTTTCTTTTTGGGAATTTATGGGTAATTTTCCCCCCCTAAAACTCCCCAAAACTCCCCCTTAGGGTGACCCGATTTTGCCCATCTTCGAACTTAGCCTGTCGTTGCCAAAACAGATTTTTCGTGCAAATTTGAACTTTTTATCTCAATTCTTTCGAGAGTTATCATTTGGAATGACACATACATATATAAAAGTAGTATACCAATACCAATCCTGGCTCACCGACTTAGATCCCTGATGTTTTTATTTTCACTTAGATCTCTGATGTTTTTATTTTCACTTAGATCTCTGATGTTTTTATTTTCACTTAGATCTCTGATGTTTTTGTTTTCACTTAAATCTCTGATGTTTTTATTTTCACTTAAAATCTCAGATGTTTTTATTTTCACTTGAATCTCTGATGTTTTCATTTAGTGATTTTTTTAAAAATATTTTTTATCAGAAACTCTAGTGAAAACTCTAAAAAGTCACTGGTTCTGATGTTTTGTGATAAAAAGTTATAACAGGGATTTAAGTCGGGAGATAAAAATGCAAATTTAGGACTATTTAGGGGTCGATATTTTCGAAATTTAGCTCTCTCTGATGTTTTCACTAGAAAAAATAAAAAAAATTAAAATGACGTCACACTAAAAATATTTTTGAATCGTCTTAAATTAAAATGATATCGTCTTAAATTAAAAAAAACGAGACGCTAGATCTCTTCTGAATTTGGGAATCCCAAACCATTAGAGGTTGGGTCCCACCAATAAGAATTCAATGGGTGGATAAAAAAAAAAGGTGAGGGGTTAGTTAAAAGGATGATATGGGAGACAGGATAAATAGTATCCATACAAGAATAGACAAAAAGAAAAAGTGGGTGGATAAAAAAAAATGAGGGGTTAGTTAAAAGAATCTCTTTTCTAATAAAAATGAATAAGGAACAGTTATTAAAAAAGGTTAATTTTGAAAGCTCCACGAATAAACTCTCTGAGTTGGAACGTGGAAAACCGTACAAGGTTATAAGTTTTGAGTTCGTGAAAACGAAATACTCCCAGGAAAATTCAGAGTCTATAATAGCTAATCTGGGAGAATTCAGAGTATTTTTACCTGAAAGATATGCACTCACTTTTGAAAAATCCGAACTCAAAGCTCTAGTTAAGCACGGTGTTCGTTTAGTGTACAATGGATTCACCAAATCAAAAAATGGAAAAGACATGCATGACATCAAGTTTGTTTATTAGAGGTACACCTATAATTTTAAGAAAAAATCGTTTTAAGGGAAATTTTCCACTAAAACAATAATATTATACTAAGTTGTTTTCCAAGACAAAAGAAAAAAAGGTGGGCTTATGGTAGACACTCGAATAACGAGACGCTACAAAAAAATATTTCTGAAAAAACCTGTCAGTCTAAAGAATTAGAACTGCAAGCGCTATCTACCGATTTCTCGGCGAATCTGTATTATCATGAACCGGTTGCATCATCGATATGGGTCAAGGACAACAGGAAGAAGTGACCCGCTCTGCACGTTAGTTAAAAGGATCTCTACTATAATAAAAATTATAGTAGAGGAAACACACACATGTGAGCCGAGGAAAAGCGTACGATAAAGAAGGCACACACTTTTTATCACAAAACATCAGAACACCTTTTTTTACCACAAAACATCAGAACCAGTGACTTTTTCTTTTGGGGGGGTAAGTTAAAAGAATCTCTTTTCTAATAAAAATGAACGATACGAAAAAAAATTATATATCCTATAATAAAATGTACTATACGAAAAAACATTGTGAAAAGTGCGATGTTAACATCACCTATAAGAATTGGGCTAGACACCTAAAGTCTAAGCGTCATGGAAAAAACGACCCGGACCTGACAATGACTATCAGAATTAGAAAACCTAGAAAAGCGAAACCTGTATTTGTAAATCCGAGGAAATTGCACAAAGTATTTAATTTTAGTGAAAAAGTATTTGAAAAAAATATAGAACCGAGAACGGAAGTTGAAAAAAAGGAAACTGCATTTAAATCTAAATTAGTGACTTACGATATTAAAAATACGAAAGGATTTAAAGATGCTTCCAAATTTCTTAACAGTATTGAAAATATCGTAACAGGTTTACTCAACAGGGAACTTAGGAAAATGGAACTAAAAGCTAATGTAGTTTTAATCGCAGAATTTAAAAAAGGAACTAACGAAAATAACATGGAGTATCAGGAACTCAATTTCAAAACTAAAAACGTAATATTATTGCAGTCAGCAGAAGTTGCAAACTGTTACGAGAAAATGAAACAGAAAATTCTAAATGAAATGGAATCGTTCGAAATAAAAGGATCTCAATGGCAACTTCATAAGATCAAGCATTTGAAACTGTACGTTAACAAGTACACTCCTTTGAAAGGATCATCTTTCATCACACTCCCACCTTTTCTACAAAGTAAGAAAGCAATTATAAATGTGAAAAATGACGATAATAAATGTTTCCTTTGGTCTGTTCTTTCAGCTTTACATCCAGCTGATAAAAATTCTGATAGAATAGGAAAGTACATAACATGGGAACATGAGTTTGACGAAGCGTTGAAAGATATCAGTTTTCCTATGAAACTTACAGACGTAAAAAAGTTTGAGAAAAGAACTGGGATTTCCATTAATGTTTACTGTCTGAATGAAAGAAATACTATAGTTCCCTTGGAAATAACGAAAGATGAAAAGGAAAGGCACATTGACTTGTTGTACTTGAAAAACGAGGAAACTGATCATTACTGTTGGATCAAGGATCTTTGGAAACTGGTTGGCCATAGTCAGCTAACAAAGGATGGCCACAAACGATTTTTATGTAAAATGTGTTTGAATAGCTTTGGAACTCAGGTCAAATTAAACGAGCATAAAGAATATTGCGGAGCTCATAAAGCTGTTAAAGTAGAACTACCAGAACCTTATGATAATATTTTACAATTCAAAAATTATAGACACTCTTTAAAAGTTCCATTCGTTATCTACTCGGACTTTGAATGTATGCTGAGGAAAATCTCTACTTGTCAACCTGATGAAACTGAGACGTTCACTAATAAGATACAGAAACACGAAGCTAGCAGTTTTTCATATTATATAAAGTATTCCAACGGATATTATAAACCTCCAGTCGAATATTCCGGTCAAGATTCTCCAAAGGTTTTCTATCAGAAACTGAAAGAGGATGTTTTACACATTGCTAAGGAATACTATGATAAGGTAGTACCAATGAAACCCTTGACGAGTGAACAACATACAGACTTTGCTAATGCTAAATATTGCCACATTTGTGAAAGAAAATTTAATGAACTTCCACCTATAATTGAAAATAAACTTGATGTACTGAGAAAAACAATTCAACACTTTATTGATAAAAAATATGACAATCAAGCAGATATATATATTGAAGAATTAGAAGTTTTGAAGTCAAATATACCTGATAATTGTATAAAAGTAAAAGATCATGACCATTTGTCAGGGGAATTTAGAGGTGTTGCTCATTCTCTGTGTAATTTGGAATATCAGTGTCCCAGGTTTGTACCAGTATTTTTCCACAATCTCGCTGGTTATGACGCTCATCTGTTCATAAAGGAGTTTGGAGAGGACGATGGAGAAATACGATTAATTCCAAACACCGAGGAAAAGTACATTTCATTTTCAAAGATTTTCAGGTACGACTCTGGAAAATTGGATAAGAAAGGAAACCCGGTAATGAATAAAATTGAAATAAGGTTCATCGACTCTTTCAAATTTCAAGCAAGCTCTTTGGAAAAACTAGTAGGAAATTTAACGAAAGATCAGTTTAAAGAATTAGAAAAACATTTCAACCCGGAACAATCGGAACTTTTGAAAAGAAAATTAGCTTACCCCTATGAGTACATGGATTGTTTAGAAAAGTACGATGAAACATCTCTACCACCTATAGAGAAATTTTACAGCACACTAAATAAACAAAATGTAGAAGTATCTGAGTATAGAAATGCGCAGGAGATTTGGGAAAAATTCAACGTAAAAAACATGTGGGAATTCACGGCGCATTACAACAAATGTGATGTCTTACTCCTGACAGATGTAATGGAAAATTTCAGAGATATAGCCCTGGAGTATTACAAATTAGATCCAGTTTGGTATTACACAACTCCTGGTCTGGCATGGGATGGTATGTTGAAAATGACAAAAGTTAAATTGGAACTGCCGACTGATTACGATAAAATTCTAATGATGGAAAAAGGAATTCGCGGTGGAATATCACAATGTAGTAACAGACACGCGAAAGCAAACAACAAGTACATGGTTGATAAATATGACCCAACTAAACCCTCTAATTATATAATGTACCTTGACGCAAACAACTTGTACGGATGGGCTATGTCTCAGTACATGCCATACGGAGGTTTTAAATGGGTAGAGAACTTGGACAATTTAGATGTTGAAAATATAAGTGATGAGTCTCCTAAAGGTTATTTTCTGGAAGTTGACTTGGAATATCCTAAAGAACTACACGATTTACATTCAGATCTACCACTTGCACCGGAAAACAGAATCGGAAATGTGAAATTGCCTAAACTCATGACGACTTTGTACGACAAAGATAAATACGTTTTACACTACAGGGATTTGAAACAGTGTCTGTGCATGGGAATGAAACTAAAGAAAGTACATAGAGCACTGGAGTTTGATCAATCGGATTGGCTGAAAGTGTACATTGACTTCAACACGGAACTGAGAACGAAAGCGAAAAATGATTTTGAAAAGGAATTTTTCAAATTGATGAACAACAGTGTATTCGGAAAAACGATGGAAAATATCAGGGAAAGAGTCGATATCAAATTGTGTTCAAACGGAAAGAAACTGGAATCATTGATAGCAAAACCCACTTTTGATCGTAGAACGATATTCACTGAAAATTTAGCAGCAGTTCACATGAAAAAGACTAAAATTCTGTTCAACAAACCCATCTATGTTGGTATGAGTATTCTAGACATTTCTAAAACTCTAATGTACGACTTTTATTATAACACAATTAAAAAACAATACGGAGAAAATGTCAAATTGATGTACTGTGACACGGACAGTCTGATCATGGACATAAAGACTGAGAACTTTTATTCTGACATTAAAAACAACATGATTGATCAGTTTGATACATCTGATTATCCAAAAGAAAATGCGTATGGAATTCCACAGGTGAATAAAAAAGTGCTTGGAAAATTCAAAGATGAAATGAACGGAAAAGTAATGGTGGAATTCGTTGGACTGAGATCGAAACAGTACGCGCATAAAATTTTCGAGAATCAAAAAGAAACAAAGAAAGCGAAAGGAATCAAGAAAAACGTTGTTGAAAAGGACATTAGGTTCGAGGACTTCAAGGATTGTCTGTTGAACAAGAAACCGATCTACAGGAAACAAATGATGTTCAGAACAGAAAAGCATGATATCTACACCATTGAACAGAACAAGAAAGCGCTCAGTGCCTATGATGATAAAAGGCATATTCTGGAAAATGGTATAGATACTCTTGCTTGGGGACATCATAAAATTGGAATAGAAAAAGAAAATTTCGTAGATCATTTGAAGGAACTAACCAAAAAGAACATGGAAAATGAAAAAGACGAGTAGGTAGTTAAAAGAATAATTTTTATAATAAAATATAAGATGGAAACTTGGAATGACAAATTTAGTGAGTTGATGAAAGAGCGAATCATATTATTTAAACTGTTTATTGCATTTTTAAAAAAGCTTGATGCTGGACAGCTAAGATGTAAGGTGACAAGAAATATGGGGAACCACATAGATAACTTACGGAGATTGTGGAGGGAAAGTACTATACGATCATCTTATCATCATGAATATTATTCAAATATGGAATGTCACCATGCGTACTTGAAATATTTACGGGATAAGGAATGGCAAAATTATGTTAATTATTTCCAAGATTGGAGAAAAAGGATGATGAGTCTTGGTGACGAATGTACTTCAATAATGATGAATGATTTATTTTTAAAACCCAATTACTAAAAGTGGGTACCCCCTTTAATAAAAAGGGGTATCGATTTGATACCCCCCACTTTAACGGCAAGTTAAAATAGGCCTCTTATTTCGATTACCCGTCAGTTTGATACATTTTAATAAAAAACGTTTTAATGGAAAATTTCCATTAAAACAACAATATTATACTAAGTTTAAGAATTCAATTTCCCTCTGCATGTTTTTAAAACAGTTTCATAATCTTTTCCGTTTGAAAGTTCTTTTAACACTATCAAAGACAGATGACCGCAAATCGGAGGATCGTTATACTTTTGAATTTGTTCGGAATTGTAAAAAATATTTTTATTTTCCAAGTATTTTACCAACTCTTTAGGAGGTGGTGCGTTTCCATAGGAATCGAAATAATACTTTTCTTTTTCGGATTTTTTAAAATAACAAGTCCAGTGACTACCATTTTGATTAGAATTTTCCAAATTAATAATTCCGCATTCAACGGGTTTAGACCGATTAGGAAGTTCATCTTTCATGAAAACACCTCGGAAATGTTTTATTTTAAAATTTTTCGCATAACGATTTAAATCTAAATTACTCAGAGGTTGGTAGTTTTCCATTTTTTTCGTTTTTTTAAACCAGCCCCAATACTTAAACTTTTTGCATTTTGAGCTAGTTTTTCCATCTCGAGATTATGACGTTTTATTTCCGCTTCTTCAGCAGCTTTATGTTTCGAGTCTATTACTGAATTTGCTACTGCTGCACCTCCACCTAATAACGCTCCAAGTGCTCCTAATCCTGCAAATAACAGTGGTAGGAATCCACCCGTGTGATTCAAATGTAGTTGTTCATAATCCAAAGTTAACGTAATTCCTTTCTTTTTTTCTTTAGCTTTTTCAAATGCTTTTGATTGAGTTTCCCACAGACTGATTTTATGTTTTCCGTTTCCTGAAATTTGTTTCGCTGTCAAAAGAATTGTAACAGATCTACGCTTTTTGTAAGCGGTTCGCAATTTGGTTAATTGATTTTCGGTTAAATCTATATTTTTCGTAATCATAGTTATTTATTATAGTAAATTTTTTGAAACACCTAGGCGTTAAAACAAGCGTTCAACCGTCAATCGCTTAGGCGTTAAAACAACCGTTCAAGCGTTCAACCGTCAATCGCTTAGGCGTTAAAACAACCGTTCAAGCGTTCAACCGTCAATCGCTTAGGCGTTAAAACAACCGTTCAAGCGTTTATGAAAAAAAAAAAAATTATGTTTTACTATAATAAATGTCTACTGAAAAACATTTAGAAAAACTTTTGTTGAAAAAATATAACGAAAATAAGATTGAAACTGATGATTCAGAAACTGATGATCAACCTGATGATTCAGAATCAGAACCAGAAAATCGAATTTTCCTGAGAAAACCCAAAAAAGAAATGACTGTCAAGGAAGCGAACAAAATTCGAAAACTAGAACAAGAGTTGAGACATGCTTTCCGAGAAGCTAGAGTAGATAAGTTTAACGAAAGAGAAACTCAAGAAAAGATGTTTGCACCCATCACAGAAAAATTAGTTGAAGTAAAAAATGCTGTGAAACAAGCTGACGAAGACATCAAGAAATTGGAGCTTGTTCCTTACATGCAAGCTCCTATGGCGAGTAGTTCTCCTGTCAAGAAAAGAAAAATGGTGACTTTCGGACCTACTAATACTTTTGAAATTAATCCTACCGAAGGAGCTTCTGCACTAGTTGATACTGTTGAAACTTATGATACAGCACCAGATGAGACTGTAGTAAACACAAGAAATAGTTTATCAGACATCATGGATATGGTAGATCAGAATCAATCCCCATCGAATAGCGTTGGTCCGAAAGGAATTGGTCCGATTGCTAGACTTTACATCAGACAGGATGATAAACAATTTGGTATATGGGGAGAAGAGGACAAAATTTTCATCGGAGACCAACAAATTCAAGTAAACGGAGATGCAATCGTTATTCAAAAAGAAACGTACAAAGGAACGCACGGATTATGGCGTTTGTTAACTGATCCTCTGGGACCTGATCCTAATAAATACACTCAAGAGGATTTGAAAGTTTACAAGAAAATTCTCATTCAAACGAATTCTTTATACCAAAAGAATGATCCAACTACGGGATTACCAAAGTCAAGTAAGGGGAAAAAGTACAGAGAGTTGATTGCTCCTATTTGGAAGGAATTGAAGGCAGGTAAATCAGGATCTGGAGTGATCGAGTATACAGAAAATCCTGTAGAATTTAAATACATTGACAACCTCCAACAGTTACAACAGCGATTGTACTATTTGTACGCACAAGAACAATTGGGGAACAACAATTTTCACAACGAAAAACTAGAAATTGTAAAGTTCGTGATTGATCAGTTGGAAAAGAAAATTGATAGCGAAAAAGGAATAGAATATTTGATAAGAATCGTAAATTGTTTGCCTAAAGGTATTGTTAGGGATGCGCCTGAAGATTTCAACAAGACAGAGGATGAAACGTCTGAACACACAAAAGATGAACAGGATCAGGAAGTAGTTGACGAAAATTCTGAGGATGAGATACTGAAAGAAAATTTTGTTGAAATGCCTGTGAGAAAAATAAATAGTAGAACGAATTATGGGTTCAAAGTTCGTTATTAATTTCTATCTAGGAGCTTCAGAGCAGAGTTTAAAAGTATTCTAGATAAATATGTGTAAAAAATAGGTTTTAAGTCAGTTTTTATAGGGATTCCCTATAAAAAACACAATGTATAATTATTGTAAGTCTAAGTTTTGGAAAAGGTGAGGGTGTCTACCATAAGCCCACCTTTTTTTCTTTTTGTCTATTCTTGTATGGATACTATTTATCCTGTCTCCCATATCATCCTTTTAACTAACCCCTCACCTTTTAGCGAATTTTCAAAGAAAATGAAGCTATTGCAATGGCTTCGAAATTTAAATAATATAAATTTTTGGAAATTTTCTTCATAGAAATCCGTTTCAGACCATTCTAAAACGATTCCTGAAATTTAACACTTTTTTATATGTATATATATATATTTATATATTTATTTATATATGTGTCACTCCAGACGATAACTCTCGATAGAATTGAGATAAACAGCTCAAATTTGCACAAAAAATCTATCTTGGCAATCGAAAGGCTAAGTTCGAAGATGGGCGAAATTGGCCTACTCTAAGGAGGGTTTTGGCGCATTTAAAGTGCGCAAAAATTACCCAAAAATCCCCAAAATGTTATTTTCCAACAAGTGACCCCTCATTTTAAAGGTTTTTGCACGCTGAACACGATGGTGGAATCGGATTTTAGATATCTTGATCCGTTCTCAAATTAGAGCATTTAAAGTGCGCAAAAATTACCTAAAAATCCCCAAAATGTTATTTTCTAACAAGTGACCCCTCATTTTAAAGGTTTTTGCACGCTGAACACGATGGTGGAATCGGATTTTAGATATCTTGATCCGTTCTCAAATTAGAGCATTTAAAGTGCGCAAAAATTACACAAAAATCCCCAAAATGTTATTTTCCAACAAGTGACCCCTCATTTTAAAGGTTTTTGCACGCTGAACACGATGGTGGAATCGGATTTTAGATATCTTGATCCGTTCTCAAATTAGAGCATTTAAAGTGCGCAAAAATTACCCAAAAATCCCCAAAATGTTATTTTCTAACAAGTGACCCCTCATTTTAAAGGTTTTTGCACGCTGAACACGATAGTGAAATCGGATTTTAGATATCTAAATCCGTTCTTAAATTAGAGCATTTAAAGTGCGCAAAAATTACCCAAAACTAGGATAATCTTTAAACTCTTACCCCCACCCCCTTAGAGTGGTCAGATTGAAAAATGTGAGAAGTATTAATTGAAGACGAGAGTTCGAAGCAAAAAAGGGGGAGGCAAACGATTAGTACAACTCCTTGAATTTACCCACAGCGATCAAATAAATAAGCACTTAGTACAATTACGTAATAAACAAACGGTAGAATCAGGATGGACAAAACGTACAAATTATAATAAATACGAAGAGAATATACATAGAAAACCAAATTTTAGACCGAAGTTTTCCTTTATTCAAAACCATAGCCATTAATTCGAATATTTCTTTGAAAATTCGCTCATTAAGTCATGCTGCATGACTGATTTTTTTTTTTTTTTATCCACCCATTGAATTCTTATTGGTGGGACCCAACCTCTAATGGTTTGGGATTCCCAAATTCAGAAGAGATCTAGCGTCTCGTTTTTTTAATTTAAGACGATATCATTTTAATTTAAGACGATTCAAAAATATTTTTAGCGTGACGTCATTTTAATTTTTTTATTTTTTTCTAGTGAAAACATCAGAGAGAGCTAAATTTCGAAAATATCGACCCCTAAATAGTCCTAAATTTGCATTTTTATCTCCCGACTTAAATCCCTGTTATAACTTTTTATCACAAAACATCAGAACCAGTGACTTTTTAGAGTTTTCACTAGAGTTTCTGATAAAAAATATTTTTAAAAAAATCACTAAATGAAAACATCAGAGATTCAAGTGAAAATAAAAACATCTGAGATTTTAAGTGAAAATAAAAACATCAGAGATTTAAGTGAAAACAAAAACATCAGAGATCTAAGTGAAAATAAAAACATCAGAGATCTAAGTGAAAATAAAAACATCATAGATCTAAGTGAAAATAAAAACATCAGGGATCTAAGTCGGTGAGCCAGGATTGGTATTGGTATACTACTTATAAATATATATATAAATATATATATATATATATATATATATATATATATATATATATATATATATATATATATATATATATATATATACATATACATATAATTTTTGGTGTCTTTCGGCAGGGAATTCATGATGGTCTGAAACGGATTTTGGTATAAAAATCTTTCGGAAATTCGAGTTTTAAAACTTTTGGACCGAGAACAATAGCTTCCTTTTCTTCGAAAATTCGCTAAGAGCCAAAAAAATGACTTATGAGGTCTTCTGACATCTGATTGGGTGTCGGCCCAAGGAGGCAGAGCCGAGCCACGGTTCTCAATGCTGCCAACAACCAAACATAGAAATAGCAAACCTTCGTGGGAACCTTCGAGAACCTTTGCTGTGACTTTTCGTGAACCTCCCCTCAGTTTGATTTTGAAGATGTGTTTTTCAAGTTTATTGATGCATTTGCAGTTCCATCTCCAATGATGTTCTTTACACCGTTTAAAGTTATGCACTAGCGTTCTAAGTGCGATTTGAGTTGAACTACACGGCAGTTTATTTGGTACGTCATTTTTAGCGGTAACTCAGTAATTCAAATTTCACACAAGTTTTCCGCCTGGACTTTCCGACATAAACACCTCATTATGTGGTCGAGTGTTAATTTATTGAACAGAATTTGGCCAAAGAAAGGAGAATGCATTTTTAACCCGCCAAAATCACCCATTTTCTCCTAAACCAACGAATTCTTGTTGAAAACCACACTCACTTCTCATTTTTCTCGGATTATAATGTTATAGGTACAAATAGATGTACGTCTCCGAGGGTGTTACTCGTTAGACCCTAAGCATATTTGTATTCCTTGAATTATGGTGCCGCCACGGCGCCATCGACGGCACCTTTTTATGATTAAAACTACCTACTAATTTCCGGTATCGTCTTTTGGACTTCCCTACCTCCGGCTGTGTAGAAGGATGGGCTACTGCCAACGAAACTCACGCTGTGCTCCCGCGAATACCCTTCCCCCTTCCCACCCAATTGAGTATTAAGGATGTGCATCATTTTATCAGAACTCAAAACATCTTTTAGGCCCCTAAACTGTAGAATACGACTTTCACAGCTGCGCCCCGAATTAATACGGTAAATTGGCTGAGGAATTTGAAGATAAGGTTCATTACATGCTCCGAGGCTCATAACCTGGGAATATGTGGGAGTCGCTTTTATTACAGGCGAACGCATTAGAAGCGCCGTGCCTAACCGCACAGCAGAATTATGTTTGGCCGTGGGGCGCGTTTCATTACGCGGCGGATGAAACCCGAGCACGAAATCGTTCGTAGGCAGCGAAAGAGAAAATGAAGATGAGAAATACGTCTCCAGGGGCTGGCCGTGGAGGGAGGAGGGAACTCGGAAACTGCCCCTTCCCCTTTCCGTCCGAACTAATTGAGTGATCAGAAGCTAACGTGTAATAAATTCCCCCATTAATTTGTTTAATGACGAAGAAAGGCGAGGATCGGTAATTGGTAATAAGAGTGAGGAACGGAGAAGGAATTGCAATGGAGGCAGATGAAAGAGAATACTTCTTTCTAAACCCTCTTTCCCATCCTTCCTTTTCACGCTGTGATTCCCCTCTCCACCAACGGCGCACAGGCTCTCACCCTATCCCGTCACACCTCTCAGGTGCGATACATTGATTTATCTTTTGTTCTCCAGTAGAACGGCTCACCAACCAGTTTTCCTTCCATCAACCTCAAGTAAATAAATACACGAAGCAAACTGCTTTTGCCGTAAATGTGTAGTATCAGCACTTGTCCGTCTAATGAAACATGTTTTTAGTGACATTTTCAAAGAAACGTTGGACCCACAGATTTCTGAAAGCATCTGTAAATCGTTGAAGACTCATGCGATGCAACATCCGTTTCTAAGCATTCCCGCTTCATCCCTAGATTTTAACAATTTTGGTTTAATAATTTCAATAATGATCCTTTGGAATCGAGCAAGAAAAAAAAAAAAAATTTAACCACCCTCAAAGTTTGATGGTTTCGGTTTCAAAGTACTACGTAGAATCCAAAAATGCAATGAACAAATTTCTGTCCGTACCAGTTCACCGTACGCCATAGGCCGTACTTCGCACTTTTCTTAGTTAGCATGAACCAAAATTAATGAAATTTGGCTTGTAGGTCCCGTTTGGGGTCTAGTTGGTCCTCGAAGCTCGGCGTTACTGTCAGCCATTTCTAAGGGGGTGAAAAATAGGGGGTTGAATTCTTCAGAACGCAGTAGCTCGAAAACGTTTAGTTGAAGGGTATGGTTTTTTCACGTTTTTAAATTTATCTTGAACTGCAGAATTTTTTGAGACCATCCGGAGCATTGTGCACCTATAAAATTCGTCAACATGATCGTGAATGAAACGGTATGAATCCGACCCAGATAATATCATTGCTAGGGAAGTGGAGTTTATTGTTCTGTGATATTATTTCATTTGAAAAATGATGGATCTTTTGGATTTTGTTGATAGGTACTTTTGTAACTTGAACAAACGTTGAAGTATTATTGGGTAAATTATTACGCAGTGGTAAATTTTTACAAAACGGTTAATTATTACACAACGGTTTATTATACTATCTACGCAAAGGGGCATCTATACAGGTAAATTATTACACGACGGTTTATTATTTACCTTGTGCTTCATGAATAACTACAAATAATTAATTAATGATTGAATGAGTGAATCCCTCGATGGCGTTTAATAATATGGTCCTGTGGGCGAGGGCGTTGTCCACAGAAAACAGTGATCTACTCAGAAGGGGCATCTATGCAGTCAAATAATGAACCGTTTTGTAATAATTTGCAGCGTTTTTATTATGATGTGTATAATTTATTTATCATTCAAGACGATTCCTGATTGAATTTTAAATTTGTTTGAATTGTAATAATTCCGAAATTCCCAAATTGTTTGTCATTATAAACCGAGGGTCAAGTTCGAAGATGAGAATTTTTAGAATACAAAAGTGATTCTAAGTCGAAGAAAATCGTCAAAATTGGTTTGGAAAGAAAAACAGAAGAAAAAGCGCATTCATTAAATCCACCAGAAACTCATTAGGATGAAGACACAATACAAGATACAACTTTAATCGAGTTTCAGATATATCATATAATATTATTATTACAATATACCAACGTATTCTAGTTCCAAGAATAGTGTGTTACATCTGACCTTTTCCAAAAGTAGTAAACAAGAAGTTGATGATAATAAACAACTACGTCAAATTGACTAAAAATGGTACCAGGAGTGGCATATCATGTTAAACAACCATAGAACCAGGAATATTTTTTCTCTAAAAGGTTCAATGGTCAAGTCTCTTTTTGTTGCACTTTCAAAGAAAGTGTAAGTATTTGGCTCGTTCTAAAATTTCAGAGATGCTCCCTCTGGACCGGAAACCCCTTAAAAATCCGTTCTTTCATGAATCGGAGAACTCAAATGTTATTTTTCGAGCTAGAGAGGGCATTGGTTTGTGGTCGCGATGGATAGGATTTTTTGTTCTAATGTCTGTTACAAATGCGCGGGATTCAATAATTCAATCATAACTTATGTGTAGTTATTCATGAAGCATAAGGTAAATAATAAACCGTTGTTTAGTAATTTACATGTGTAGATGCCCCTTCTGCGTAGATAGTATAATAAACCGTTGTGTAATAATTTGCCGTAGTGTAATAATTATCGTTGTTTAACAATATACCGTTGCGTAATAATTTACCCAGTGAAAATCCAAAAAAATACCAAAAAAACCATCATTTTTCAAATGAATTAATATCACAGAACGACAAACTCTACTTCATACACCCATCCGTGGTTATAATCAGGTGATCCCCAGCAATGATAATATCTGCCGGATTCATACCGTTCATTCACGGTCATGTTGACGAAACTTTTCGGTGCAAATGAACGGCTGGTTGTACAATGCTCCGGGTGGTCTCCAAAAATCATTTAGTTCAATATCAATTTAAAAACGTTATAAAAAAAAACCATACCCATCTATTGAAAGTTTTCGAACTGCGGCGTTCTGAAAATTTCAACCCCTGCTTTCACCCCTTGGAGATGACTGACAGTAACGTCGAGCTTCGAGGACCAACTAGACCCGAAATGAGATCTACAAACCAAATTTCATTAATTTAGGTTCATGGTATCTAAGATGAGTGCAAAGTACGGCGTACGGCGGGCGGACTGAAATTTTTCATTTGCATTTTTGGATTCTACGTGCCTACCTTGAAACGCAAACTGTCAAATTTTGAGGGTGAAAGGGGGGTTAAACCAATTTTTCATGCTTGATTCCAAAATTTCATTATTGAAAATAATAATCCAAAATTTGTTCATGCTCAGAAAAATCCGTCTCCTCAAGATTACTCATGAACTCGTTACTCAGCCCGATCACACTGTGCACAGCGGTCCAAATTTAGAGATTTGTGGTCAAAAAAATCAAAACAAATGATTTCAGCATCATAGGCATGTGGGGTGTTGTGAGTCAAGTTTTGTGGTGCGCAGAATCGATTTCAACTAGTCCCAGTCGAATTAGACGCACCCACCATACCAAATTTACAAAATTGTAGTCAGAATGCCAAAAAAAAATTGCATA
The DNA here is from genome assembly GCA_954871275.1 of Leptopterna dolabrata. NCBI lineage: Eukaryota > Metazoa > Arthropoda > Insecta > Hemiptera > Miridae > Leptopterna > Leptopterna dolabrata. The sequence continues at coordinate 62,792,609 of OX940975.1, forward strand.
TTCATTATGTAGGCCTTTAAGGTGTACTGTGTCATGTTTTTGTGGGCGCTGAATTGATTTTGAGTAGTTTCACTACTCTCAGACTGCATCAATGATCAGTTCACAATTTTTTTGTTCAGAACCTCCAAAAATGATTTTTAACATAATTTTTTTCGCCCGACATGCCACTTTGGTCTCAACAAGTACCCAGTCAGGCAGTAATGGTGCTGTGGCAGATGACCATTAATCAAACTCTCTATGAATTTCCCTTAATATTTCTTCAAAAATTGGCTCCTTAAGTCATGCTGCATGATTGGGATTGTTCATTTGAAAATTGCCTAGACATAAACATATATTTAATTCAAACTTTTGGGGATAATGTTCTAGTTCGCTACACCGAGAGAAAAAACGCATTGTTTTACCACCTCGTGGTGCTCGCAGGCCGGTGAAAACTTTGAAAAAAACCCGATAGGGATTAGGGGTACCCGATAGGAATGAAAAAATAACCCGTTAAGAAAAAATTCTATCGGGTACCCACAAGATCATCCCTGCAAACGGGTTTTTAGTGCAGCTCCTATCGGGTAATTTGTGCAGGAAATGCCCGATAGGAATCTACTGATAAGACCCTATCGGGTAATCACAGCACGTACGTGCTGGGATACCCGATAGCAGCCGAACGTGCTGTAAAGAAACACCCGTTTGGTTTCCGATCGGGCAAAAAATTGAAAACAATCGGGTAATCCTTGCACGTCCATGCTGTTCCTAGCGGGTCTACCACCTAACACCCGTTTGATTGCAATCGGGTCTACCACCTAACACCCGTTTGATTGCAATCGGGTCTACCACCTAACACCCGTTTGATTGCGATCGGGTCTACCACCTAACACCCGTTTGATTGCAATCGGGTCTACCACCTAACACCCGTTTGATTGCAATCGGGTCTACCACCTAACGGGTGTTTGATTGCAATCGGGTCTACCACCTAACACCCGCTTGGGTTCTATCGGGTCTACCACCTAACACCCGTTCGATTGCTATCGGGTCTACCACCTAACACCCGTTCGACTGCTATCGGGTCTACCACCTAACACCCGCTTGGGTTCTATCGGGTCTACCACCTAACACCCGCTTGGGTTCTATCGGGTCTACCACCTAACGCCCGCTTGGGATCTATCGGGTTCTACGAATGTACGCCCGATAGAATCCTAGCGGGTTCTACGAGTGGACGCCCGATAGAATCCTAGCGGGTTCTACGAGTGGACGCCCGATAGAATCCTAGCGGGTTCTACGAGTGGACGCCCGATAGAATCCTAGCGGGTTCGACGAGTGGACGCCCGATAGAATCCTAGCGGGTTCCACGAGTGGACGCCCGATAGTATTCTACCGGGCGTCCACTCGTAGAACCCGCTAGGATTCTATCGAGCGTCCACTCGTAGAACCCGCTAGGATTCTATCGAGCGTCCACTCGTAGAACCCGCTAGGATTCTATCGAGCGTCCACTCGTAGAACCCGCTAGGATTCTATCGAGCGTCCACTCGTAGAACCCGATAGGATTCTATCGAGCCTACTTCTCACTACCCCATTGGATTCCTAATGAGCCCATTTCCACCCTAACCGTTTGCATTCTCCAATGGCTCTACCAATCAGGTAATTATTAGTAGAGCGTAGGGAGATGCAAAAGGGTAGCGATGGATTGGGATTAGGAGGAATCCTAAGGAGTAGGGAGAAGGAGGATTTCGAAGCCTGGTGAGGAACCTGCGTGAAACATACTCATGAAATTGAAATCGAAATACTCATTGAAATCAAAAGTGTTGAACAAACAGTTGAACAAAGAAATGAAAGTTATAAATGTATAGAAATGTAAATAGTTGCAATAAGTAATTCTTATTTCTTAAGGTGAACACAGCTTGGGCAAAGGAGAGTTAACACAAGTGTTTAGGTCATCAATTTATTCATAAGTCAAAGTTCAAATTCACAATAAAAATCGGAAATAAATAATTTGTTTTCGTACGCAGATTGTTTATAGCAATTTGTTTCTTAACTAAGTACAACAACAAAATAAACAGTTTAACAGTATCACAGTTTATTGGACTCGTTATATGCAACAATATTTGATAACGTATGCATATTATTATATATAGGTATATAAAATTGTCTATGTTTATGTTTAATTACAGGTTGTTTCGCACTAATACGTATAGTCTAGAGCGTATAGATACGTATAGTCTAAATAATTTGTTTTCGTACGCAGATTGTTTATAGCAATTTGTTTCTTAACTAAGTACATTAACAGTATCACAGTTTATTGGACTCGTTATATGCAACAATATTTGATAACGTATGCATATATATATATATATATATATATATATATATATATATATAATTGTCTATGTTTATGTTTAATCACAGGTTGTTTCGCACTAATACGTATAGTCTAGAGCTTTAACTACAACGTATTTGGGAAAGTATATCGGCGGTTTGACAGTTTTTAAAATGAATGAAATTCAACTTCTCTGAATGTTAAGGGACAGTAGTGAAATTTGTAATGTTCTGTACCACTCATGTTGGAACAGTGATGTATATAATATTATACCCAATGAAATATGGTCGACTTCAAAAAAATTTTATTTAGAATATATATTATTATAGAATGTTATTTACATATTATTCAGAATGGTCATCAAGGAACAGTTGATGCACAAATGGTAACTAACTAGCACCACCTCAGTGTAGACACGTTGTAAAGCAATCAGTGGTGAGGACGTGATGGGTATGTTAGCTATTTTTTACTCTTACTGCCACGTACCGCCAGTTTCTGGCGTTCGACCAAATCCTGCAAGGACTTGGGAGTACTGCCCGGATCGCTGGATGATGCAGGGGAGCTGCTGAAGTGTGGAGGTGGGGACACGGGCAGAGTGCTGGTATCAGACTCAGGAGTGGCTGTTGCAGTGGTTAGTTTAGATGGGGTGGTTTTACATGGTGTTGTTTTAGACGGGGTTGTTTTAGACGGGGTTGTTTTAGACGGGGTTGTTTTAGACGGGGTTGTTTTAGACGGGGTCAATCTTTTCGGAGTCCTACTCTCTTTGTAGAATCCAGCTTCCTTAAGGGGAGTTCTTGGCCATGTAGGAGACAGAAGGGGAGGTGGTTCAGATACACCTGAAAGGGCAGGGCTTGCCTCAGGAGGAACTGCTGTTGCTGATGGTAGATGTACCTCCTCAGATGGGTCAAAAAGTGATTTGGAACTTGAAGTGAATGGCAAATGTGACTCAACACCCCCTGAAGTTGATGGCAAATGTGACTCAACACCCGGAGTTGACGGCAAAGGTAATGATACTGAAGCAGGACTATCTGTTATGTGAAGGGCACCAAGTATTTCGGTTGTGGTGGTATCTATACTGTAAGCAATCAATCCGTGTTGTTCTGCAAACGCTTTTGTACAAGTACCATAAAGTAACAGTTCCGAATCACCAAGAATGTTAGACTGTATTATGTTGTCCCCAGTTAAGTTTAAGAAAGTTACCAATTCACCTGTTCTGAGACTCTCAACAAAGCATACACATTGACCCTCTATAATGTCGTATTTTTGTATCAACACTCGTACAAGTGATTTTTCATCACTGGAGCTACCATCAGCAGGAGCAGCAGGGGTGGGTGTAACGTGGTAACGTAGGAAGTGAGCACAGGTGGAAGCGATAGTCACGACAGAGTGGAGGTAGTTTTTAGAAACCTTTAAATCATAGCACACCCATTCTAGAGTTTGCCAGATGTGTGTACACTGAGGTGGGTACTCGCAGTTCAGCACGATTATTAATTTAAAACAAAGATCGACCGCCTGGAGTATGGTGTCAGTTCTAAGGCTAAAATCTAAGTATTTGACTAGACAATGGCTGACGGAACCTAATTTTCCTATTGCTATGACATACGGTTGCAATGTTCCGTGTTCCGCTTCCTCCAGGCGTTTGGCGTGGAGGTTGTCCACCTCAGAATCTGAGTCCAGGAATTTGACGAAGTGATCTGCCGACTCCTTCTTCGAGATCTGAACCGGAGCTCTAAGTCCTGCCCTCTTCTTCAACCGGTGAGTCCCCATAGCGAACGGGAGGGCGACGAGAGCTGCAGTCGTTCTCTTCTCCTCCTCTGAAATATCACGGAGCACATTAGCAACACGTTCGTACAGTACGATTCAGTCATTACAACCACCTCATGGTCAAATAAAGCAATTTCAACAAATCATTTGTTTACAAAGCGTGAAGAAGAAGAATCCCTGGTATAACAACAAAATATTAAAGTTGAAAAAACGATTCCTAGTCAATTTGAACACAGAGTAGGCTAATCACAATTATTTCTCACCGGTATTTTTTTCGTAGTACGACAGTAACGACTCGACGATCGTGTCCCACCCTTCCACGCTTCTGGAAGACCTGCTAGCCTCTTGGACTATGGCCGGGTGGAGTTCTCTCAGCTTTTCATACAGCCTCCCCTCCGGGATGGTATAGAGCTCCTTGAAATCAGATTCTATCTGTAACAGAAAACAACAACTATCATTAGCGATTACTAAAAAATATTCCTCGCTTTAAACAACAGCAGGCACAAGTATATAAACAGAGCACATGAAATACGTTCAAATTATGAACTCACCACTTTCGCTGCGTGGGCGGACGACTTGAAGAACGGGAAGTAGTCGAAGTAGTCGGAGAGGCTGTTGTCTTCACAGCATAGGTAGTCGTGCCGCAGCTTCGCTGTCCTCCGTAACGCCTCTTGTATCTCTTCGGGGATCGACGCTCGGTCCAACCAATCACCTCCCCTGATGGTTTGGATGGAGTGATGTTTTTCGAGTTCCTCTTTCCACTCTAGGAAAATAACATCAACGGTTACGACTCCTCACAATAAATAACACAGAAACGGCAGACAAGGAGGGTGGTAGGAGGAAAAGAGATGAATAGAGAGTAGACTCACCTGTCAGAGTTTTCCGTACGGGCGGAGGGGAGGTGGTTGGCTGCTTCGGCTTCTTCGTGTAGGTCCTCTTCTGTTTGCCTCCCTTCCGTTTCCTTGCTTCACTTGCCTTCTTGGCCTCCTTTATTTTATCGTACTTTTCTTTATTGGCCTTCCTCCAGGAGTCCTTGAGGTTGTTTACTTTGCTCCACAAGTGCCCGTAGGGGTACTTCCTTGGTTTTTTCGTCGGCGTGCTGTCACTGCTGTGTGACGAGCCCCCCCGTGTCGTTGCTGATAAAGTAAACCACACCGAGGGGGGATCCCGGAAATATCTCGCCAACTGAGCAGCTATGAAACTGAAACGTACACAACAATTCAAAGACGTGATTATTATGTCTTTATGCAGAGGAATGTTAAGATAAGAGTACCCAACATGTATACTAACAAACAATGCGTAATCACAAATTTCAAGGTGTCACTCACTTCAATTCTTTGTAAGAGAAATGGGGGATGACGTTCGCACCCGCGGGGGTGGCTTGTCGGTGAAGGTGGTTTATGACAACATCCGCTACCGCCTTCCTGTCGGATGGGCTGACTGCCTTGGTATTCTCGGGCCTTGCTAGCTCCATGCACCTCCGCCCCTTCTCTGACTGTTGTAGTATTGCTGTGATCTGTTGGGGAGAGAGGAAGAGATGTAAATTTAATATAAAAACCCTAGGTTTGACTATGAGTACGTGATACTATTTCACCCACGGATGGTGTGATGCACATTACCTCATCTGAAGTGCTGATGAAAGCAGTCTTATCGACTCCCTTGTAACTGGCGAATTGGGGGTCGTCGTCGGTTGTGGCGGCGGATTCGTCGTCATCGTCAGACGATTCCTCGCTGAGCTGTAGTTCACTCGGCAACGAGTCTCTAAGGCGAAGCGTCGAGGAGTAAAACTGCAACAACAACACCGTTCACCTCGTAACAATACATATTATATGCAGGAATTTATTGTCAAACATGAACACTGTTTCTGTCTGCCTGTCGTCTGTAATTGTAATTGGCAACACTCACCTGGGTAGGAAGTGTTCGCGTGGAGTCGTCACTTGATAGGGGTCTAGCAAGAGATGTCGAAGAACAACTGGGAGAGGAGAGTGGACCGAAATTCGTCTTCCACCCTGCTGTGTATCGCATCTTGTCTGTCTGAGTCCACAGTCCTGGTGCTACTGCTTCCCAGAGGATATTGTCTGGTTCTAGGTTGCGTAATTCGTCAGTTTCGAATCCGGCATCTGTGCAGGGGAAAAAAAAGTCAGCCATGAGACCAAGTGAACACCCGATACGACTACAAGCGGCAAGGCAAAGCAGTTTGTTGAAAATATTTTAAAGTACAACACTACCCGATTGGATTACTAACGGGTACTCACAACCACAAACACCCGTTACGAATGTTTACGAATATTTAGCAAAGTCCGGATGAACCCGTTTGGAACGAAGTGAACACCCGATACAACTACAAGCGGCAAGGCAAAACAGTTTGTTGAAAATATTTTAAAGTACAACAATACCCGATTGGATTACTAACGGGTACTCACTACCACAAACACCCGTTACGAATGTTTACGAATATTTGGCAAAGTCCGGATGAACCCGTTTGGAACGAAGTGAACACCCGATACAACTACAAGCGGCAAGGCAAAACAGTTTGTTGAAAATATTTTAAAGTACAACAATACCCGATTGGATTACTAACGGGTACTCACAACCACAAACACCCGTTACGAATGTTTACGAATATTTAGCAAAGTCCGGATGAACCCGTTTGGAACGAAGTGAACACCCGATACAACTACAAGCGGCAAGGCAAAACAGTTTGTTGAAAATATTTTAAGTACAACAATACCCGATTGGATTACTAACGGGTACTCACAACCACAAACACCCGTTACGAATGTTTACGAATATTTGGCAAAGTCCGGATGAACCCGTTTGGAACGAAGTGAACACCCGATACAACTACAAGCGGCAAGGCAAAACAGTTTGTTGAAAATATTTTAAAGTACAACAATACCCGATTGGATTACTAACGGGTACCCATACCCTCAAACACCCGTTATGTATAGAAGGGACAACGGAAACAAGTTGGTGCAAGTATTTCACGTCTAATAATACCCGATTGAATTACTAACGGGCACTAACACACTTAGCAATTTCCCGATACCGTAACAATGCAACTCAAACCAAGATCATGAAATCGGAATATTATACAACAAAAATTAGCATTGGTAAATACGTTGGCAAAAGGAAATGATAAGTAATGCTCAACAACACAAAATGAAATTCAAATTGAAATGTCAGTTTGGATTTGGAAGTGATGTGATTAATTATATTGAAAGCAGACTGTTATACTACAAAAACTTTCATTTGGTAAATACGTTGGCAAAAGGAAATATACTCAAGAAAAAAAATTCAAATTCAATTTGTCAGTTTGGGTGCGTAAGTCATAGCTACGTGTACATATTGAAATCGGAATTTTATACAACAAAAATTAGCATTGGTAAATACGTTGGCAAAAGGAAATGATAAGTAATGCTCAACAACACAAAATGAAATTCAAATTGAAATGTCAGTTTGGATTTGGAAGTGATGTGATTAATTATATTGAAAGCAGACTGTTATACTACAAAAACTTTCATTTGGTAAATACGTTGGCAAAAGGAAATATACTCAAGAAAAAAAATTCAAATTCAAATTGTCAGTTTGGGTGCGTAAGTCATAGCTACGTGTACATCTTGAAATCGGAATATTATACATCAAAAATTAGCATTGGTAAATACGTTGGCAAAAGGAAATGATAAGTAATGCTCAACAACACAAAATGAAATTCAAATTGAAATGTCAGTTTGGATTTGGAAGTGATGTGATTAATTATATTGAAAGCAGACTGTTATACTACAAAAACTTTCATTTGGTAAATACGTTGGCAAAAGGAAATATACTCAAGAAAAAAAATTCAAATTCAAATTGTCAGTTTGGGTGCGTAAGTCATAGCTACGTGTACATCTTGAAATCGGAATATTATACATCAAAAATTAGCATTGGTAAATACGTTGGCAAAAGGAAATGATAAGTAATGCTCAACAACACAAAATGAAATTCAAATTGAAATGTCAGTTCGGATTTGGAAGTGATGTGATTAATTATATTGAAAGCAGACTGTTATACTACAAAAACTTTCATTTGGTAAATACGTTGGCAAAAGGAAATATACTCAAGAAAAAAAAATTCAAATTCAATTTGTCAGTTTGGCTGCGTAAGTCATAGCTACGTGTACATCTTGAAATCGGAATTTTATACAAAAAAAATTAGCATTGGTAAATACGTTGGCAAAAGGAAATGATAAGTAATGCTCAACAACACAAAATGAAATTCAAACTGAAATGTCAGTTTGGATTTGGAAGTTATAGGGTATATGTGATTATCATGAAATCGGAATATTATAGAAAAATAGTAAAACAAATTTTTGCTAACCTTCAAATGCAGTAACGATTCTTGCATCCAATTCCCAAGACTGTAGAACATCAGTCAAGCGTTGGTCCGCCATTGCAATTAAAACGAATTGCGTAGTACAACGTACCAGGGACCGAATGTTGTTTGGTGACGGGTGAACGTTAATAATTGAAGCACAACAAACTAGAAACACAACTAATTTGAAACACAGCTGATTTGAAACACAACTGATTTGAAACACGACCGCAACACACAGACTGAATAAAGAATAAGCACAGGGAAGTATGTAGAACACGTGAACGTGAGGACGCGACTGATCGGGGAGAAGTGGTTGTCGCCATAAGGGGACGTTGGGGTTATATAGAGGTCTCCCCACCATGACCCACCTGGTAACGGGTTTCCCTGCTCCAAGCGGGCAGGCGTTGGCTCCTATCGGGTGTTTTCTACCTTCTATCGGGTGTCTGAATGTTTCTAGCGACTTTTTCAAATCCCCTATCGGGTGTTGCGATTTCCATCGGGTATCCAAATTCATATTCCTATCGGGTGTTTTCTGTCTCCCATCGGGTTCCCGAATGCCGTAACGTCTTTTTCAACTCCTATCGGGTTTACGAATGTCGTAACGTCTTTTTACCTCCCAATCGGGTTTTTCTTTCAATCGTGTCGGGTTTCCCGATTTCAAACGGTTTTCCGATTCCCATCGAGTTTCTGTTACGCCTATCGGGTTTTTCACAACTTCCTAACGGGTAGTTTGAAACTCGTAACGGGTTTTAGGGAATTTTCGAAGAAAAGGAAGCTATTGTTCTCGGTCCAAAATGTTTAAAACTCGAATTTCCGAAAGATTTTTATACCAAAATCCGTTTCAGACCATCCTGAATTCACTGCCGAAAGACATGTTCTTGGTTAAAGACTCACTGGGTTAATATATATATGTATGTGTCATTCCAGACGATAACTCTCGAAAGAATTGAGATAAAAAGTTCAAATTTGCACGAAAAATCTGTCTTGGCAATCGACAGGCTAAGTTCGTAGATGGGCAGAATCGGGTCACTCTAAGGGGGAATTTTGGGGAGTTTTAGGGGAGAAAAATTACCCATAAATTCCCAAAATGAAGCAGTCTGACAAGTGACACCTCATTTTAAAGGTTTTTGTAAGCTGAACACGATGGTGAAATCATAATTGCGATATCTCATTCCTTTCTCAAACTGGAGCACTTTGAAGATGAAGGAACGTGGTTATTTCTTGAGATGTTCTTCCTGGTTCGTTTGCTCTAATCTGATAACGGAATGGGATATCGCAATTCTGACTTTACCATCGTGTTCAGGGTTGGAAAATCTATAAAACGAGGTGTTACTCGGCAAAAAATGGAACAAAAAATTTGTAACGTATGCCCATATTTCATGCATACCGAATTAACCGAATAGCGTCATACTGGAATACCTATAATTACCCAATAAGTTTAAGATTGCCCATATTTGAATGGGATATCCCAAACATCACATTTTACATAAAATCACTTATTTCTTCGAAAATTCGCTCTTATAGCCACGCTGCATGACTGTGGTTTTTTTTTTTTTCAATTCGTATCGGGTTTTCACTCACTTGCTAACAAGTGTACGGTTTTTCTAACATTTCTGCCAGAAACTCCTACGTGCCTACCATTAGTATATAGGTACCTGTGCCTACTGGGAAAAAACATTAAAAAATCCCCATCGCAAATACCCCGAGTCATTAACGACTCTTTCCATTGATAATTCAATTTAATTGATAATTTAAGCATGTACATGCTCAACATAACAACTTACAACATGTAATGGACTTAGAAATAAATGACGTATAGGTACTTACTGCCCTCAGATTCCTTCCGGCATTGAATGACACATGAAAAGTTGCAAAAGCGACGCACATCACTTTGTAAATGCTGTCGTTTTTATCAAAACTGTATGCAATACAATATAATATTATATTACACTTCATTCACAGAGATGGTCACACAATGAGTATAGCTCGGGTGAAAATGACCCGCCAAACTACTCAATTTGGCTCATGCCAAATTACTTCTCGCCCACGAATATATTATTATTATTATAGGTCATCATGCGCTCAACAACCGTTTTCCAAAATACTGTTTAATTGTTGTTCCCAATTTTCAGTTATTTCTGCTGAATCCGAACCATGACGATTCTGCCAAGTTCAGTATTTCTCCATATCCTTTGCATGGTAACAATCGGATGTCCTACAAACGTGTTTTATACATGCGTGTACAATACGTTTTTATGTGGTATACTTATATACACCTAATTTACTTGCATTGAAAAGTATGCGCTTCAAATTCAAATTCCTTGCTGTTACTCAAATTCCTGATCACTTATACGTTACGACATATTACCTATTAAACATATCATTAAAAATCCTCACATGAAACCCTTCAACGGTCACTCGGAAACTGGGAAAATATTTGTGAATCCGTCTTCAGAGCCAATGCCCCTTCGACCAAGTTCAAATTGTGGCGGGAACTAATTAATACCCGATAGAAATGTTGCCTACTCGATAGGGAATCATTGGACAACCCGATTGTTTACTAAGCGGGAGCTGTTAACAATTATATCACCCGATAGGCAGCCAACGGGGATTTTTTCGAATTTTTTCCTGCTCGATTGGTTTTCCAAAACCCGATAGGGACTCGTCTGTTCAACCCGATAGATGTTCAATCGGGTGTTGTTATCAATTACATCCACCCGATAGAGCTACTAACGGGTATTTTGTTCGGCATTTCCCTGCTCGATTGCATTGTTCAACCCGATAGACGTTGGTCGATGCAACCCGGTTGATTATGTATCGGGAGCTATGAGATGAACCGTTACGATGCTAACGGATATCTTTTGAATATCTCCCTGCTCGATTGGCTTTCATGGGCCCGATAGCGATTTCTCATTACAACCCGATAGACATCATTTAATCCTGGAAAATTTTTCGGAAAATATATCCTAAAATTCGCCTAATGAGAGGCAACATCCATTACATATTCATTTTGTTGTTTCCGTTTTTAATTTTCACGTCCAGTATCTGTCCTTCACAATTCCCTCAACTTTACCATATTTCTTCGCGTGAACCCTCCCATGGTAACAAGTACATGTCCTCCAAACGTCCTTATTTACGGGAGGTGAAGGGAAACAGTTGTTATTCTCGTATTCTCACCACTCCCCAAAAACAGTTATCCTTTAGAAATGGTGACTGCAGGCTTCGCTTCCTATACCTCCTCACAGGGATTCGGGCTACCTGAGCTATCATTAAACCACAAATATTTTCCCAACTCTTCATTCACCGTTGCAGGCTTTTGTGTGAGAATTGGACGCATCTAAATCCTCACATAAAACCTTTCAATGGTCACTCGGAACCTGGGAAAATATTTGTGAAACCGTCTCCAGAGCCAATGCCCCTTTGACCAAGTTCAAAATGTAAAACCCTTCAACGCTCACTCGGAACCTCGGAAAATATTTGTGAATCCGTCTTCAGAGCCAATGCCCCTTCGACCAAGTTCAAATTGTGGCTGGAACTAATTAATACCCGATAGACTTGTTGCCTACTCGATAGGGAATCATTGGACAACCCGATTGATTACTAAGCGGGAGCTGTTAACAATTATATCACCCGATAGGCAGCCAACGGGTATTTTTTGAATATTTTCCTGCTCGATTGGTTTTCCAAAACCCGATAGGGACTCGTATGTGCAACCGGATAGATGTTCAATCGGGTGTTGTTACCTATTACATCCACCCGATAGAGCTACTAACGGGTATTTCAACGAGGTCGAGCACCCCCCCCGCACCAGAGAGAAATACTCGTTGGGAGGGGAGGTAAAAATTCAATGAAAACCAAGTCTAACTGACTCTCGACTATACTGAGGACTCATCAGTACAAAAAAAAAATACGGAGTCATAATTCTCTCAGGTGGGGGTGCTCAGCATAAATCTGTTGATAATATATATAAAACTCGAAAACTGGTGAAGGACGACAACATGTCAATTGGATTATGCTTGTGGACAGCCACCCTGCGGGTAAATGGGCGGGTGGGTTGGGCAATGATCAAAGATAATTTGAAATAAAAAAGAAAAAAAAGCGTAGGTATACCTAATTCAAGTTTTGGGGGCCAAAATTTGTGGGAACCACCGGAAATAACTATTTCAATAATTATTTTACATGAAAGCAACAATAAATGAACAGCCACCATTTCTGCATATAGAATAATAATAAACCCATGCGTGACAAGGACTTTGCAGCGTTTTTAATTTTCAGGTCCAGTATCATGTCCTTCACAATTCCCTCAACTTTACCATATTTCTTCGCGTGAACCCTCCCATGGTAACAAGTACATGTCCTCCAAACGTCCATATTTACGGGAGGTGAAGGGAAAGAGTTGTTATTCTCAAATTCTCACCACTCCCCAAAAACAGTTATCCTTTAGAAATGGTGACTGCAGGCTTCGCTTCCTATACCTCCTCACAGGGATTCGGGCTACCTGAGCTATCATTAAACCACAAATATTTTCCCAACTCTTCATTCACCGTTGCAGGCTTTTGTGTGAGAATTGTACGCATCTAAATCCTCACATAAAACCTTTCAACGGTCACTCGGAACCTGGGAAAATATTTGTGAATCCGTCTCCAGAGCCAATGCCCCTTTGACCAAGTTCAAATTGTAAAACCCTTCAACGCTCACTCGGAACCTGGGAAAAAATTTGTGAATCCATCTCCGGAGCCAATGCCCCTTCGACCAAGTTCAAATTGTGGCGGGACCTAATTGACACCCGATAGAAATGTTGCCTACTCGATAGGGAATCATTGGACAACCCGATTGATTACTAAGCGGGAGCTGTTAACAATTATATCACCCGATAGGCAGCCAACGGGTATTTTTTCAATATTTTCCTGCTCCATTGATTTTCCAAAACCCGATAGAGACTCGTCTGTGCAACCCGATAGATGTTCACTCGGGTGTTGTTATCAATTACATCCACCCGATAGAGCTACTAACGGGTATTTTGTTCGGCATTTCCCTGCTCGATTGCATTGTTCAACCCGATAGATGTTGGTCGATGCAACCCGGTTGATTATTAAGCGGGAGCTGTTAACAATTATATCACCCGATTGGTGGCTAACGGGTATTTTATGAATATTTCTCAGCTCGATCGATTTTTCTCTACCCGATAGGGATCACTCAATGGAAATCGTAGATCTTCAATCGGGTGTTGTTAGCAACAAACATCACCCGATAGGAAGACTAACGGGTATTTTTGTTCACTATTTCCCTGCTCGATTGGCTTTCATAGGCCCGATAGCGATGTGTGATGTAACCCGATAGATTATTAAGGGGGAGCTCTTGACAATCATTTCACCCGATAGGCGCTAACGGGTATTTTATGCATATTTCCCAGCTCGATTAATTTTATTTCTACCCGATAGGAATTTTGTATAAACCCGATAGATTATCAATCGGGAGATCTTAATGCTCAGATGACCCGACAGTCAGCTAACAGGTATTTTTTTGAACATTTCCATGCTCGATTGTTTTTCGTACACCCGATAGGAGGTTTGCGTAAAACCCGATAGGTTATCAAACGGGAGACGTAAATGCTCAGATGACCGGATAGTGTGCTAACGGGTATTTTTTTTCAACATTTGCTAGCTAGATCGTTTTTCATACACCCGATAGGAATTTTGCATAAACCCGATAGGTTATCAAACGGGAGACGTAAATGCTCAGATGACCCGATAGTGTGCTAACGGGTATTTTTTTCAACATTTGCTAGCTAGATCGTTTTTCATACACCCGCTAGGAATTTTGAAAAAAACCCGATAGATCATCAAACGGGAGACGTAAATGTTCAGATGACCCGATAGTGCGCTAACGGGTATTTTTTTGGAATATTTGCATGCTCGCTTGGGTTTCATGGACCCGATAGGAATTTGTTATGAAACCCGATAGACAACCAACAGACCCGATTGATTTCTTAACGGGTGTAGTTCCCATTTATAAAAGCCCGTTAGGGTTAAGTCGCCACCCGATACGATTTTGACGAATACCCGTTAGGAATTACCAAAACCCGCTTGTTTTTACGAATGCCCGATACAAAAATATCCGAACCATACCCGATAGGAGGGGCTAATCTAACAGCCCGATAGATTTTTATGGCAGCCCGATAGAAATTTATGTCGTACCCGATTGGAGTTACGTCTTCCCGATAGATTTTTAACATCACCCGATACGATTTTCACCCTACCCGCTTGGGATTAGGCACACCCGCTAGGTTCCCTATCGGGAAATCAATTCCGAGTGTTCCTAGCGGGCATGGTGCGCCACATTTTTCTCTCGGTGTAGGTTAGTACCTAACCCCGTACTCGTTACTAGGTACCTACCTAAATCACGAGTTAAATGTTGCTAAAATAATTCTGCCGATGACAAACAGTACCTAACAAAAAGAAAC